>CM076583.1:292897795-293151293 GCA_034641835.2 Pinus albicaulis
ACCTGACGCCTAAGGCCTTTTATGAGGATGGGGTTACAAAAAATTAATTTTCTCAAAGTCTTCAAATCTAAAAAAAAACACCACCATCACATTCAACTCGTCGAGAGCTTTCTGACAATATTAATTTCACCTAATCCAACTCCGGGATTGAAATTTATGCCCCTCATATGTTTAACTAATTATATTAGATCACATTAGCTTTGTGCTACCACACAACACCCATGTGTTCCCTATCTGTCCCTCGTGGCATTTCCATGTCAACATAACGTGGGGTCCACTAGGTCCCTAGTCCATGGAAAATTTTGTAACTTCATAGCTATATCTGACTTGTGCTAATTCAAACGTTTCAACCTCATGACAACCCTTGCCACCATTGGACCCCTATATCTGTAGATCCAAATGAATATGAAGTTAATCTGACATAAGATCCATAATGCACCACACGGCGTCCACGTGATCTTTTCCCCCCCCCCCCATGGTACTGCGACATCAACACAGGCACAAGTCCCACCAAGTACTTACCCCATGGCGTGTTTTATTACTCCACAATTATATTCGACTTGCATACATATGGGTGTATCAAATTTTCCTTTACCACCCCCAGAGCTCAGATCTTTGGATGTGAACAATGGTTATAAGTGAAATATAACGTCGGCATGATCTAGCCTCCACGCTACGTCATTGGCCCTTGTCACCAGCAGACCTCGGATCACTAGATGCAACACACTCAAATAGGGAATATCCAACCTCCACATAATGATATTGGCCCTTCCCACCGTCGAATTTTGTATCACTGGATGCAACACATTCAAACAGGGGAAATCCAACCTCAATGTGATCCGACCTTCACACCACAATATTGTCCCTTGCCACCACCGAATCTCGGATCATTGGTTGCAACAACACTTAAAAAAGCATAATATGACCCTATAGACCATATACTGTTAGGTCCCTATATTACTAGTATAGTCCCTTATTGTTATTAGTGTAACCCCCTTACTGCTATTATTGTACCCTTGTAACCCCCATTTTGTTATTATTGTGCCCTTAAATTATTATTGTTAGGTCGGCTAGGATTACATTGTGGCCCACTAGGATTACATTATGGCCACATGGACTCCTATATATAGAAAGGAGGTTTTGTAAATTGTATCATCCAAGAATTGTTCATTTATGTAATGTATTGGAGGTTGCCCCCTCGAAGTGGCTTATTTATAAGGCATTGATATCTCTTTTCTTCTATTTTTGGAGCTGGTTACGCAACATTTGGTATCAGAGCTTTGGATTCTAGGGTTTCGTTGCTCCAAACAGGTCATCGTGGAATTTTCACTATAACCTTTTTTCTACGAAGTTTCAGAAGATGAAATTTTTAGGGTGCGAAGCTGAAATCCCGAGGAAGATTGTCTAAAAATTTCAGAGCTTGGTTCGCAATATTTTCAGAGATATGATCTGTGGAAGTTAGGTCTTTTTTCAGGCTCCTAAACAGGTCATCGTGGAATTTGTACTATAAATTTTTTTCTACGAAGTCTCAGAAGCTGAAATTCATAGGGTACGAAGCCGAAATCCTGAGGAACATCATCAAAAAAATTCAGATCTTGGTTCACAATATTTTTGGAGATATGATCTGTGGAAGGTAGTGCTTTTTCAGGCTCCTGAATTTCATCTCAAAGAGGTGATTGTGGGAAATTATTCATAATTATCTCTCTGAGCATCGGATTGGAGTGCCGTAAAAATTGGTCGCTATTACACAGACTGTAGTTTCTTGGATATCAATTTCAGAGCCGAAGGATGAAACAGTGACACATGGCAAGTCATACAAGTTCGTTGTACTGAACCAGTCCATAATTAGGTCATTGTGGGAGATTGGACACAACTTTGTCTTGGAGAATCCAAATCATGTCAGATTTGTGGAATTCGAAAGATAACTCAGAGGGCTACATCAGTAACGAAATTAAAATATTTGAGTGCTTCAATTACAGAGATAATCCAATTTCAATATCGAGCTCCTCAAAAGCAAGAAAAAGGTGTGTATTTTTTTTACGAATTGCATAAGTCTTGTTTGAAGAATCAATTTGAATTGATTCCAAGGGCATATTGTAGAATAGATATCAGTATTGGGTTCTAAAATATGCCTCGTAAAAATAATTCAACACCCATTAAGCCTTTAGAAGGCTCTACTATGACTCATGAAGATGAAGAATTGCAACATGATCTATCAAAACTACAAGAGCAAGTGCACCAAATTTCGCTCTCGCAAAGAGCAACAAAAAATGAAATGGAAGTTTTGAAGAAAGGCGTGGAAGCTAAGATGGATGGCATGGAAGATAAGATGGATGACATGAAAGACAACATGGAAAACATGAAGAATGATCTAAAAGCAGACATAGAAGGTTTGACAAAGTTGATACAAGAAATGTTTCCTAATGGTGAAAAGATAGTAGAAGAACCTCATGATGAGAATAAAATAAATGTTAATTGTGATTTCATAAACTCTAATGTTGGCGGGAAGAACCACCATATTCCAAAGATGGATATGAGGAAGTTTGATGGAAAGGATCCTGTAACATGGATACTACATATGGAGCAATATTTTGATCTCCATAACGTGAAAAACACACAAAGGTACGCATTGCAACTTTACATTTAGAACAAAATACATTTGTATGGTATCGATGGCTTTGCTCCCGTAAAAAAATTGTCACTTGGTCAATTTTTACGAAGGAAATGATAGCGCATTATGAGGATACAAAGAGCAACACCTTCTTTAGCCAATTGATAAATCTCAAACAAAAGGGTTTAGTGGGGCAGCACATTGAGGACTTCCAAAAAATGAATATAAGGGTAACTGATATTCCAGAGGAACACAAGATCGATCTCTTCATAGGAACTGTAAAGGATAACATCCAACATGAAGTTCGTGTTTTGGAACCAGATTCATTGGAGAAGGCATTCAGGTTGGCAATAAAAGTTGAATGTAAAATAATGGTGACAAGGAAGCCTACCACTCAATTCTATAAAGAAGGAAGTGTTGCTACGCCTAGATTTCCACAACCTACAAGGTTGACACCACAACAATTGGAAGAAAAAATAGCAAAAGGGCCTTGCTATAGTTGTGATAGCAAATACACTAAAGGTCATAAGTGTGTTGAGAAGAAATTATTTTACATAGATTGTGAAGAGGAAGAAGAAAATGAATAAGAAGAGGATATACACCAGGAACCAGCCCTAGAAGAGGAAGAAATGAATCCGACCATATCGTGTAATGCACTGGCAGGAATTACCACTCCTCAAACTCTCAAGATAGAAGGACATATCAAGAAGAAAAAGGTAATAGTGTTGATTAATTCAGGTAGCACCCATAATTTTATTCATTGTAAGGTAGCCAAGGAATTAAATTGTTTCCTATACCTAGCACCAGAATGTCAAGTGATGGTTTTAAATGGAGGAATGATAAATTTCTCTGGAAAATGCCATAATATCAAGCTAACCATGGGGAAATATGTATTGACTAGTCCAATGCTTTCCATTCCTATGGGAGGTGCTGATGTTGTACTAGGAGTACAATGGTTACAATCTTTGGGGATGATAGCTTTTAATTTTCAATAACTTTTCTTGAAATTTTTTTTAGAAGGAAAGGAAGTCGAATTACGGGGTATTGCAGGGAAGCCAGGAAAGATAATAAGCTCTAATGTCATGACAAAGCTTCTAAATAAAGAACAATGAGGCGTAATTGCACAATTATGCTCACTAGAAGTTCCAACATCAAAATCATCTATTTCTGCAGATCTCCAACAAGTCTTGGACAATCATTCCAAGGTGTTTGAAACTCCCAAAGGACTCCCACCTATTCGTGATCATGATCATGCTATTCATTTGATTCAAGGAAGTGTTCCTCCAAACATCAGGCCTTATAGATATCCTTACTTCCAAAAGAGCGAAATTGAACGTATGATTGCAGAAATGTTAGAGGCGGGTATAATTCAACCTAGTCAAAGTTCTTTCTCTGCTCCTGTATTTTTGGTACACAAGAAGGATGGATCATGGCGAATGTGTCCGGATTGTAGGGAGCTCAATAAGCTCACCATTAAAGACAAATTTCCCATTCCTGTGATTGATGAATTATTGGATGAATTACATGGAGCAATTTATTTTACCAAGTTGGATCTTCGTTAAGGATATCATCAAATTAGAATGAAGACTGAAGATATTCCAAAAACAGCATTTCGAACTCATGAGGGTCATTATGAATTTTTGGTCATGCCTTTTGGCCTTACCAATGCACCTTCTACATTTCAAGGGTTGATGAATTCCATTTCAAACCCTTCCTTAGAAAATTTGTGCTAGTATTTTTTGATGATATACTAATCTACAACAGGTCTTGGAAGGATCATGTTGAACATGTTGAGAGGGTGCTCAAACTATTGCAGGAGAAACAATTATATGCAAAAACATCCAAATGTTTCTTTGGAGTACAAGAGGTGGAATATCTGGGTCATATTGTATCTCACGAGGGTGTTAAGGTAGACCTTAACAAAATTAAATCCATTAAGGAATGGAAAGTCCCCACAACCATAAAGAAGTTGCGAGGATTTCTTGGGTTAACAGGGTATTATCGAAATTTTGTTAAGAATTATGGGAGAATAGCAGCACCTCTAACAACATTATTGAAGAAAGATGCATTTTCATGGACTCCTGAAGCAACTAAGGCCTTTGAACATCTTAAAGAGGCAATGTGCCTAGCACCGGTCTTAGCTACGCCGGACTTCACAAAAACCTTTATTGTGGAATGTGATGCCTCAGGAAATGGAATTGGTGCAGTTTTAATGCAGGAAGGAAGACCCATTGCTTTTGAAAGTCGTCCAATCAAAGGAAAGTATTTACAGAAACCTATTTATGAGAAGGAAATGTTAGCAATACTGCATGCACAAAAGAAATGGCGAACTTACCTAATGGGAAGACACTTCAAGGTAAAAACTGATCATGATAGTCTTAAACACTTTTTGGAACAAAGACTATCTTCAGAAGAGCAGCAAAAATGGGTCACAAAGATGTTGGGTTATGACTTTGAAATAATCTACAAAAAAGGAAAGCTTAATGTTGTTGCAGATGCACTCTCAAGAAAGA
Source organism: Pinus albicaulis (assembly GCA_034641835.2). NCBI lineage: Eukaryota > Viridiplantae > Streptophyta > Pinopsida > Pinales > Pinaceae > Pinus > Pinus albicaulis. The sequence goes on from CM076583.1 coordinate 292,902,920, forward strand.
ATGAAGAGGTGAAAGCATTGCTTTGTGCCATTTCTATTATCCAACCAGATTGGATAACCGAAGCAAGAGATGAATGGAAGAAGGATGAAGAAGTGTGGACACTCATTCAAAAGTTGCAGCAAGATCCTAGTACATCTGATACATTTAGTTGGAAAAATGATTCCTTATGGTACAAGATCGCTTATATCTTTGTAAGAATTCCCAACTAAAACAAAAGATTCTTTTGGAATTGCACACTTCTCCTTTAGGAGGACACTCAGGATTTTTAAAAACTTACCACAGGGTGAAGAAAGATTTTTTTTGGGATGACCTTAAATCTGATATTCAAAAGTTTGTGGCGGAATGTTTGGTTTGCCAGCAGAATAAAGTTGAGACAATTAAGACCCCGGGACTTCTACAACCTTTATCCATTCCAAGTCAACGTTGGGAGGAGATTTCAATGGATTTTATCACAGGTTTACCTAAGTCCGAAGGAAAGAGTGTCATCCTGGTGGTAGTTGATAGAATTACCAAGTATGCACACTTTTGTGCATTATCTCATCCATTTAAAGCAAGTACAGTTGCTACTACATCTATGGACAGAATTCAAAAGCTACATGGAAGCCCAAGGGTTATTATGAGCGATAGAGATCCCATTTTTACTGGAAATTTTTGGACGGAGTTATTTTCATGTTTGGGTACTCAATTAGTTCATAGCTCATCTTATCATCCTCAATCTAATGGTCAAATTGAGATAGTAAATAAATGTTTGGAAGGATATCTTCATTGTTTTGTATCTAATAAAAAAACACAATGGGTCAAGTGGTTACCTCTCGTTGAATGGTGGTATAACACTTCCTTCCATACTGCAGCAAAAATGACCCCATTTATGGCACTTTATGGATATCATCCACCATCCATCACATCATCTTTAAGGTAAATTTGAAGGTTCAAGCAGTGGAAGATCACATCGAGCATCAGCAAGAAGTTCTCCAACTCTTAAAGGATAACCTGAATTTGGCACAAAATTGAATGAAACAACAGGCAGATCAACATCGCAGCGAGAGAAGTTTTGATGTAGGAGATTGGGTATTTTACGGCTACAACCATACAAACAAATGTCCCTCAAGCAAGCTAAGAAGGATAATAAATTATCGCCAAAGTACTATGGTCCTTACAAGATGTTGCAAAAGATTGGTACTATGGCATACAAATTGGAGCTTCCTGCTTCTTCACGAGTGCATCCAATTTTCCATGTTTCATGCTTAAAGAAGGTTATAGGTGAAAATCTTCCAGTTCAAACAATATTGCCAGAACTTGATGAGGAAGGAAAATCATATTGGAACCTGAAGCGGTCATGGAAACAAGAACTCGACAGCTACGGAATCGATCAATTTCAGAGTATCTCATCAAGTGGAAGAACTTACCCACTGAAGATTCTACATGGGAGGATGAGAATTTTATACAGAAGCACCCAGAGCTACTCAAGCGTTGAGGACAACACTTTTTTGGAGAGGGGCATGTTAGGTCCCTATATTACTAGTATAGTCCCTTATTGTTATTAGTGTAACCCCCTTATTGTTATTATTGTACCCTTGTAACCCCCATTTTGTTATTATTGTGCCCTTAAATTATTATTGTTAGGTCGACTAGGATTACATTGTGGCCCACTAGGATTACATTATGGCCACATGGAATCCTATATATAGAAAGGAGGTTTTGAAAATTGTATCATCCAAGAATTGTTCATTTATGTAATGTATTGGAGGTTGCCCCGTCGAAGTGGCTTATTTCTAAGGTGTTGATATCTCTTTTCTTCTATTTTTGGAGCTGGTTACGCAACATATGCAAGAGAACTACTCCTTTCCAACCCTAAATCCCTGATCACTGGATTTAGAAGGTGGGCCAAGTAGAAAGGAAAATACGGGAAATTTGGTGAATACCTTAAAGTAAGGGGAAAGTTATCGAACACCAAATTTCTTGAGATGCATAGTCTGAGGTTGACCCTTGACCTCTAGCAGATAACACAATTATGTAACTCACTCATACAAGTTTGAAACCCACTCATAAGAAGTTTAACATGCATTTATTAACATGGTGAATTCTGAGTAAATAATTGGTGTTATGATCTAAACAACAACAACAAGGAAACTTGCAGAGATTCACAATTTACAAAAACTTTCACAAGATAAGAACCTGCCAATGCAATCCAGTAGACACTCAATTCTAAGCATACAAATAGCTTATAAATCATGAATATGGTAGCATCTCCATGGTGTTGCTAGTCATTGAAAGCACAATATCCAAGATAGATTTTAATGAGTGTAACAACATCCTTCAGGCGTTCACACATGGATATACAAGATTATATTAACAATCATTAAAAGGAAAAACCATCACATCCTTTGATCCAAGTATGCACAACTTTATACTTATCTAAATATATTGAAATGGTTGGAAACTGAAAGAGTGATTTCAACTCTCCACCCAACCATAGGCCAACTACACTGCAATCTCTCTTGTAGTTGACCACCCTAGAGCCAAATCCAAATTCTGACGGGATGCTTGCAAAGGGGAAATTTGCAATAATGGCTTGGTTAAACACTCGGGAGATGGAGTCCACTGTCAGGTGGTTTATCAACTTCTCTCTACAAATAAGCACAACAATGACTCACTTATCGTTTGAGTCCAATCATAAGGCTTCACCCAAAGTCCAAAAGGGATATTGATCAGTTCCAAGAGATAGAGTCCATTGTGTAGGTAGTTTAATCATTTTCATTTTGTGGCAAGTACCACAAAGATCTGAAGTCCACTATATAAATGGTTTAAAAACTCTTCAATAAGTACCACAGTGGCTCATATTACCTTGTCAAGTCATTCATATGCCAACTAGAAAGCACCAAGAGGTTTAACAACTATTCAAAAAGCACTAAGTGGTTCAGTCATCCACTAATCCTCCCACTGGTTGTTCAGGATTAGGCACACGGTCTAGGGCCTTTATACAAGAAAATACAGGGAATCATACCCTTGTATTATTAACACTAGCTCAAGGAAAGTCCAGTCCAGTTCAACCTTTCAACAAGTCCTTTCTTTCCTTATTTGCAAGTTCCAAACTTCTCCCCATGAGCATTTTTGTCTATGTTTGTTGTGTGTTGTCTCTCGCTCTTTCTCTCTCTCTCCCCATCTCATTGTTCCCAATTGACCCTTCTCTTTTCCACCCAAGGAAACCACTCCCTTGTCTTGATCCATGAGGAGGGGATAGGGATGGGCGTTGTCTTCCACCCTTTATACCCACTACTAAACTTCAAAGCTAGGGAAAATTTTAAGTATGAAAATTTATCTTAAAAGTTTATAAACCTTGGTTAATCTTACTAGTCCCTAATAAGTAAATTGTAAAATGTTTGGCAATATTTTTGTAAAAATATTCATATTTCTAATTATTTTATATAGTCTCTATTAAAATTTGGTGATCTTTAAGGTGAACTAATTTTATCCTATAAAATGCGTGTAAACCATTTTTAGAAAAAATGGAAATTGGCAATTCTTTTTGTGGATAAATTATGGAAACTAGCCCAGTTGCAAATATTAGCCCCTAAAATTTTCCTTGTTCAAATCTTGTCAGCACAAGGAGAAATGTGGGTAGGGTGTTGTTAAATGGGGTTAGTAAGGTCCTACTCACATCACACCACAACCAACCCTTGTAGAGCATTGGATTCATGTCCCTCCCTTGAGCCAACTATAAATTTATTTTCACATTAATTTAAATATGTCCAAAAATTCACACAATGATATTTACATATATGGGGTTTAATAAAAAGGGTTGTTACACTTGAGGTTTCCAACTAATTGAAGACAAGCATTAAGCCATCAAGTCTATAGAACAATCTACTTATACAAGCGAGAATCCCCGTCATGTAGAAATTACACAGTTCTTGCTAACTTCATAGTTGTAGCTTCGACATTGAACAAGTGAGTGGAAAGCATCAAGCCATCAAGTCTTACAAATGAGCTACTTGTACATGATATAATTCTCATCATGTATAAATTATAAAATATTTTTTAATTTCCTAGGTGTAGCTTTGACTTTCAATAAGTGAATTCATCCCCATTAAATCATTTGAAAAACCATCACCTTCTCTAGTTAGAATTAAAGATCATGATGGTTACATTATAGAATTTTTTGTAAAACAAGTGAGATCATCCATAGCGAAGGTGAATTGATGGAAAATTTTTAGCAAAGGAAATTAGAGTAGAGAAAGCACAAGTAACAGAGACCCTGGATCCATAGGTAGAGATTCCTTAGATCCAAATCCATCAACTTAGGAATAGGGGTTGGGTAAATTATTAGGTTGATCACATAGGTAATGCAAGGTCATCATCAACTTGTGTGACAACCTTGGTGACCATGTCTTTGATATACACACAATTGCTCGAATAAATATATATATGGTATTTTATAATAGTGGGATATTTTAGCCTTGAGGGTTAGCTCAGTTGGTTGAGTCCCTATTGTTAAAAGCACCTTTTCTATTGATAGGTCAAGGGTTCAATTTTGTTGACAATCTGAGGGTTAGGCTATGTCGTTGAGTCGACAGAGAGTGATCCTTTTAGGTATATTTTCCAGGGGTGAAATATTATGTGGATTTAGTGGTCACCAATCTTCGAGGACTGTGAACCACATAGAAAAAAAAAAGTATTGGATATTTTGTTCTTGATTTTTTCCATCTCTTAAAAAAACAGTTACAATTATGAGACACATTGAGATCCTTATCTTGAATCACATTTGCAACATGAAGAATGGAGTGTATATTAGTAATTCTCCTAAGAAATGATGCAACCACTACAAGGAAAAGACCATATAGCGGAGATTATAACGAAGGTTTTTAGTGTAATAAAATTGTTAAAAATTGTCAAAAAAATATCCGCTAAATCATCCGTTTGGGATAACGGAGGTTTTAACAAAAATTCATTACAACTGAAAAAAATTGGGTGACTGGAGGTTCTAGCGATTTTTATTTTTTTTTCACTTTCTCCGCACATCGGTGCATTTATAAAAAAATGCACGCCGAAATTGTCTGGGCGAGAAAGTTTTTCAACGGATTGACATGATACATTTTTTTTATTATTTTCGAAATACTGAGTTGATTGAATTCTTTTTTTTTTTTAATCGGGAAACAAGTTTGTAGTGGTGTTGTTTTTTTTTAAACGCACTAGTGTGTTTTTGTAGAAGAGCACCGATATGATAAAATATTTTTTTCATAATGTCAGAAACCAGTGTAGGTATTATTTTAACGCCTCAATATTATTAATGTTTTAAACGCAATGGTGCACTTTGTTCTGATAAGCGCACTCGTTTGGTTTAAAAGCTATCTGAAATTTTAATTTCACATAGAATGCCATATTAATATCAAATTATCCTTTAAAATGCATAGACATGAATTACAATAGTTCATAGTATACATTTTTTGCATAAAGTCACCTTTTTTTTGTTTTTGTAAATTTGGTAGTACTCATCGATTAAACATTTTTGAAGCAGGTTTACAAAAAATACATGTCTCCGATGACCTCAACCTGCTCATAGGAAACCAAGTTTGTTGGCCATCGGTCTGCATCATATTCCATCCAAAACGTAAATGTTTTGAGAATGTCCAACCACATGTTCATTACTATTCTATCTTCTATAACACTATACTTACAATAGACAACGTAAATGCTATCCGACATAAGTAAGACAAAATTACAGACAATGCAGGATCATCTAGATCTGCTAACATTTACTCATCAAAAGAGTCTACCGGGGCTGGATCCTTCGTGCTCAACCCTGGTATCCCATGATGTTGCAGACTCTGGAGCTACTTCTCCATTCATCCTAGTTTGACATTTTGGGGGTACAACTGCACTTGGATAGACATAATTTCTTCTTGAATCACTGCTAGGCTCGGTTCATCTTCATTGTTTTGGGGTTTCCATGGTTGGATGGGTTATTCTCTCGGTTGTTGATGTTCTGTCATGGATTTTTCCAGTAGGTTCTTCATTTTCTAGTAGGTTTGGATGACCTGTCTAAACAACGTCATCCTTCCTCTTGTGTTTCTCGGGTCCTCAACCAGTGGTGTCTAGTATTCTACCTGTATCGGTTCCATACTTGCCTTCTCCTTCAACTCAATTTCCCATTTGGAAATCTCATTTTACTCTCGCTGGCATACTTTCACTGTAAGCTTGCAGTAATTTCTGCATGGTTTATGCTCCTTGTTTTCTTCCCCTTTTATTCAGTGGTCGACTGGTGGAGGTCGTCACCTTCCTTTTTCGTTTACCAGTTTCATTTCAGCTATCGTAGCCCTTTTGGCTTTCATTTAATTATTTCTTCATTTTACCTTTCGTCGCACTTGCCACCTTCAGCACCAGCAAGTTCTTCCACATAATTAGGTACGAGGACTAGAGGCTCTTACGCAGACCTGTAATGCATGCAATGCCAGTGATCGTGTTAGGAGGAGTCATCTTGTTTAAGGAAAAACCCCTTTGTTTAATTACCACCTAGGCCATTGCGAACTACGTCCCGTCATGACTAGGTGTAGGGTTAAGTTACCTTGTATACTCATCTGGTGTTGGGACACTAGAGCTCAGAATCTCTGCTGGGGGGATGTAACAACTGCTACCTACTAGACCCGAGACCCTGATCTCGCCTTTATGTCCCTCCCCATACTGAAATACAGAGCCTAGCTGAAACTCTTATGGGCCTGATTACTACCCCTCCCATGCAAAAGAATAGAGCTCAAGAACTCTATCATGCCTCCATATTTGGAGAGCCAAGTATGGTTATTTTCATCCCCGTCTCTCTTCTGGCCCAGAGAATTGTTTTTCTTTCCCTCTCTCATCTCCCCTAAATTACCCAAGTGGCTCCCTGATTTTCATAGGAGGTTCATGATTCTTCCTTCCTCAATTGACACAACGGGCAACCCATCCCAACCAAAGTAACCCCCCTCAGCCTTGTCATACTTCCCTACCCGTGCGCCCCAAAGTAGTGACAAACAACATGCAGAATTGCAAGAGAAGTCTTGGCAAGAAAGTCTGAGGTTTCATAACCTCTGTGAGAAATATACAATAATTTGAGGAGAATTGGGACGTATCCCATCCCTCTTCCACCCTTCAACAATGACCAACTCAAAATTACCCAATTAGGCTTATTGTTATATCTAAGAGTCATTTTCCTCTTCCTCATAGCAACCGAAAGGAGGGACAAAGTAACATACCAGAACCAAAGCTTCAAGGGAGACTAGAGGCGTATACCTTCTCACTTGTTCAAAAACTCAAGTGTGCACCTCCTCTTCCATGCATCTCTCCTATATTCATTGTTGTGCATACTAAGATGCATGCACTGCATGCTCAAATTAACTATACCTTCACCGGACCTTAATCGTGCAATGCGCCAACTGGCATGCATATTCCTTATCACTGTCATTATTAACTGCGGCATGTGGCGGAATTGATATGCCCACCCTCTCCCCTATCCTGCTAGTGTATTAACATCTTTGTGTGTCTCCTACGAACCACCTGTCTCTCTCCCGCACCTCGATCGAGGGTTTTGGTTCTCATTCCCTTCTTCATTCTTCTTCAGGATTTCCATTCCTTCCTCCTACGTTATCCTATATCTTGAAACTTCAAGCTCTGTGCTTGGGTGGTTACAACCCCACTTGGCTAAGAAGTCAGCCGATGCATTTCTTGCTCGCCAAACATGCCTCAGGATGATGTATTCCATGCTCGCGATCAACTCCCCTATATCCTGGGTGAGTCTTTTCGTTCTCCAAATTTTGTTGATATTTTCCCAGTTGGTACCCTGGTGTACTTTTTTTATTGTTTCTATCACCAAGGTGGAGTCCCCTTCCACCTCTAGTTTCTGGTGTCTTTCTCGCTGCGTTATGATCAGAGATTTCTTCACTGCATTGAATTTTGCCTCGTTATTGCTTTCTATGTCACAGTCAGCTGCGAAAACTCTCACCACCTTCCCCTGATAGCCTCTGAATATGTCGCCATGCCCTGCCTCCCCTGGGTTACCTTTAGAGGTGCCATCAAAATTTAGTTTTATGAACTCTACAGGTGGGTTCCTGAAGTTCAATGGTGAGAGGCCCGAGTGGGGTAGATATTTCCAGGAAGTTGGTGATAACATCTGCAAGGATAAGTTTAGCATACTCAGGATTCTTAATTCATGTCCCGATGCTTTCCAATCATCCCGATGCCATTTCTATGAGAGGATTGTTTCCCTGATATTTTGGTTTATAGTCATCCATACCTCTTGTTCTTCTTGCTTTTCCTCCTTGAAGATTCTCTTGTTCCTTTACTTCTAAACATCCTAGAGAAGGAATCCCAAGGAGATAACCCCCTGCTCTATTTCGTATCGGGTTCTGATATATTTTCTTGCGACATTTCTCGATAGTAGTCGAGATGTTGTTGTAGTCACGGTTGGAGTAACCAGAGAGGTTTTCGTGGATATGCCATAGCTAGTGGGTGTATGGGCACAAGTTTAAGAGATGTTCCATTGTTTCCTATTGTGCCCCACACATATGAAATATTGATGGCCCCTTCACTCCCCTTATTTGAAGTTGATCCCAGGTGAGGGCATGCCCATGTCTGACCAACCATAGGAAGAAGGCTACCTTTGGCCATAGGTTTTGGAACCATATTCTACTCCAAATGGATGGCAGGTTTTGCCTTTAATGCTCGGCTTTAATCTGGTATCCTTCCTAAATTGTGAACATTCCTTTGTTTTGGTATCCCCACCGGAGTATATCTGATCCCCCTGTGATGGCTATCTTGTGAGATTTTACCTCCTTCTCATATTCTTCCCATTGTGGTGATTCTGGTGAATTTGACCACTGTCCTCTTAGCTTCCATTCTCTCTAGCTATTTCCAGTCTCATATTGCCAATATTTTTTGATCATCCAGTTGTCTGTTCTGTTGGTGAATAAGAATATTTATGATAGGTTCTGTCCGTTGAAGAGTTTCTCTCTTTTTTTCCATGGTTCTTCCTAGAATATTTCCCTATCCCCCTCTCTAATTTACCAGAAACTGTGGGTGGTATCAGCTCCCTGTTCTCTGCTGCTAAATTCTAGATTGTTGATCCTCTTGGAGTGTCGTATATTTTGAGTCTCTCTTCTATGGTTTGTGGCATTCAGTATTTCATTTCCCAGATTATTTTCCATAAATAATTTCCCCCCTGAATCCATCTCCACCACAACTTTTCTCCCATCACCTGGTTAAGGGTATGAGGATCTCTAAGTCCCAAGCCTCCTTCCATCCAAGGCTTGGATAGGTAGTTCCATGATAGAAGTGCCCATTTTATGGCTTTTTATGCTCCTTTCCACAGGAATATTTTAAAGATATTAGTCATCTCATTGCAGACCAACTTAGGGGCAACCAGACCTGAGAGCTAATATATTGGGATTGATTTCAAGACCGTTTTCAGAAGGATCACCCGACTAGCCATGTTGAGAGCTCAGAATTTCCAATTTTGGAGGTGGCCTTGGATTTGTTCTAGAAGGGCCTTCCAGTTTGATTCTCTGAGGGAGTTGAGATTGAGGGGGATGCCTATATATTTGGCCAGAAGGGCTCCGATATGGAAACCCATTATCCTGGCTAAGAAGGTTTGAGTCTTGTGGTATTGAAGAAATAAATATTTGATTTTTCTTTATTTATCTGTGTCCCGGAGGCTTGCATAAAGTCCTAAATTATATTGATTAAAATCCTCGTTGCTTTTAGGGTTTCTTAATAGAACATCATGATGTCACCAACAAATTGCTGGTGAGTAAGAACGAGGTTGTTTCCACACATCCTCATGCCTCTAAATTTCCCTTCTTGATTTTTAACTTTAATATATTGCCCCAGACCTTCTGCAGCCAGTATAAATAGGAATGGGGACACAGGATCACCTTTCCTGAGGCCTCTCGAGGCATTGAAGGTATGGGTTGGAGATCCAATGAGGAGACTGGAGAAAATCAGGGTTGATATCAGGGAGGATATCCATTAGATCCATTGGGCATCAAAATCATAAGCTTGGAGGATCCATAGAAGATCAGACCAACTTAGATGATAATAATATTTTGAGAGATCCAGTTTAATCATCATTCCTTTTGATCGAAGGGTTTTGAGGGAGTGGATTGCTTCTTGGCCTGTCACAATTCCATCCAGGATTTGGTGTCCTTTGACAAAACCAGTTTGCTCCGGGGAAACCAGAGCCGAGAGGAGGGGCTTCAGCTGGTTCACCATTATAGTGGAAATGATTTTATAGATTACATTACATAATGATATGGGACGAAAGCCCTGGGGTTGAACGACATGATCATATTTAGGGATTAACACTGGAAAAGTAGAGTTGAGAGCAGAGTGTACCTTTCTTGTTCTTCTTGATTCTTCTACCACCTCCAGAATGTCTGATCCTATGATTGGCCAAGTTGCTTGGAAAAACTCTGCTGTGAACTCGTCCGGTCCTGACGCCTTATTTTTAGCTAGCCCTTTGACTACCTCCTCGACCTCTTCCATCGTTATTGCCTGCATGAGCACCAAATTGTGGTCTTTATTCACTAACCGGGGTATATGTCGAGTGATCCCGTCAATTGCCTCAGATTTTTTAGGGTTTGGTTCTGAAAGGATATTTTGGAAATGATTCACCATGATATTTTCCATATCTACATGCTCAACCACCCTATTTCCATCTGGGTCGAGCAAGGAAAAAATTATATTGTGTTGTATATGTTGAATCATGGCCTTATGGAAGAATCTTGTGTTCCATTATCCTTCTCAGAGCCATTGGACTCTTGATTTTTGTCTCCATAGAATCTTCTCCTACTTGCTTATTTCCTCAAGCTAAGTCACCATCTTCCCCTCCTCCTCTACTAAGGCTTCTGATCTACCTTGTGTTATTATGCTTTGTTGGATCTGCTTCATTCTTTCCTGTAGCGGTTCCTTTTCTGTTTGATTAATGTGGACAAACTCTTCCTTATTCCATTTCTTTATTTATGTTTTAACTCTTTCAGCTTGAGCTAGAAAGTGTGCATGATGTTCCTCACCTGTATAGAGCTCAAGGTTCACCACTCCTTTACTTTTTCTAAAAATGTTGGGTTACGCAGCTAGAACGACTCGAACTGGAAGGGTCTGTTACGGAGCCCTTGTTTGAGATCCATCTCGAGTTTTATGGGCTAGTGATTAGAACCTGAGCAAGGTAGGATCAAGGCCTCATAATAAATATCTTTGCTGATAATATATTTTGAGGCCAAGAAGTGATCGAGGCGTGAAGCCACCTGATGTATTCCTGCTCTTCTATTGTTCCAGGTATGTAGACCATTGATTGTAGGGATGTCCACCATATGCATCTCAACTTGCATGTTTCTAAATATTTCCATTTCAGGTTCTTCCCTTTGGATGCCTCCCTTTTTTTGGAAAGTGAGTTAATCAAGTTGAAGTCGCCTCCCATCAGCCATAATTTCTCTTCATGAAGCTTTATTAGATTTCCTAAGGACTGTTTAAAGGCCTCCTTCTCTCCTAGTGTGTGAGGGACGTAGATTGCCAAGATTAGGACCCATTATTTAGTGCCTATGGGACTGAATCTTCCTATTAGTATGCATGGCATACTGAGCCACATATCGATTGTTACCTCTACCGGGTTCCAGAGGATCGCTACTCCTCTCGCACTTCCTTTTGCATCCAATTCAACTGCTCCATATTGGGATTTTATTCAGCTGAGGATGGCCTTAATTTTTCCCCCATATATCTTTGTTTCTTGGAGAAGCATTATCTAGGGCTTTTCCTTTTGCGGTCGATCTTGAAGATTCCTCTGTTTTCCTTAGCTATTTAAACCTCTCACATTCCACGAGATTACAGTCATTAGGTAACCTTGTGTAGATGGTGGAATACCACTGATAACATTATTACCTTACCTAAGTTCACCAATGCTTCCCCCACCAGTTGTATCGATTCCTGAATGTTTTTCTCGCCTTTATTTTTTCCTTATTTTCCTCCAGGATGAGATCCTTGTTGGTCCCCTTATTCCACATGCCTCTGTCTCTGATTAGCAATATATTTTTGGAACATCTCTCTGTATAGTTTCTTCTGATCCTCTAGGATAAACCTTTAATAAATATGTCTCCATTCATTTAATATCATTTTTAGCATTGCTTCCTCCAAACTCAGCTCCTCCTTCAATGCATCCACCTCCATAGCTAATCTGTCTAGTATTTTCTCTTGTTTTTATTTGTTAGGTGGTTCCTCTTGAGCTTTCATCTTTAGTGTGGCTATTGTTTTTGGCTGTTACTGCTCCATTTCATTCTGTGCATCCATATCTGTCTCTTGTGACATCTCTTTATCTTGTTCTTGATCGCTCTCCTTTATCTTCTTACCTTTTTCTTGGTATTTTTCGCTCTATGTTGTCTTCTTCCCTTCGTTTGATGTTTCCCCTTCCTCTTCTAGCACTTCAAACCTATTCTGACTTCCCTTTTATTTTGGGTGGTTAGGGTTTTTTTGGGGCCCTTGTTTGGATAACTAGGAGAAGTGAGGTAGGCAGAGCAGGGCGCAGGGCCGAGCGGACCCATGGAAGTAGAGACAGTGCAGAACAATTGACTCGGGGTGAGTCAATATAATGTGGTCGGGCCTGTTGGGGCCCTTGTTTTGAAATTCAACAGCTTTTGAGTTGCGTCTAATACATGGCGAAACGCAACCATGGTAGGTAGAAAGATGTCAAGGTTGCGAAGGAGGAAAGGACAGGTGTCACGGCTATTGCGGGAGCAAGCACAGATGGCGGAAGAGCGCGGAGGAAAATGAGCAGAAGAACTCCCGAGTAACAGAAAGAAAGAGAAGACAACCTAGCAGGAAGAAGGGAGGAACTGTCAGTCGCGCTAGCAGCAGAACAAATAGGCAGTCGATCAACGGAAAGGAAGGTTGGTGCAGATGAGATCGGGCAACAGGGAGCCGCAGGAGAGCTCTGTTTGTGTTGTACTTTTCTCCATTCCTCTGTATTTCTATATTTTTCTCTGTCCAATAGGACTTCTTGTATTATTTTTTGTTCGCGCTCACGTAGGTGAGCCTCGTAATAGCTTGTCACTGATAGCTGATGCGTAATACAATCAGAAGTGTTGTTTTGGATGTCTGTTATGGTCTTGAATGAATGGTTTTGCAAGCACTTTTAAAATTTTATTTATTGCAAGTTTGAATGCCTTTCCCAGAGGTGTATGTCATGGAACGTTGTGTTGCGTTTGTTTAGACTTTTGACATAACTTCGATTTACACGTATCAATGTTTTTGGGATGATACCGATCGACTCCCTACCTTAGTAAGGTCGTGGCACGCCTCGGATGAGACTCTCAGCTCTTCGGAGCAGGGTGAAAATGCCGGCGTGAAGCTAGACTACGGCGAAAAACCTTGTTGGCCCTTAACCTGAACCCGGGTCTTCTCTACGAGACCTATTCTCTCGCCAACAAATGGTTCCGTTGCCGAGACCCGAAATTTTATTTGGGAGCTAGATCATGGTATCTCGGATCTTTGAAAGAGAAATACAAAGCTGGTGGGATAACCACCTAGATCAGTTCACTGCTCAGCAAGATGAGCTGAGACGACAGAAGGAGAAAACGATTAAAAACCTGGTTCTATTCTTCGACTCTGCTAGTGATACCTACGAAATATTTTGGGGAAAGTTCCTAGAAGAACTCTATAACTGGTTGTGGAGGCTTTAGACCAAGGCCATCAAAGAAAACTCGCGGAAGGTTAATTGCAAGTGGGCGCACGGGGACCTGGTGGCCCTTCATCGGTTAAACACCGATTTAACCCAAGCTATAGATTTCTGGGTGGAATCTACCTTGGACAGATACATAGTGGAGTTTGCAGCGGAGTGCTACCAGTATTTCTCGAGAGTAGAAGATACATTCAGATCCAGGTTAAGGGGGAAGCTGTTGAAGGAGATCCCATTGTGGATTAAAGCATTGATGGTAGATGAAGGACTAATGGGGTTCCAAAAAGCAAAGATGGAAGCGTAAAACCTCCGGTGCCGGGGGGAGGGATTAAGGGAGAGATGTTACAAGAACAGTGAAAAAGGGGAGTAGGAGTATTGATAGCAGGATACCCCTGCTAATACCCACACTCACCTTCCTGTGCATATAAAATGCACCCCAGTTTAAAACCCAACAAATTCTCAATCTGGGCAGATTATTTTATTGATGCGGAAACTTCTTTCTGTTGACACCCAAAGTATCCTCACACATATCCAATGGCTGCAATTCTCAATTCTTATTTAACTTTAAAATAATATCTATTTACTTTAATCCATGGTAATAAAACCAACATCATAAACTTCATAAAATGCGAGTCAATACAATTAAAACTCATGAGAAAGCTTGGCTTCTCTTCTAAGCCTATGGTCAAAACCATGGCCAAACCTGTTTCATAAATTCTTGACAGAAATAGCCCTTATGGGCGGAAACCCATTTTCCTAGAATGGCTAAAACCATAGCATTGCAACCCACTTTATGAATTGGGAATTCATATATGTCTTTGGAATAAATCTGATAAACAACCCTTGGCCAAAAAACATAACTCGGACTTGGTTTAAAAGCCAAACAACAATATAAATAAATGTTTGGGTCCCACATTAACTTACCGGCATATTCAACCTGTCACTGTACATCTATTCATCAACCATCCAACGGCTAATAATCCCTTGTGTTTATACTCGATGATCCGACGATCATCGCATAACAATTCTTCACACCCTTTATCGATTCTTATGAATGAGAAATAGGTTGTATTTTGAAACCGCTAAAGACACGTGTCAAGGCTTGGATGGTATCGCGTTCGATTTAGGAATAGCACTTACCCCTTATTTGTTATGCGAAAACCGCTTAAGGTTTTCAGAAACTGCTTTCGTGGTTCCCTTTTCCCACCGACCTATCGTTCTGCTTCTTCACATTTCTAACGTTGTTTTAATTTAGATGCCTCTGCCACCATGTTACTTGATCCCGGTTCCACTCAAACGAAATTTATCTTTGGTTCAATTTCACATTCGTTGATCCTTCGATCCGACAATTTATGCGCTTTCACCTCATTCCGCTCCACTGTTCACTCCTCATACACAGCGAATATATCATTCCACTATTTCGACTGCGCGTGGTTCCAATTTCTCTCGGCTCTATATTCAAGTCTATGAACTGGAATTTTATATCAATTCAATTAGCTGCCTCTGATTTAGAACTGTACAAACCCTTTTGGTTTCCAAACTAATCCTTTGTTCTCCATTCTTCATTTAAATGCATAGCTCATGCATTAACCCCACAATGATTTCAAACCCTGTTTATCACTCACACAATGATTCACAGTATTGATTTAAATGTCATTGTGTCATCGATCTATTCAAAGATCGATGACCCAATTATAAATTTATCAAATCTTCTCAAACACATATATAACCCTTCAATGATATACAAAATACCAATCAAATGTTCATAAAATCTGAACATTTCTCACACACCATTCAATCAATCCATGCACAAATAATTACACAATTTAGGATCGAATTTCCTTTATATATAAAACAATCAAACAGTTAAAAATAATTCTTCTTGGCTTGATATTCAAATCGAATGGCCCTTTCAACTGCCCATAGGATTACAAGAGCAAACCCCTGTTTGCCCTAAAATTGAATTACTCACACTCTCTCTTGATCTCTTGCCTTGAGGCTTGTTATTTTTAGACAAGATAATTTGAACTAATTTAGTTTCAGATCCTCCTTAATTTCCCTAAAATCCTCAAGTCTTAAAATATCTCTAACATCCCTAAAGATCCTCTTTAATCCCAAAAATCATGAAACTGATTCTACTTTAGGAATTTAAAATCAAATCACTTATCTCAACTAACCTATTCTCTCTTGTTCTCCAATCATCTGGGAACATTTACAATTTCTCTCAATATTTAATTAAAATCCTAAATGTCACTCAAAACATTAATAATTACAATAAAAATAAAAAATACATGACCCCCTATATTTATTAAAATACAAATTATTTTTCGGAACCTAATGCCCCTGCATCAAGCATGGATTTCAAGACCGCTAACAGGTTTAGGGAGCGACGAGCACATCGGAGGGCGTAGATTGGAGAAAGGTGGCGAGAGAGGGTGATGAGGGAGTTGAAGAGACAGGAAAGTGGTCAAAAGGAAAAAGAGGAGGCACCTCAGATGATGAAGGAAATGGAAAGTCAGGTGGGTCCCCATGATATAGGAGGGGCCGTTAAAGAATTTCGGCAGGTGTATAGGAGCCCAGCCTGGATGGAGAAAGGAGAGAAGTCTGATGGAGAAGGTGCAGACGCGCACCTGGAGGAAATGTCTGATGTGGAGATGCACGTTGCAATGGAGCAATTATTTCAAGAAAGGCCGGTGTCCATATCTCAAGGTATTCCTATTCCCCACAGTTCAAGTAGATCTAGTCCCAACCTTCCCCTGGTGCTCTATAAACCCCTAGGTGAAATTTTTGTTAAGTTGCGTGAATTAAGTAAGTTGCACAGTATTCAGTCCCCAGCAGTAATACATACTAGTAGTAGGATTGCTAGTGGTACAATCTCACAATCAGGAACCAACGACTACATTTTAGTGACACCTACTCAAGTGAACATGGCAGGATCACTTACCCGGTATCCAGAGTTCTCTGGGAGGGGTAACAACGATGTCGAACAACACTAGTACCTCTGTGAGGTTATATGGAGGGCACGACAGACACCAGATGTGATGAAGTTGATAGAATTTCAGACCACCCTTAGGGAGAGAGCCCTACGCTGGTTTATGAAGTGGTCGGAAGCTCATCCGAATCCAGCGATGGAAGATGTGAAGAGGGATTTCATTAAGGAGTTCAAACTACCCCAAACAGACCAACAAGGCCTGTCAGAGATGTGGGAAATCAAGCAGCGAGAAGGAGAGACTGCTTGGGATTTGATGCGGAGATTCAAGGACGCAATCGGAAAACCCAGCTATCTAATTGATCCAAACCATCAAAGGGATTGGTTCATTAAAGCTCTACTACCTTTTGACCCGAAATCCATTAACTCAACAAAGGATCGAAACGTTGCAAGATGCACTAGAGCAGGCGATGAAGATAGAAGCTATGGCGGGTTACCCGCAAGAGTTTAAAGGAGGAGCAGAGGTACAAGACCCCTCTATAATGGGTCTGCAACATCAAATAGTGAGTTTGACAGAAAAACTCAAGGAAATTCAACCAATGCGACCGGCGAGATCGAATGTATGGTTCACGCATTGTCTCATGGAAGGACATGTGGTAACTGAATGTCCCCGGTTACGGGGGAAGAACGTGGGGACATCGGCTACAGGGGCACATGGGACTCCACCATTAGGAAGGGTTGCACAAATAAACACCCAGGGGATATATCCACTACAACAGCAATACACAGGGTTCCCTGCACAACAAAGTCTAGCCACCAATGAGTACTGTGAAATATGTAAGAATATGGGCCATCAACCTCGCCTATGTCCGATCTTACAGAAATATTCCAATGTTACAAATAATACATAATATGAGTTCTATGCCTCAACAACACACGACACAGAGCAGTGCCGAGTCCTGGATGCATTGGCAGAGCAGCTAGACCAACCTTCATACAGAGTGAACGAAGCTCCCCGAGGAAGAGGAGGAGGCATGAGAGGAGGCCGAGCAGGAGGTAGAGGTCCAGTAAGATGCTACAACTATGACCAAGAAGGACATGTAGCTAGATAATGTCCACTACCTAGAAGACCCTGGTGTTCCCAGTGCAGGGTTAACACATATGCAACAGAAGATTGTCCAGAGCTCATCAAAAGATGGGAGGAAAGAGCTAGACAAAGGGGGACAAATTTAGTAAACGTAGAACCTAGGTTAATGGGGACTCAGACAATGCAGAACGTGGCCATAGTAACACGAGGAGGAAAAATAGCGAGGGAAGATGCACGTACCATGGACCCAATAAAATTGATCAGGCTGGCATCCCCAAAACTCCTGATCAAACCAGAATGACAGAAACATTTTTTTTAGGAAGCAGCAGAAATGTTTTCCCAACTCGGGGGAACAAAGGAATTGATTTATAGAAAACTCAGGAAGACAATGAAACCCAAAGTAATTCTGAAGCTTTGATCCAGGAGTGGTTCCATCTATTCCTGAAAATTGTTAACAACGTACCAATTCTAGAACAGCTAAAGCAGAACCTGGAAGGGGTGCTGAATAAGAGCACAAGAGCAAGAAAATCAGCGGACACAAACCAAAAGTATGCACAGAGAGTAAAGAGAAATAAAAGAAGGACGGGAAAGGAATTCTGAGTGAACACACAAGTTGCAGGTTTCCAAATTAAAGACACCATGCTTAATTTGGGATCTGATGTCAATATCCTGCCAAGAAAAACTTGGGAAGCATTAGGAAGGTCAAGATTGACATATTCGCCAATTCAACTTCGGATGGTGAACTAGTATTTCATTGTTCCCATCGGCCGACTGGAGGAAGTTGAAGTTGACATTGCAGGGGTAAAGACATTTACGGACTTTGAAGTCATCGACATCATGGGAGACAAAGATCCTTATCTTGAACTATTGGGAATTGATTGGGCCTTTGAAAATTATGCAATAATAGATCTGAAGAAAGAACTGATGATCTTCAAGGATGGGGAGATCGGAGTCACTTAGCCACTCGACCCGTACCAAGGACCAAGATATACAGAGATTGTGGATGATTGGCAGCAAGAAGGGTTTGAAACAAATACAAGGAGATGCGCCAATATTGGAAGAATCAATTGGATCGGGGCTGAGATTCGAGAATACCCAATCTTATCTGATATGAAAGCTGTAAACCTTTTCATAGCTAAGATAGAAAATAAGGTATCGGAAAGTCACAGAGTACCATTGATGGACATGGGATTATAGTCCACATCCGTGAGATGGTGGAGTAATCATCGCAACTCGCTAACACAATGGGAAAGGTTGCGGCAACACTAAAAGCCAGATTTTAGGAAGAGGAAGGACCCTGGAGTAAGAACAAGTACCAAGGAGACTCAGACCCTAGAAAACATCTGAAGAAATGTGAGGCACAATGGGGAAACGAGGAATATCCAAAAGAGATGTGGGTACACCGGTTTATCCACTCTTTAGATGTAATTCCATAGGCCTGGTACCTGACATAGGAGAAAAAAAGAGGGACCAAAAAATGGCAGGAAGTGGCGGAAAAATTCACGCAGTGTTTCTTGTTTAATGGAAAAATAGAGCTGGTTACACAAGCTTTGCAGGCTATCAAGAAGGAACTGTTCTTCCCAGATATTAAACAAAGGGATGAGCAGTCGCTTCAGTACCAAGGTATCAAAAAAAAGATGGCATGTCAAAAGATAAACAGTGAAATGGATGACGACAACCTGGAGGATCTCAGACACTTGTATTTTGAAGAAACAGAGGGGGAGAGGGACATCAAAGAAGAACCAATGACAGAAGGGATCCATTTGCAACCACTAAGAACCAAGAAATTAAATATTGGAACAGAAGACAAGCCTAAACTAGCGAAAATTGGAGACTATTGGGATGAACAAAAAACTAAGGAAATATTCAGTCTGCTCAAGGAATATGAGGACTTGTTTCCTTCATCAGTAGCGGATCTAAAGGGCATAAAAGGGGAGATGGGAGAGATTTGGATAATACTAAAGCCTGACACAAGGCCTTTGAAACATAGGCCATATTGTCTGAACCCAAGAATAAAGGAAAAGGTGAAATCAGAGATCAACAAGATGTTAAAAGCAGGATTAATATTCCCAGTAGAGGAAGCAGAATGGGTAAGTCCAATAGTTATACAGAACAAAAAGGAGAAATCAGAGATACGAGTCTGTGTAGATTACAGAATCTTAAACAATGCTTGTATCGATGATCCGTTTCCCACTCCATTCAGTGACGAATTCATAGAAAACGTTGCGGGGAACGAGGCATACTCATTCACCAATGGATTCTCAGGATACCATCAGGTAAGAATAGCGGAGGAAGACAAGAAAAAGACAACATTCACCACCGAATGGGGCTCTTTCGCATACAATTTCATGCCATTCGGATTGAAAATGCACCAGCAGTCTTCTCTCGCATTGTAATAGCCGCTTTTCGGGAATACATCCACAAGTTCTTAGAGGTCTACATGGACGACTGGACTATCTATAGCATACTAAAAGATCATGCGAGCCTGTTAAGAGTAATGTTTGATAAAAGTCGACAATTGCAGATCTCGTTTAACCTGAAGAAGTGTATATTTTCCATACCATTTGGAACATTGTTAGGACACGTGGTATGTAACCAAGGTGTCTGTGTAGACCCGGCCAAAGTAGCAGTAATAGTCAGTATGGAGGCACTGGAAACAGTAAAATAGCTGAGATCACTGCTGGGCCACACAGGTTACTACCGGCGTTTCATTCACAACTACGCGAAGATAACAGCGCCATTAGAGAAGCTATTGAAGAAGTAGGAATAGTTCCAATGGATAGATAGTTGCAGGACAACCCTGGATACCCTAAAGGAAAAGCTGGCGAGTGCGCCAATACTAGTTAACCCATTTTGGGACAAACGGTTCCATGTACACATCGATGCTTCCAGCATTGCGCTCAGAGCAGTCTTGGCTCAACCAGGAGACACTTCAGTCGATCATCTGATATATTTTGCCAGTCGCAAGTTGTCCACAGTAGAACGGAACTACACAACAACAGAGTGGGAGGCATTGGCAATGGTGTACTTTGTTCATAAATTCCGCCACTACCTGTTGGGAGGTACGTTCAAATTTTTCACAGATCACTCAGCACTGAAATACTTAGTAAACAAACCAGTCTTAGAAGGGAGAATCTACATATGGCTCCTACTATTTCAGGAGTTCACCTTTGAAGTAATTGTAAAGCCCAGAAGACTAAATGCAGGGCCTGATCACCTATCCCGACTAGAGAATGGATAAAATGGAGGATCTCTAGATGATCAGTTACCAGATGTTGATATTTTCAGAGTAGAAGCCATCCCAGACTACCTGAACGAAATAGTAGCCTACCTCACGACAGGAAAGTGTCCGCAGGAGTATACTTCAACACAAAAAAGGCACCTAGTAGTTCGAGCTGTAGAGTATTAGCTAATAGGGGGACACTTATACAAGATGGGGCTGGACCAAATTCTTCGAAGATGTGTCCTGGACCACGAAAGGGAAAATATACTATGGGAAAGCCACAGTGGTGTTGTGGGAGGACACGTGGGAGATAAACCGACGGCACACAAGGTACTACAAGCAGGGTTATGGTGGCCAATGGTGCACAAGGACAACAAAACATTTGTTCAAAAATGTGATGTTTTTCAGTGAATAGGATGACCATCCCACAGAGATGAGCTTTTGCTTCATCCGATAAAAGTACAACAACCATTCGAAAAGTGGGCAGTCGATTTTGTAGGACCAATTACACTGGCTGCAAGGTACTCAAAGGCAAGGTACATAATAATGGCGACCGACTACCTGACGAGGTGGGAAGAAGCAACGCTAGTGAGGAACTGCACGGAAAAGACTACTGCTAGATTCATATTTGAAAATATAATCAGTCGATTTGGGTGTCCAAAAAGCTTGACCAGTGACCAGGGTACCCACTTCATCAATGACACCATTAAATCCCTGCTAGAAAGCTTCATGATACAACACCATAAAAGCAGTCCATATCATCCGCAAGCGAACGGTACAGTGGAAGCATTCAACAAGATACTGGAGAAAGGCCTAATGAAGATATGCAATGCGTAACGCGATGACTGGGATGAGCAGATACCAGCAACACTGTGGGCATACCGAACAACAGTAAAACGACTAAATAATCAAACGCCATTCCAGCTAGTCTACGGGAGAGAAGCGGTAGTCTAGCGGAATTCATCATACCAAGCCTTCTAATTGCAACAACATTATAGTTATCTGAAGAAGAATCTCTAAAGGAGCGATTGCAGGAGCTGCAAGAACTTGAAGAAGGACGATTTCTTGCGGAATTTCACCAGACGGTATAAAAGGAGAGGCAGAACGCTTGGCACGACTGGCACATTAAGCACAATACTTTTCAGGTCGAGGAGAAAGTTATACTATATGGCAGAAAATACCAGAAATTCCCAGGGAAGTTGTAGATGCATTGGCTAGGGCCATTTCATGTCATAGAAATCAAAGATTCAGGAGCAATTCGGTTGGCACAACTGAACGGCCAAGTTCTACAGGGATGGGTCAATGGTGCACGCCTGAAGCCCTACCAAGAGTAAGTTGACCATTGCATTTCCAATAACTCTCATAATCGAGAGGAGTCAGTAGGGTAGAATAGAGTCAATAACTATCTCGCACCTGAGATGAGCATAGATAGGATTTCACTTTGCCAAAACCAAAGACAATAAAAGAAACTACAGTTGAGTTGCAGAGACTGCAATGCAACCAATTGTTGTCAGGGAGGGGTAGTGTCCAGCATGTCATCCACATCAGATAGAAAATCGTGCCGAACATCAGCCCATCATCATTACGTGTAGTACCAGTGTCAATCCGTAGGATTACCAAGATTTGGAAATAATTGCCATAATTAGCATCACCCATACCATAATAAATTTTCCATAATTAGACATAACCACTAGCCGTCGCGTATGTCCAAATCCCAAAAACACAGTCAGCAATGTCAGAACCCACCTCAGCAGCTAACTAATCGCACGATTGTAGCCGTGAGAGAAGCTAGGGAAAAATTAATTAGTAATGGGATCTCATCAACCTCACCCGTGTCGGTTACTTACAAACCCGCATGCAGAGAAGCGCGAGAATGCCGGAAAAATCCGAGTTAGAATCAGAAACATCCAAAAGAGCAAGGGAAGCCGAACCAAAACCAGAACAGAGAAGGCACCCAGGAGATGGAATTCAAGAGAAAAGAGAGAGAACTGTCCTATAGGTATACCAGTGAAGAGCCAGAATGACCAGAGTAAGCCCAGTGGTTGTGGAGCAGGAGATTGACAGAAGAATTCAAAAGATGGAGTCCCTTGTGGGAAAATATGACAGTGCAACACTGATAGACACAGACCTTACAGATTCTTTTGAGTTTCAAGCACTAAAAAGGTAAGTGTACATAGAGAATTATGCAATAGAAGCAGGATAGACAGTGGAAAGATTTTTGCCAGAGTTCAGGGGCATCCAACAGTCCACGATACTGAACTTGAGGAATCTACTAGTGTTCGGGATTATAGGTGCTACGATGCAGTGCACAAAATTTCTATTAAGCAGGATCCAGAACGGTTCTCTATGGCTGGGAAAGGAAATCCCAATTCATGTAGAAGACATACACATATTAACTGGACTGTCATAGGAGCGAAGGGATGTATCATCAGCATTCCAAACTGTATCTAAGAGGGCGAATAATTCTGGAGACACGGACTACTACGTCAAGTATGGCACTAGAAGAGGAGGGAAATAAGCGAAGATCGAATTGATCAACAGACCGGAGGTCAAGTTCGCCTGCTACCTAATTTCTAGCAAGACAATGAGGCACTATACCAAAGGGGAGTGCACACTGGATACAATTTTGGTTGTGGAGCATTGTGTCCAAGGGACAAGGCTGAATTGGTGCTCTTTCTTGCTAAAATAATTGTTCGAAGCTTGCGAGGAAAATTACAGGAGAGCGACCAGGTTTTTTTTTCTTTTTCTTTCCAAAACAACACTTCTGATTGTATTACGCATCGACTATCAGTGACAAGCTATTACAAGGCTCAACTACGTGAGCATGAACAGAACATAATACAAGAAGTCCTATTGGATAGAGAAAAATACAGAAATACAGAGGAATGGAGAACAGTACAACACAGATAGAGCTCTCCTGCGGCTCCCTGCTGCCTGATCCCATCTGCACCAACCTTCCTTTCTGCTGGCCGGCTACCTATTTGTTCTGCTGCCAGTGCCACTGAAAGTTCCTCCCTTCTTCCCGCTCAGCTGTCTTCTGTTTCTTTCTGTTAGTCGGGAGTTCTTCTGCTCATTTCCTTCCGCGCTCTTCCCCCATCTATGCTTGCTCCCGCAACAGCTGTGACACTTGTCCTTTCCTCCTTCACAACCTTGACATCTTTCTGCCTACCTTGGTTGCGTTTCGCCACGTGTTAGCCGCAACTCAAAAGCTATTGAATTTCAAAACAAGGGCCCCAACAGGTTTGTAGTCATCGACCCTCTTGTGTTATTTTTCTTTCGTGTGACCTCCATAAACCCTTCATTATCCTCTGCTACAATTTTTGGGCTCTTTCCCCCTTTCATTCTAGCTAGATCACATTGTTTCAGAGGTTAGGCTTTGTACAGATGGTCGTATTCGTGACATCTACAACACTGGAACAGAATGTGTTCATAATCTAGTGGTTGCTACTAGACCTCATCATGGTACTCCAATTCCATCGCTTTTGGGAGTGGATCCACTATTTTCATGTATACACGAATACAGGCGTATGGAGTATATCTTCATCTACGTGTTGAATTGGCTATTTTCATGAACTTGTCTATGGAGTTCCCAATGCCTTCTAATCTCTTTGGATCCCAGAAATCAACAAGTAGGGAAAATAGTCACACCCAGACATGTGATGCTAGGAAGTGTTCCTGGTCTGGGTTGTAGCATTCCTCTTAGTACCTCATGAAAAGGCCAGAGTTGTGGTAGAAGTACGACCCATTTTCGAATATCATCTCTTTGTCTTGTAGGTTTGAAAATATTACTGTGAATAATACTTTGGCTCCCAATTTTAGCTCGATATGGAATTTTGGCTACCACTTCTATTGTATCCATTTTATCAGATCCTTCTCAGTTGGTCATGTTCCTACAAACTTACATATCATGGCATGTTACTTCATATAGATTTGGTATTGTTCCAGTTTATTCTTGGGTATCACGAATCAGGGTTTCTTGGTTTCATGAGGGAGACACTACCCTCACATTTGTGCCTGCTAGTTAGCTCCAAGAACCGGCCCTAAGTTCTCACCATTTTCATGGGGGGCTGCTTGCTTCCCCTTGCTCCCGCTTGCTTCTCCTGCTGTCATATTGCTATAGGATGGGATCGCTACCCCCCCTGTTTGGATTCCCCATGATCCCTGTTAGATACTGGCCTGTAGACGGCTGTCACTACTATTAGTCATCCATAATTTTTATTTTATCCAAAGATGACTAAGTTGAATCTCCGATTTCTAGAAACAATATTTACAGAAACATTGTGAGTTCTAGAAATTTCACTGCCTTCATCATCCTAAGTCTATCAATTCACCAAAATATTCATCCATGCCTTCTAAAAAAATCACCCCTTTGTTTCAAAAAGAAGCTTGTTTCAGGCTATCCCTACCATTTTTACCTACATTTCATTTCCCTCATCTTATCATTCCTACCCCTATTTTCTACATCAGTATTTTTCCCACTAAAAAGACCTTTTCTCTTCATAAAACCTCCATTTCCTCTAAAAACCCCTTTAAACCATTATAAACACCCTTATTTGGTTTAAAAACATCTTATTCTAACTTATCAGAACATCAAAAAGGCCTAAAAAACCCTCTTTTAGCCTTATATCCACCTATTTAAACATATCAGGCCTTAAGCCCTTTTCAGGCTTAAGCCCTCAGCCCCTACTTCATGTAACCTCATCCTGCGACCATTGGCTAAGTCACAACCCCTTCACCTTAGCCTCGGGTCCTTTCCTTTCTTCATAAAACCTCTCCCCCGCCTCATCTATCCCCCTTATATGTTATTTCATTCCTCTGTGCTGTGTTTTCTCCTCGTTCGATCACAACCGTTGATCACAAACGATACAACGGTGAGCAGGGTTGTTCCCCACCCTTTTCTCCTTCTGACCATACCTCATCTGTCATCCTCACGATAGGATCTTAACCGTTGATCTTTCAGATCCAACGGTCATCGCTGATCCCGAATCATTTCAACCCTGCATAATGAAATTTCGCTTCCCGACAAAATAGATGACCTCACCCAGTCCCACTATCCATCCAATAAATGCATTGCGCCAAATCTCCACTGTTGATCTGGCTCCCCCAGATCCAACGGTCCATAGTGAATTTCGCACAGTTTTTAATGCTGAGGTTTAACACCTCTTTTCCATGCAAAAAAAATGTTTTTGCTCAGGACACATGGCGATCGATAAATGGAATCGCGTGCTCCCACCTCAAAACCACTCACCGCCCAACTTCAATGTGAAACCGCTGGTTTTCTGCAAAAACCACTTTTCTCCATTTATGCGCCATTATTCAAAAATTCGCCCCATTTTCTTCTGGTTTGGCCCACAAGACCCTCCACCATGCGTTCTCCTTTCCTCTGCAAATTGCTGATGACCCTCCGTAAGCCTCTAAAAAGCAGTTTTAGCCAAGCATGCAGGTTTTATTAAATGTTTTTTATGGTTGAAGGTTCAATGGCAGGTGAACTCAGAGGGCCTTCTCCACAGCTAAATATAAACATTTTCTGCCCAGGATGACGATCCTCAAGGCAGGATAAGGAAAAAGGGATAGGATTTTTATTCCAAATGATTTAATTAATGATTCATGGTCATAAATTTGATCACAGAAACCCTCCATCACCATGAAGAAAATCATCCCTGAAGACAGTAAATAAAAGCAGTTAGAAGATCAGTGAAATATAAAGGACAAAGGGTTAAGAAATAAACAAATGTTTCAAACAAAAAACAGAGAAAGGACAGTGAAGCGAGATTAACAAAAGATCAAGGCTAAAGGGCCTAAAGCACAGTTATTGATTAAATCAATCATAAGGCAGTAAAGTGGATTAATTAAAGGAAACTCAGAGTTAAAGGCCTATTACCAAGTTTTAAGGTTAGATGAAGGAAACTTAGGCCAAAGGCAGCCTTGAATAATGAAACAGAGGCAGTTATTCATCCAAAAAGATCCAACTGCCACCTGTAGCCTACTTTCTACCTGCAAAGACTAATCAAACAGTTATTGCATAAAAGAATATATTTAAGCTGTCAGAACAATTATTGTAAAAGATAAGGATAAAGCCTTAAAAGTCAATCTTTTCTCCTATCTCTCTCTCAGAAGTTAATACAGAGTTATTAAAAATAGAGGAGTAGTTGCAGTTGTTCCTACCTTATGCCTTGCATGGTTTTCAAGGCTAAGAATGCTTTTACTTTGCAATTAATAACACTTGAACCCTAGAATAGTTCCACCTCCTCATTTGCAGCATAAATATTTCATTTGAACTCATTGCATAGTGGGCATTTGGTGACTCTTTGAAGTAATACATAGTTCTGTAAAGTTGAAAGAAAATTGATGGTCTGGAACTTGTGGATGTTTTGACCTATTTGTAGATGGAGAAAGCTCTATCATTGGATCCCTGAGCTTGGATGTTGGTGAAGTACTCTAAATCTGTTATTGTCATTTCCTGTTTCATTCTGTTTCATCATTTCTTACTACAGTAGAGTAAAAAGTTTAGGCTAAGAAATGTCTCCTAGAAGCACCTTAGACCTGTTTACTCTCCATTGTTTTATGTTTTCCTCTGCTGAGGCATTCTAGAGAATTCTTAATTGCTCTCTAGAACCCTTATGCTTGTTTACTTCTTGAATAGTTCAATACAGCTGGCCTCAAGAATGATTTATGGTTTTCCTTTCTTACTTGCTGTCACTTAAAAACTGTTTCTGAAGTCTCCCTTCAAAGTACCATTGTCCAAAGTCTGCCAAAGAGGTTTTGTTCCAATCATACCCTTTGTACTTGCTCAAATAATTGTTTTGAAGGTCTTTATAGCTATAATCAAAGATGTCTAGGAGTTCCCTCTTCTATTGATGCAGTTATTTGTGTATCTTGAATGTTTTATTGTCCTTGAAGGTGAGATCACTAGAAGTTAAATGAGTTTCTCGTCTTCTATATTTCATTGGAAACGTTTGTCTTGGAATTATTATTTGTTGAAGTGTGGTTTATAAAATTTATGGTTGGCCCTGTCTATGGAATGCCTCTTCATGATCAAATGATGTTTTAAGTCCCTTTGTTGAGAAGTACATATAATTAAGGATTATTAATTGCCCTTAGTTCTACTTTTCATTCTAAACCTTTGATGTCCATTTCATTTCACCTGAAACACTTTGTAGATCCACTGGCCAAGTTAGATTTTCCCTTTGATACCCCTGATTCATTTTCAAACTTGTTACAATTTCCACCCATTGCCCAATGACTTAGAGATTTCCCTTTTTTATCTATGCTTCCTAGATCATCATGTCCAACCAAACAATCAAATAAAATCATGCTTCATAACTAGCCTAAAATCAACCCTTAAAAGCAAACAAGCTCACATATTTGCAAACAATTGAGAGATCAACGATGATAATAATTGTTTGGTATAATGTAATTTCAACAAACCAATTGCATTGATGTGCTTACTAATATCATTGATATTGTATTAATGACGTTCAATATTTTTTAAAATTAGGACTCTAGTGATGATGAGCAACCCACCTACCATCTTCAGGAGCACCCCACTACAATGTTAACTCGAGAGGATGCATCAAGATCTAGAATTCACTACCATCATCTAATTATATACACCTCTAGCACATATAAACGTCATTATCTAGCACAAAAATCTAATACTCTAACATGGAATCATCATCATGATCACATATAACAAAACACAAACATTATAACCTAACATCATCACCACACACATCCTCAAATTAATAGAAATCTCATGTCAAATAACTTTTATATTCACATACACATATATCTGCAAGCACATTAAATGAACATATCTAACATGACCTAACAATATACACATCAATACCAACATATAAATTAAGTACATAAACGTGAACAAAAAAAATGCACCATATATATATATATATATATATATATATATATATATATATATATATATATAAGTCAAATAACTACATCAACTCAAATAAGTGCAATCAAATATCTCATAAAATATACGTAGTGTTAGGCTGGTCTGCAATAGAAGACAATGGGTGGTGAAATACTGCATGGTCAACATCTGTCGAAATCAGCTAAGGTGGAGAAGGAGGTGGTTGGTTTTCATGAGTAGAAGACGATGGATGGTCAACTACGTCTGCGCCCTGAACATGGTCTAGGGAAATCTAAGGTGGAAGAAGAGGTGGATGGTCTGCTTTGTCAGGAGAAACATGAGGCACATCCTCTAGCTTTAGCATCTCATCATTAGATGATAAACAAGGAGGTGTACTACTCGAAGGATCACCGACACCATGACGACCATGATCTGATGGGGTGGTACTACCAAAAGCATCATGATTGCCACCCTCATCACCCTGATCATCATCATCACCAACCTCATATGATGTATTTGTCGCTGCATGATGCTAGCATGTATCCCTCATCATTGTTAGTATCCTACTAGCTCTGATGATATGCTGCATAAGATACATCATCTCATGTGGACAGTTCCTATAGAGAACCATGAAACTAGGATGCATGGTGATATCGAGGCCTCCAAGGGCGGACTCGCGCATAAAAAAAACTCTCAAAAATCTATTGCAGTAGTCCATCCGAACTCACAGACCAAGCCCACGACCCCAAACGCCCACGCCCCCCCTGAGGATGTGCCTCACCCTCTTGGGCCTCACCCATATTCTCATCTCCTCTGACATCCAGTGGAGGAGGAGGCATGTCCCCATCGAATGTGTCAATATCTACAAAATATATAGTATATATATATATAATTAGACAATTTCATTAAAAAATTTAATAAAACAAGTTAAATAACGTGCTAAAAATAAATTTTATTTTAATTCATTAAAATAAGAAAATGAAACTAGCCGATTAATGTAAATAAAACACTAATATTACCTCTATCATATGGAGGCTTAGCCATTGTGAAGAAGATGTTGGGACACCCTCTCCAATCCATCCCCATGTACGGAAATGCCAACGTGACAAACACATGGTCATCCTCACTGGCCAGTAGTGCTAGTGCCTCACAAGAAATCCTGGCTGAAAACTCCTATAGGCTCCTCTTGGGCATCATATGTCCCCACATGAGCATCTTAACCTTAGTGATTGGACTAGGAGGGCAATGGTAAATTGTAAGCCTCGTCTCTAGAAACCTCTCAAAAAACAAACAAAAAATCTTGAAAGCAAAAGGGAAGGTCTCCCTCCCATGTATCAATGCACGACATCTATCTAAAGCCATGCAAAACTGCCTAAAAAAAATGGTAGACCTTCTGATGCAACATGACATCTGAATCAAATAATCAACATAATACAAAAGAGGGAAACTAATGTGTTTCCCATCAATACTAGAGTGTGAAACCTAACCTCCTATGCAGCAAAAGAAGAAATCTATAGCTATCCACCACATATCTGAAAAGAACTTGATGGATGAACCACATGAGGCCCGACATATATTAGAGTTTGCGCAAGCTGACTCTTAGCTGCATCCCCATGGGGCACATCAGGAAACTGGGGAAAATCCTCCCCTCTCTTGGATATGCAAGTGATAAAGTATATGTCCTCCTCAGTGGGCCTATACCATGCCCTAGGATTGACATAGAAAGCCTCCTCCTAGACATTCCATCGCTGGATCAGATGCCCCAAAAAGACAGAGTGCGCCAAAAATATAGAGTGTGCCTTAGGGGATGTATCCTCCTCATAGTACTTGAGGAGGCCTACATTCCTTAAGAGCACTCAGTTCGCTGCATTAATAGGGAGAGTGTATAAATCCCTCTCCCTCTCTCTATCCTACCATGTTCGGATCATATTGTATGGGTATGCCTACTCCTCACTCCTGCTGCTGCTCCCTCTGCTCAAGTCTCTGCTACATGATTGACATATAAAATACATTAGCCTCATACATAAAATTCATTTATTTTATTAAATTAAACATGTATGTATACATATGGAAACATAAATTTCAATTAAAAAAAATGTTGGTGTGTACAAAACACATTCATGCACTGACATTGGTGCACGTTCAACCAAAACTGCATCGCTAACGGTGTGCAAACAAGTATGATGCATCATTGTTGGTTCACAATTTTAACTTTTGATAGCGATGTAGAAAACTTGTGCACTGGTGCGCACAGATAACCTTTTCACACCAGTACAAAATGTTCAGGTTATCGAACACATCGAGCTATGGCTATATTTTTAAATATTAAATTTTGGGTGCATTTGGTAAAGATAAATGCATCGAGCATGATGCACCAATGTACAATATATCGCATCAATCCCAGTGCATTTTAGTTTACAAAATGCACCGCAAAAACAATTGTGCATTATTTTCATGCACTAATATGTAGTGCACCCTGTAAATTTATAGGGCGCACTGCTATCAGTGCGAGCCAAACGTATCAAACAAACAATGCGGTGATTTTTTTTTTTGAAAAATGGTGGAAACTTTAGCCTAATTTACAATTCTAATCCGCTAAAAAATTAATTTACAAAGAAACATTGACATTACCTTGACATTTTGTCTTAAGGGAGGCATTTTCGACACATAATGGAGAAATTATTTTCTTAGGACAGTATGAAAAAATTGAAAACTCAAACAATGAGAACGGTATAGAAGGATGGTGAGCAAGAGCAGCACCGACGTCAGAGAGCTTTCATGTGGCAAGAGTGGCATTGGTTCTTCAGAGCTCTCTTGAACTGTAGATTGTAAAAATGAAAATGATGCCCGAGAGGGTTTTTTTTTTTTTATTTAACCCTACTCTGGTGTGTTTCTCCAAACACACTAGTGTGGGATATGTCCAAAAGCACCACATTTTTTTAATTAAAAAAATATCGTAGTGCTTTTCTTGAGACGAATCGGGGCATTCTTCTACAATTACCACACCGGTGCTCTATTTCTACTATAGCACCACTATTTTTTTAGAATTTAAAAACTGCCAGCGGTGCTTTTTATAAGATGCCCCAGGCCATTTTGTTAAGATTTCCACACTAGAGCGTCATTAGAAAATAGCACCGCATTTCTCTGAAATTTAAAACTATAGTGACACTCTTTACTGGTATGCACTGGGATGTTTTATTGTGTGAAGGGCATCAATGCTATCAACTGTTCAAGCACTGATGCATTATGTTATTTAGTGCACCGTGCTTTTTATTTTTATTTTATAAAAATAAATTTTTGATGGTGCACCATGTTATTGCAGCACCAATGCTTGTATGGATAGTAAAGCACCAGTGTGTTTCTATATTTTAGATCCACTGTTCAAAAAACATTTACTAAAACATTCGCCTACCCACCTCCACTACAAATAGATTTTTGGGCTATTTTTATAAGGGCTTTCACAAAAACCTCCACTAGAAGGTCTTTCCTTCTAGGGAACCCTAGAAATGAGCCTCGTAGTGGGTGCTCTACTACCTAGCTAGAGCCTGTTATGTAGATTCTTGTGTTATAATGTCACTTGAACCATGTGATTCCATTTCTCTTAACCCTCATCATGGCTACAAAATACAAGAGAAATAAATTTAAACTAACATGTTATCAACATGTTTAATAATAATCGCTATAGTAGCATTGCATGATATATTTCTAGTGTCCACATTATTAATTGTATAATACACAATGCAAATTTCTACAATTACAGGAAATCCATATTATAAACACACACACACACACACAAAATTATTTAATTTTCTATACTTTTAACAACACTCGACATGAGCCACAAGGGTTAGCTCAGTTGGTCGAGTCCTCATTGTTAAAGAATATATGCTATTGAGAGATCATAGGTTCAATTCTCTCGATACTCTCAGGGTTAGGCTCCATGGTTGAGCCACTAGGGAGTGATCCTTTTAGGTATATCTTCCTGGTACAATTATTGCATGGACCTAGTGGTCATAGATCTCCAAGGATCATGAACCACATATATTGAAAAAAATCACTCAACACAAAAAGATGATGATCTTCAAGGATCTTATAGATAGATTCAAACTACTATGTTATCCACATGTCTAGTAATAATGATGATGGTAGTAGTCCATGATACATTGTTGGTGTCCATAGAATTTAACTATATAATACACAATGCAAATGTATACAATAAAAAAAGATTCATCTTATAATTCTCCTCTATGTTCAAGGGTAAAGCCTCCTTTTCACTATTGCAGTAGATTAGTAGGCTAAAGTCTTGGCAAAGATAACACCGTCAAAGCATAGTATAGTGAAAAAAACAATAACATACTCCATAGAATATCATACTCAAGGAAAAAACATAAAATCATATATGTGGTACTCACTTCCACCTCTCAAACATATCTCCATTATTCTTATTTCACTAATTCCTTGCATTATGAATGAATATTTCATTAAAAAGGTAACACCTCCTCCCATATCTAGCCACTTTAACAATTCTGTTGAGGTAAAAGTGAGTTGAGGGCTACTATGACATGACTCAACCTCCTAGATAAACTTAAGGAAATGGAGTAAAAAAAAAAAGACCTTACTCACTTCCCTCAGGTGCTACAAAAACCCCAAGAGGTAAATCACCCTTCCAGGTGCTCAAACCCTAAGTTAAATTGCTTTTTTCATTGATATGGACTCCTAGACACTAGCATAACACTGCCTGAATTCAGCTATAAGCCTCTAGTTGCATGCACAAGCCTGCAAGGGAGCAATTGCAGTCTTTTTCACTCATTTATGTGTTGAAAATTCAACAAGAAATGTGTGTCTAATTTAATTTTCCCTTAATTAAATTGGACAATAAATTGTAGTCTTATCTCATAATCACTTGTAATAGTTAACTAAGTGTGATAAACTCAGTTAGCTCATGAATTTCGAGTTGAGGGTGGTTGGTGAGGCATGCTGAGTGATTCTATTTTTTTTTGAGTCCAAGTTGTAGTTAGTGCATTAGTTTATTGCATGAGAAATCAGTTAACTCAATTAATTGAGTTAAAATAAGTTTAACTAGTTGTAATTGGTTGTTGCACTAGTGAGAGGTCAAGTGAATTAAATCATATTTAATTCACATGCAGTGATCTGTCAAGTAACTAATGATTTACTATTAATAGCTGCATGCATGTCAGTTCTAAGGAAGTCTCAGTTGAGACAAAGGTTAAAGGGATGTTAAATATTAGTTGTATTATTAGAAAACTGCCCGCACGTAGTAATACACCCATAGGATTTCCCATGGCCATTGCGCAGATTTGGAAGGATGAAATTCCTAAATAATAGGGATCTCATTCCACATGAATTGCACAAGCAAGGCAGGATGAGGAGAGGCAAGAAATTGGCTAAGTGTTGGTTGATTTTGTCCAGATCAGTGTGAGACAGTTGTGAGAGTGCAACAGACTCTTGTGACTGAGAGTGCATTGTAATTATTTCATGATTCCTTGGTGAATATACAATAGAAGATAAAGGGTTTTGAGTAGCAAGCTTTCCCCAGGAAGAATATTTGTGTTATGGATTGATTTTCTTCTTTCTTTTACTTGGTGTGATTGGTGATCGTGTTTATTTTATGCAATTAATTTGTAGAAGTATTCAGTATATTGCTTTAGCACATTGCATGATCAGATTGAATCCATTGGTATACATATTGTTTATATAATTTCTACATGGTATCAGAGCGCAGGAAATCACTATAGTGGAGAATAAATTGAGTTTGTTTTGAACAACATTCAACTTTGCAAAAATATTCTTTGGTGTGACAGGCGGATCAAGATGGCTTTCAATGGCTTAAGATTGGAATATGCACTCGAGGGTAGTTCTAATTATATTGCATGGAAAGGCGTAATGGAGGCAGTTCTGGAGGACAATGGGTTGAAATAAGTCATTGATAATGATATTCCCAAGCCTGCAACAGCAGATGCTGCTATTCTTGATGCTTGGAAAAATAAGGTTGCAAAAGCGAGGAGGATCTTATTAGAGGGAGTTCGAGACCACATTGTCTCGAGTCTCCATGGAAAAGCGACTCCATATGCAATGTGGAAGGTTTTTACATATCTGTTTTAGAGTAGCAGTGACCAAAGAAAATTGGCACTAAAGGACAAGCTTAGGAAAATCAATGGATAAAGGTGACACTATTCCGAAATATTTAACCAAGTTCGTCCAATGTCGAGATGAGCTTGGGAGTGTTTGGATTACTGTAGCGGATGGTGACTTGGTGAGCCTAGCTCTTCTAGGCCTTCCTAAGAGTTGGCATAGTTATCAAGACTTTGT
This sequence comes from Pinus albicaulis, assembly GCA_034641835.2. Classification (NCBI taxonomy): domain Eukaryota; kingdom Viridiplantae; phylum Streptophyta; class Pinopsida; order Pinales; family Pinaceae; genus Pinus; species Pinus albicaulis. Next base: position 292,938,049 of record CM076583.1, read on the forward strand.
CAATACTGATTTTCCCCAGCCTGCTTTGCTTCATCTACTAGTTCTTGTGTAACAACAACATTGCCATCACGTTCTTGTGGACTAGTGATCTGGAACTCCTCATCTTGTTCTTCCACTTGAATACCAACTGAAACAATGGTTGGACCCTGTTGACGAGAAAAAATGTACTATCGACAAGGGGGGTCTCCCTGGTGAAAGGTCCGAATTAGACCTCACACCGTTTGGGATAGGAGCCCCATCCGATATGTGGGCCCGGTTTCTGCCATGATCATTTCCACTCTTGGTTGCCGGAAGAGAATATGATGGAGCAGAGGTGAAGATGAAATGACCAATCAGTGAAGCAAAATCAGCCCAATATTAACAAACCATAAACAAAGATACAAGCAAGTATAAGCAGCAAAATAAAAGGGAGATATGTCATAACTAGGATCACTGAGCCGAAAACTAGTCAAACATATATAAAAGAAAATACGGTAGAAGTTAACTACAAAGTAGTTCACAATAGACTACCGCCGTGGCAAGGACAAATAGACACTAATCCAGAAGCAGACATACATACAACCATTGAGAAATAGTTCATAACCGATGACATGTATGAAAGCAAACGTACTGTTAGCTCCCCATAATTTGCAAGATTGGAAAAGTCAAAATACAGGGAGAAACATTATTTCAACCACTTTGGGATTCTAGGATCTAGCCCTCCTGAATTCGGAGAGGGATCTCTCCAATAAGTGCAAAGATTGATTTATCTTTTAAGGCTTTTTGGTTATGATATTAGGCTAGTTATGAAGGCCAAGGTTTTTGTTTGTTTTGGATGGTTGAGCATGATTATTATTTGGGTGGAAAGTCCTAAATGGAAAAAGTTTCAAAGGTGTGAAGTTGCAAGCAATCATAATAAGCTTTGGCTAAAAAGATAGATATAACACTGGTTTGTAGTCCATTGGGCTATGGAGTCATAATAGGGATTTTAATTGTGCAACAATTCAAGAGTGATCCAAGGGGCAAGTCATCTATATCACAAGATCTTTTGAGAAAAAATGATGGAATGGAAACAATAAAAGTGTTGGAGGGGTAGAAACTGATAATAATTTCAACAAGGATTTATATTCAGTCCAAACAAGAAAAGCCTTTTAAGGTAACTGTTTAAAACCAACCAAAGGGCAGGGCTCACCATAAACCTCTTTGGACAAGCTTATATTAAAGATAACTCAAGAGACACATAATCCAGTAATCCACATAATTACTTTCAGAAAGGATGAAGAACACATAAGAAAAGCAAAATGCAACTTAAGATCAGATAAGGTACTTTTAAACCTAGTCTGCTTTATGCAAAAACTTAGGGAAACTTTCAGAATTGCCTTTGGAGAATAGAAGCTAGAAAACAGGGCTCACCATCACTTTTCTAGTCTAACTTTAATAAGAAAATAATTAAAATAACATTCAAGAACAATGTTTAAAGCAAACATTAGGACGAGGGAACGCCAACATTCCTAATTGTTTAAACTGTATTGAATCATTCTTAAATAAACAAATTGGAGGAAAACATTGAGATAAAGCTTATCAGTCATAGAGGGGTACTGTAAATAGTAAGTCCTAACTCTATGCTTTCTGTTATTTATCAGAGAATAATGGACAATATGGCATACATGAGAGGAAAGACAAATAACAAAGAAATAAGCACTTCACCAATGATATAGACCAGGATCCCAAGAAACAGCTTGTATATTGAAGTCAAACTAGTTACATCTTCAAGTCCAATGTTTCAGTTCAGCAGTCATCTTCACTTCTCAGCCTAACTTATGTGACTACAAACAGAGCTTCAAGAGCCTTTGAACACTATTTACAAGTAGAAGTTTCGAGCACAAGTATATTTCAAAGTTCTGCAACCAACGTTTACAATGAACTCCTCAATAAGATTTTACAGAGGGATGAGGAGGTCGAAAGAGAAAAGATCTATGTGTTCAATTAATATAGTTTAGTACTTCTCGGCCTTTGAGGGGCTCAATGGAGAAGTTTACAGATATTTTCTCTGTATTAATTGTTTTACATTTAAGAAGTAAGCTTGGTGGGAGCTTTTGTTGACTTTAAGACTCTGTGTCAGCTTTTGCAATAACTCTGTTTGGCTTGGAATAAATGTTCGGCTATATTGAGGAAAATATCCTCTGTTCTGGTCATTACTCGGCCTCTGTTGAATGCTATGAGGCCACAGGTGGCAATCTGGTAGCTGAGAGAAATCAATTTGCCTTTGATGTGGCAGTGGAGGTATCCTCTCTCTGATGGATATTTTTGTTTTTCCTTTAACTATGTTTAATTTAGTGGATTAGGCTTTTGATAGTCGATCTTAGCCGTAATCCATTACACCATGGAATTAAATCTTTAATCTCCTGTTATACTGTGGCTAGGTCTTCAACGTTGACACTCTTTGATTTGATTTAATCTTACTGTGTCTTGTTGATGTGTAGGTGCCGCAGAGGGTTCATATGGCATCAGTGCTCATGATGCACTGAGGAAACATGGCGTCGAACCCTTTAGATGGCTTTTTCTTTGATAAACGAAAGTCTGGAGGATCGTCATCCTCGGCTTTCATTTCCTTTATAATATTTTGAAAAACTTTTAAAGTCCTGCATAAAATAATAAAAATTATAAAATCCTGCATATTTTCGGTTTAACTGCTTTTGAGGTCGTGGTTAGGAGCATGGCCGTTGGATGACAGCATCCAATGGTGGAGATTGTGTGTAGAATTCAAAAGGGAAGAGGTGGGAGAAAACGGTGGAGATTTCTAAGTCGGGGTCGTTGATCTTGCAGAGATCAACAGTTGGGAGAAAATGCCATAATATAATGCGACAGAGTAATATTTTGCGAAAATATAGGAAAAACAAAGGAAATGGGGTTAAAATCCTTTGGAGGAAAAAATATGCACAGGAAAGAAAATTGGGGTTTCGGGATGATCATGGGCCGTCGGATGAGATCAGCCCATGAGATCAACGGCCAAGATTGATCTATGAAGGCCCTTTGGAAAAGGTGGAGGGCGATAGTGAAAGGCCAAATTGAATCTGAGCCATTGATCTGCAGAGATCAACGGCGGGGGGCGCATACGATACAACATAATGAAAAAGGGGAAAGCGGATTCAGGAGGGAAAACCGCAGGTTTCGAGTGACAGAAGGGCGAGAAAGCGGTTTTAGCTTTTTGGACGTGATATGCGTCAGAGGCTGACACGTGGATTTTGAATACCGCCCATATCACGTGGTTTTTAGGAATTAATAGTCGGGCATAAAGTTACGCGATATGGAATGTCAGCCGTTATATCTGGAGCCTCAGATCGAACGGTGGGGAGTGAGTGCAATTTTGATAAGATGCGCGGGCGGAACGAGGTGGGGACAGAGAAAGGCAGTTTTAATCTGGGCTGTTGGATCAAGGATTGGACGGTGGAGATCAGATCTGGAGGGAGGCAGGACCCACAAGAGTCAGGCCTATCAGGGTTAATATGAGCCGTTAGATGGAACATATCAATGGTCAGGATTGAAACTAGGGATAATAAACAAATTTACAAAGCAGAGAAAAGGATTAATATGGGCCGCTGATCTGCAGAGATCAACGACTGTGATTTGTTGGAAAAACATTATAGAGCGGGGCTGCATGTTTTTAACCAAATTTAGGAGACGCATTCTGGACCGTCCGATTTGGACACGTGGACAACCCAGATGTAATCGGAGCTTTCGCAATCAGTGGGGCAATAAACATGGAAGTGCCAAAGTGATTTATTGTGGGTCGTCGATCTACATATCAGATCGACGGTGGAGGATGGATTGGGGAACCGCCAATCGGAGGTGGGGAAATATTAACACACCCAATAAAAAATTTCTGATGCGATACAACGCTGGCCATCAGATTGGCCCAATGATCAATGGTGGAGAAGGGCTTCGACCAATGAATGAGCGGGACCATATTATAACATAAAAAACCAAAAATTTTATGGAAAAACAAAGGTTTATGGCTCGGGGCGGGTTTATATATATGAAGTATGGCGCCCGATTGTGGGGCCATTGGTTTATATGGAAAACAAAAGGCTCGGGGCTTATATATAGAAAGGGCCAATCGGGATCGGGACTTCGGAGTGGGCTTTTCAATCTACCCATTAGAAATTCTTCGATGCGATATCGCGCGGATCGTTGATCGGGTTTGAAGATCAACGGTGTTTATTAATAAAAAAGATTGCATCGGTGCGTTTAGTTGAAAACTTAGGAAAAAGGGGTTTTATGTATTTACAAAGGAAAAATTCGATCAGAAAATTTTATATAAACATTTAAGCGCCCGATTGCAGGTTCTCGGGTTTATGAAAGGGACCAAGGGACTGGAGTGTTAATCACAAAGGGCCAATTGACATCAGACTTTCAAATAACAAAAAGAATTGCGCTCGATAGAAAAATCCCGATTGCGATAAGCGCTTTATGGGTCTAGCGCCTAGTCCTAGGGCGCGGGCACATGTGGGGAAGTGGTTAGGACTTAGCCCAAAGGGGCTTAAGCCTATATTCAACTTATTTTTAATGAAAATTTTCAAAGTTTTTGATGGATTTGGGGGTTTCGGTAAGGTTTAAAAGTGAGTTTCAAACCTTATAAAAGGAATTTTCATGAAGGGGAAAAGGGAATACATGAAAAATAGAAGAATTTGATGGGGGAAAAAAGGGAAAAATGAAGGTTAGTTTTGAGTGAAGGAGGGGAAAATTGGGATTTTGCAGTAGTCATTTCTTCATGGCAAACAACAGAATTTCTGAGTTTTGAAAGGGAAATAGCAGTGAAGATTAAACAGAAGGTCATGATGTCTTCATGAGTCTTCAAGAGATAACATTTTTAGCAATAAAACTTGTTTCTTGAAGGCTCCAAAAATGATTTAGCCACCTTTTGATATAAATTTTTTTATAGGTGGCTAACAATAGCTCCACTTGGGGATGGTGCCTTCTTGAAGGCATCAAGAACTTCAGACTTGCATTCTCTAGGAGGCTGATCAATGCCTTATCCATTGGGCTACCTTTCTTTACTTGGATGATCTTATTTTTCTCTAAAAAATGTTAGCAGCCATGACAAACAATGGATCTTCATCAACAAGCTTTCTACCTACCCAATCCTACTGATCTAACATTTTTTCTTCTCTTAGAGTGCACTTGGATTGGCAAACTCTCTTACAACATTTTATTCTTTTGAAAGCAAAAATTATAATCTATTTCTACTTCTTATTTCTCCATGAACTCAGGTTAAACAATTGAGTTCATATGTTTCTCTACCTAATCTACTATATGTTAGGATTAAACAGTCTAACAGATTTTTATTCTCTAACTTCTAAAACAGGAATTTAAAAGCATACAAGTCAGGATTGAATAGTGTAACTTGTTGCTGATCTATGGCATAAAAAACAAGCTGCACATAGATATTATTTTACAGAAAATTAAATCAAAATGGAAGGCTTAAGATCTGAAAGTTCAAAGCATGGCCTTCTCTTTTCTTCATCTCAGTTTTTACTTCTGTTTGAGCTGTTCTCTCCTTGCTATCTGGTTCAGATTTTATGCTGATTAGAACCAATTTTCCTTTGTTTTTGACTCAAGAAATAAACAAATTTGAGTCATTTCTCTTTTGAAAAATAAGGTTTGTATTTTAAGCTTGTTTGAACCTTTAATTTCTAACCTAATCTTCCTAATTGATAAGCCAATATTAAACTGTTTGGAAATCAAATTCACTAACCTATCAGCAGTCAATTTAAAACTAATTAGCCATGATTAGGCTGTATAGCTAACTAGAAGTGTGTTTTTCAGGAGTGGCATTTGAGCTTGCACACTTTCAAACTTTTTTTCTCTTTTTTGGCATGGGGCTTTACCTTTCTTGTTTTTACAATATGCCCTCTTTTCTCTTTTCGCTGTTTTTGTATTTTTGTATTTTTGATTTTTCTTCGGAGACAAAAATCAACAACTATTTAAGAGCTCAAAAATGAGCTATATTTCCATTCCTATCTTACCTATCCTAACTTGGAGTATTTACATTGTCATATGATACAAAAGTGCCAATGTAGCCAGTTGAGTAATGTAAAAGAGAAGAAGAAACTCTGGTTGTTTGTCAGGGGTATCCATAGTATAATTTGAAGATTAATCTTCAAAACCACGGCTATCACAGAAGGTGACAGATTTTCATATCTTTGGCTCTTACAAAGGATCCATTGGACTTCCACACATTCTTCCAAAGGATCAACAAAGAAAAGATGAAAATTCTCTTCTTTTTGGCTCTCCCTGTCTGGTAGATTATATGCTTCCAAGGCTTCAAATTTGAAGACTGAGTTGTCAGTATGTGGCTTGGAAGTATCATCATGCTTAACCTGCAAAATAACAAACAGTGAAATATCTTCTTTCTCTAAATCTATTCTTGCTTCTTATATAAATTCAGGTTCTTTGAATGGCAAATTGACATTAGTGAAGGGAGAAGTCTCTTCTTGGGAAGATGGTATATCCTCAGTAGGATAGTCTTTTATTTGTTTTTCTCCTTCAAAGTTTTGCCAGTATCTTATATTGTTTGGGATAGCTGGTCTGAATTTTTCTTGAATTGTATATTGTTTTCTCTCCCAAGGTCTCAGACATGTACTAGCCACAAGGGCTAATCCACTAGCAAAACTTTTTTGGTCTTTAGGAACTAGGATAAGTTGGAATTATTTGAAAGTTTTTAACAAATCGATGGCATCATCCTTGTAGGCTCTAAGTCTAGGATGTTTAACCATGCATGTTACACAGTAATTTGTCACCGTCCCTGCCATTCCCCGTCCCGCACAATGGAGGACCCATTTTGTGACCTGTGAACATTGTCATGCCTTGAAATCATCATCAATGCATTCCTCTAAGCATGAGCTTCAATCGCCCTAAAGACATCTCCTTGCAAAAAATCATGAAAACATCTCCTTTCTCATTGGCGCGGGAAGGCAGTTCATCACTCGCGCCAATGGGGAAAATCCTACAAAGAAGCCGTGCCAACTGGCGCTCTGTCCCAGAGCAAAAGTCGCGCCAGCCAATTTAAGGAATGTTTTTTAAATAAAGATGGTGGAAGTTGTGTTTCAACAAACTCAGAAACCATTGCCTATCTTGAGTTGGGAGGTTTGGCTGCGGGAGTTCCATGGAAGGGAAGTGGTTTGCCACCTTTCATGGGACCTTCCTTCATGATAGGGCCAATCCCACAATAATAGAGATCCCAACTCCCTCCTTCCCCATCTATAAAAGCTTGCTCAATTCCATTGCAATCTAGTCTTGAAGTGCCTAAGCTTTGAATCTCCAAATTCCCAAGAGCCTTTGTGCTATAAGAGCCCTCTTTCTTCCCTTAAGGCCGACTCAAGTAAGGAGACTATCGTTGAGAGACTCTAGAGAGGTTTTCCCTTTCCCTGGCGAGCTTTGCGAGACGTGAACGACTGGAGACCTATCCGAAGGAGACCGCGGCGTCAGAACATTGGTTGTACTCTCTTTCGATTGTTATTTAATGAATGATTACGGTTATGGTTCCACTCTATTTTCACTTATGTTAATAATGAGTTATATCCTTTCCGACTGATATATAGTTGCGTATTCTGGGTTTTGGGCTTGTATTTGTGTTGTTTCTTGCATGTGCAGGTGTCCATTCACGGAGATCGTGGGGATCGTGATCTGCCGAAGCTGAGGAACAGGAATGCCATCTCTTCTATGAATCATAGCACTGGACTCCAGGTAGGCCTCCATCTTTGGTCTTTTATTCGTAACTAGGAACTTGCGCTGTAACATTTGATGATTGTTGCTAGACCCCTGCTGGGCTAGTAGGGATTGCCTCTGTCCGCAGAGGGGATTTACCTCCTCAACAATTTGGCGACTCCACTGGAGAGAGTCTAGTGTTGATTGTCTCGTTTTGATTGTTTCGCGTTTTTCCTTGCTTGGTTAGCCTTCTGGGCTGGCTCTTTTTGTGTTTTGGCTTTTGGTTCAGGCCCAGAGGATCAGATCTGACCTTTGATTTTCTGAATTTTCACCTTTTCATAGTTGGCTTTATTGGCGCGTTTTTAGCCCTGACAGTCGTGCCAGTTGGCGTAGTTTGCCAGTTCATCACTCACGCCATTCCCTGTCTGGCGCGGATTACAGCCAGACAGTCGCGCCATTTCCTGTAGGTGCTAGGGTTTACCCTTGTTCGGAAGCTTCTTTTGGTCAGTGCTTTGCTTCTGGGTTTGTTTTGGATTCTGCTTGAAGTGGTGAGTCTGGTCTTGGTTGGGAGAAATTTTTTTTTTTTTCATTTTCAGGCGTTGGCGCTTGTTGTCAGTTAGCAACCCGCGCCAATTAGCCATTGGCGCTAGTTGTCAGTGATCAAGTCGCGCCAATTGGTGCCAATTGGTGCTAGTTGTCAATGGACAAGTCGTGCCAATTTCAGGGTGTATGAAAATTGAGATTTTTTCCCTTAATCCTTCACTAGTGTGTCTTTCCCTTCGGGTCTTTCCTCTGTATGAGCATAGATTAAATTGCTCATTATTTGGGATGTCTTCTTGCTATGATTTCTTGATGTAAAAGGGAATGAATGCCTTGTTTTGATCTCTTGCTTTGGAAGTCCTTTTTGTGTTTGACCTCATATGTCTTGTCGCCTTTTGAGGGATTTCGTGACAAAGTGTTTGAAACAATGATTGCATTCTTAGTGTTTGTTTACATCTCTTTTGCATTCATCCTTCTTTAAGGAGATTTGCGTTCTTTTAGTTTTCGTCTCATAGTTTGCTTTTCGTTTAAATGCATTAGATCACATTGCATCGAAAATTATTTTTGAGATTTATCATTGAACTTAGATCACATTGTTTAATAATTGAAAACTAAAAATCGCTTTGAGTGCATTTTTATTATTTGAAAAGAAAAAGGAAATTGTGCATAGATTACAATTGCATAGTTTTCAGAAAAAGGGATTTTGCATAGATTACATTGCATTATTCGCATCGTTGAATGTTTGAAATTACTTTCGGATAGTGAAAGTCATCTAGTTTGGAAAAGTTTCGTTTTCAGTGTTTTTGTTGTTGCATCATTGTTTGAAGCTCTTCCCTTTACTAGATAGCATTCATCGAATTGAAAGTTTTCTTTTCTCATATAGTTGCATACAGGAGATTGTCATATGACATATGGTAGGGCCTTGAAACTGAAACATAATTGAAGATCAACCATAAAATTTACTCAATTTACCTAAGGAAGCATTGAAACATTAATGAAACATTTAGAGGTCTAGGCTAGAGACGTGTTCTGACGTCTTTAAATCTAGTAGCTATCGCTCGCCTTTTGGCTTTAGACAGCGCTAGTATGGACTTGTGCTCCCCATACCGTCGCATATATAAAGGGAGACCCCTCTAGGTTTCAATCCTTTATCTGTTGGAAGCCGAGTCTGCCACCCTATACCCGTGATACACCGGACACAGCATTCGGGGAGATTGCCTACACGTACGTTAAGTCCTTGGTTGATTTCTCTTTCATTTTGAAACCAAGGTGTATATTGCAGTTCACAGTTATTTGGTACACCCTTTGCCTAGCATTCCAGAGTAGTCATTTCGATCTTTTCTGACTCTTTAAATTTGAAAAGGTCATCAAGAGCTTGTCCTTTCGCGCTTGTTTCCAATCTGAAAGTGATAGAGTCACCTTTTTCCTGTTTCTCGACTCTTAAAAGATGAAACGGTAGAGTTTTGTTTCAGTGTTTTAAAAATTAACTACCCACGAAATATTCCTGGTTAGAGTTAGTTTCCTTAGGGTGTTGTTCTGAAGATCGTTTCTGATGGCAACTTTTCCAGAGTTCACCAACCAAGGAATCCCCTCCGATGGGAATCCGGGTCCTTTTCCTCCTTTTGGAAATGTTGGCGCTCCTTATATGGCAACGTTGTCCCTTCCTGGGTTGACTGTTGGGTTGCCTGTTTGGTTGTTTTCAACCTATGTGGTCCCGAATGTCTCGGCTACTGGTCAATCAGTTCCTCTGCCTGAACAACATCATGTTGATTCTAAGGTGGACCTCTCCCCTTCTTCGCCCGTTTCTGCGTCCTCCTCTTCCACTTCGCCTAGTGAAAGTCTGGATTCGAGTAACCAGGTGGCTAAGAAGAAGAAGAAGAAGACAAAGAAGAAGAAGTCAGATAAAGGAGAGGCTAGCTCTGCGGCTATTGTGCCTAAGAAGTCTTCCATTGATAAACCTTCCAACCCTTCACGGAAAGTCAAGTTCCCTTGCATGTTGTGCACGGGAGACCATCTTCTTCGAGATTGCCCTGGCATTCCCAAGGTGCTTGAAAAATGGTCCAATGTTCGCCCGCCATTGCCTTTGGCTTCCGGGAGTCAGGTTGTGGGCACGTCTTCAACTGGTGCTGGTAAGGCTCCTAAGAAACAGGGTAAGATTACCAATCCCTGCAAGTTGTGTGAAGGGCACCATGCCATTCACCTTTGTCCGTATATGGATGAAGCCAAGCGAGTTTTGGACAACTCGACTATTTCTGCACCGTGCCTTCTGGCTGGTTACAAACAACTTTCTTTGAGTCTTCCACCAGTTGATCCTACGATTGGTCAAGAGTTATCCTTGGTCAATCCTGCTCCCTCGGAAATTCAAATTCAGGAATCCATTCCCGACCAACCATTGGTCGTGGGATCGGTTGAGCTGACTCCATCTACGGTACACCACATCTTTTTCGTTGAGAGTGGACCTCACATCCCTCAATTTCTTCTCGTTTCTTCAGATTCCTTGGACTTAAAGAAAGATTCTCTTGTCCCTGTACCTCAAGAAGTTGCTCCTCTGCCTCCCGTGATTGGGGTCCCGGAGGATACCCCTCCCACCTTCGAGATGGAGGTTGTGGAGGATGCTCCTTCTTCTTCCGTAACACCAGGGGAAGACCATCTCGGTTCGATGGTAGCCCCTCCGAGTAGTTTGGTCACTTCCTTTGATTGGAGTCGATTTGCGGGATACCGCCTTCCGTCTTATGTGCCTTTCGAGATCACAGTACAGGCTTTTGGTCTGGTCGTACCCAGCACCATTATAGACGAAGGCACGTCAGTTAGTATCCTGTCTTCAACTACCTGGAAAGCTTTCGGTTCACCTCCGCTCGCGCCTGTTACGCAGAATCTGTTGGCATTTAACAGAAGAACGAGTCAACCCTTAGGGATCCTTCCAAGGTTACCTGTTACTTTGGGAGGTAAAACTGTCCATATGGACGTGATGGTTGTTCCAGGCCCCTTGGATTTCAAACTACTCTTGGGGCGTGATTACACCTATGCCATGGGAGCGCTTGTCTCCTCCCTTTTTCGTGTGGTCTGTTTTCCACATGAAGGACAGATCATGACCATTGATCAGCTTTCGTTCTTTGGTCCTGATATGGCAGCTGGCCCACCATCATCCCTTCCTGGCTTTTATCCACCCGTTGTATCTACCCCACCGTAGGTCAACTATGTGGCTACCTACCCTGTGCCTGTGCTCAGTGATGGTGCCGTTGTGCATCAGGTGCTGGGGGCATTGGGTCCAGACTTCCAAGATGTTTTTCTTCCATCCGATGGGTAACTCTTGGAAGTGATGACTTCTTGTTCATTATGATGAGGTCTTCCAGAGCATGGTTCGTTTCCTGTGTCAAGCTCCTTAAAAAATGAAACAAGGTTGTCGGAGCATAGTTCCTCCACTTGTGTCGAGCTCATAAAAATAATGAAACAAGCTGTCTGAGGATAGTTCTTTTAATGTGTCAACCTCGTTAAAACAATGAAACACTTTCTTGTTCAATTCGCATCTCTGATAAGTTCTCGTAAAATCCCAGTTGAGTCTTTCTCTTGATCTCGTAATTTGAACCTTCACTCCATATTCCTTTCATATGGATTGAAGCTTGGGGGACATGTACCTCGAATTGAGTCACCATGCTGGGGGCATGCTTAATTTTTCAAGCATAGTTTGTTTCCATTTCAAGCTTGTGTAAAAATGAAACCTTTCCCATTTTACCTCTTGTGATTGCCATCTTATCAGCCTGTTTTTGCTAGATGAACCTTGGTTTTCTCACTCCATCGTCACTATCTGCTTGGCTGATCATATGCCTTCACTTGGTTGTTTTACCCATTCCTGAGGAACCGCTGTGATGAGTGGTCTTGTTAGCCAACCTCTTAACCTTTACCTGTTCTGAGTAGTTCCACCATTACCAAAACCAGTTGCTACCCTTTATACCACTCGTTCCTCCAGGTGGAGTCATCTTTCAACTCTTTTCTGACTCTCTAAACATGAAAAGATTTCCGAGGCCCTTGTCGTTTCGATCTCGTTAAAATGGACGCGAATCGACATCTACCCAGTATACGTTTACCCCTTTTTCAGGCTGGGATGGATTGATTACGAAAAAGGAATACCCTAGCCTATCGCGACTAGGAGGTTTTCTCGGATATTGTTTTCTACCTTTTCGGATCTGAGAAACTATTTACGAAAAGGGACCTGTGGAGTTTACTTTTCTGTTGTCTTTTCAAACTCTCTAAACTTGAAAAGACGCTGAGTTCTCCCTTTTTCAGACTCGTTAAACCCTGATGACATCGGATCCAGTCGAAATGACGTTCTCTGAGTTTCTCCTTCCTAGGACTCGTTAAATGCACTAGGATGGATTCGCCCAAAGGGCGGACTTATATTACAAGCATATGCTATCCCCTTCAAGCTTTTTATCAAAAGTAATTGGGGTACTCGCCAGAAATGGTGGGGGAAAAATGGAACCATCATCGTTGTCATCGGCAGTATGTCGCTCTTGAACATGGCACTTGTCTGCATTCGTGTCGGGTTGGGGACATCTCATCTCGTTTCTTCACTTTGCCTCCATGGGTTTGGATAATCCCTTTTGACCTCTCATCTGCTCATTGCCTCGTCACCATGACCTCTGATCCGTTGATGTCAAATACTGCCAAGTCCACTGTCGTGCCGTTTATATGTTCAAGAGAAGTTGGCCTCTGTGAATATCAACCTTCCTCTGATTCTCATATGATCCTGATTCACAACAAAAACATCATGTTCCTCTGTCTCGTGTCGATGATGTGGGAAACATTATGGCCCACCTTCGATCAAGGTCACTTCCTGTCGACTTCAGCTCATTATCCAGGAAGTTGATCTAGAGACTCCTTTATGGTACCTTGGAGCCTGCATGCCTCAATGGTAGGTTCGTTGCATTCGACGTGGGGTTTTCATCATTGGCCTCCGATCGAGTGATTCTACGGGTGTTCGACGCCAGCTCATTGATTCACACGCCGTAGATTGTACCTGTAGTACCTTGAGGGCCATTGTCATTATTGGTGGTTCCTCTCGTGTCTGTTAACAGCTCTCATCATTGGCTGGTAATCAGACGATGTTCTTGCATGTTCGACTTCAGCTCACATATTCGCATGCTTGAACTTGTACTTTGTTTGGGTCGAGATGGAGCGCAAGACCCTGGATTGTGTCTGTTGTAATCCAGGCTACGATTGTGGATTATTATCATTATGTACATGACTCACTGATTGGATGGCTGCGACCATACCTGAGTCTATTTATTTGATCCTCACTGGATGGCTGCGCCCATACCCTGGATCCGGATTATAGTGTACTCTGTTTCGGATGGCTGCGCCCATACCGCATATACATCATGTACTTGAGATATCAGTTGTATTTTTCTACGCAGGTTTTCTGACGGCGGGGCTTCAGTTGAACATGTTCTCGTAAAGCATTTCACCCCTCTCTCTCTCGGGCCTCATACTTTAGGGGGCATCTGTTACACAGTAATTTTTCACCGTCCCTACCATTCCCCGTCCCACACAATGGAGGACCCATTTTGTGACCTGTGAACATTTTCATGCCTTGAAATCATCATCAATGCATTCCTCTAAACATGAGCTTCAATTTCCCTAAAGACATCTCCTTGCAAAAAATCATGAAAACATCTCCTTTTTCATTGGCGCGGGAAGACAGTTCATCACTCGCGCCAATGAGGAAAATCCTACGAAGAGGCCGTGCCAACTGGCGCTCTGTCCCAGAGCAGCAGTCGCGCCAGCCAATTTAAGGAGTGTTTTTTAAATAAAGATGGCGGAAGTTGTGTTTCAACAAACTCAGAAACCATTGCCTATCTTGAGTTGGGAGGTTTGGCTACGGGAGTTCCATGGAAGGGAAGTGGTTTGCCACCTCTCATGGAACCTTCCTTCATGATAGGGCCAATCCCACAATAATAGGGATCCCAACTCCCTCCTTCCCCATCTATAAAAGCTTTCTCAATTCCATTGCAAGCTAGTCTTGAAGTGCCTAAGCTTTGAATCTCCAAATTCCCAAGAGCCTTTGTGCTGTAAGAGCCCTCTTTCTTCCCTTAAGGCCGACTCAAGTAAGGAGACTATCGTCGAGAGACTCTAGAGAGGTTTGCCCTTTCCCTGGAGAGCTTTGTGAGACGTGAACGACTGGAGACCCATCCGAAGGAGACCGCGGCGTCAGAACATTGGTTGTACTCTCTTTCGATTTTTATTTAATGAATGATTACGGTTATGGTTCCACTCTGTTTTCACTTATGTTAATAATGAGTTATATCCTTTCTTACTGATATATAGTTGCGTATTCTAGGTTTTATGCTTGTATTCGTGTTGTTTCTTGCATGTGCAGGTGTCCATTCACGGAGATCGTGGGGATTGTGATATGCCGAAGCTGAGGAACGGGAATGCCATCTCTTCTACGAATCATAGCACTGGACTCCAGGTAGGCCTCCATCTTTGGTATTTTATTCGTAACTCGGAACTTGCGTTGTAACATTTGATGATTGTTGCTAGACCCCTGCTGGGCTAGTAGGGATCGCCTCTGTCCGCAGAGGGGATTTACCTCCTCAACAATGCATTCTTCTTTTACTTGCCTAATTACAAACTCTGCGTTCCCATGAACTGTTATCTTCCAGGCTCCTGATTTATTCAATAAATGTAGCCCTAAAAGGAGTGCCTCATACTCTACTATGTCTGTTGTGCATTGAAATTTCAACTTATATGAATGGGCTTCAGAATAATTGTTTCCTGAATTGTAAATCCATATTCTTGCACCTGCATTAGTTTTAGTACATAACCCATCAAAATTCATATTCCAAAGAGGACTTGCTTCAGTATTATCATTAATTTCTTTGCTATCCTCTTTGTTTTGAGTGCCATTGGATTGTTCTATGGAATAGGCACCATGTTCAAAACTGTCTGGTTGAGATGATGGTTTGGAGGGTAGCTATTTGTTTAGTATTTGATCAATTTGTTCTTTTGTCAAAGGAGATATTTTTCTTTCAGTATAAATAGAAAAAGAGCTACCCTGTTTCTTATGACCAACAAAAGAACTTTCTGCATATTTACAATGAAGTTCTCTATGTGACTGAGCAAGAGTATTTGTTTTGCAATAAATATCAGAGACCAACTGTTTATTAAGAGTCCGATCTATCTCTTCTTTTGTCCACGGGGAAAATGTTTCTATGTCCCTTTGAACAGAAGTACAGCAGTTCCCTGCCTCTTGTAAAGGCTGATTTTGAGGCTAGATATTTTCTTGAGCCTCTTCTAGGAGATCTTGATTTGTGCTTGTAGGGAAACTTTGAGGATTTTCTATTGTAACTTCAAAGCACTGCTCACTATTATCATTTGCAATTTGATTTGAAGATCTCTTATCAGTATAGTACAAGACATAGGAAGGCAATCAACAATTTCTTGACCACCTTATTTATTGCTTTCTTTATAGGTTTTCTCGTCATCTTCGATATGGTGTTGATCATAATACATATCTTGGTCATTGTCTTGATCTTGAGGTGATTGGGCTTGTATTTGATCAAGGGAAAGCATAGCTCGTTCTAGATCATCAATATTCATATTAGCCATCAACCTATCCATTCTCTTTCCAAGCATGTACATCATTTTTTCCATCATGATTAGAAATTTTTCTTGATGGTTTTCTTTATAATCTTGTTCATCGTACATGTCTTGTAGTGGTAGAGTTTGCATTTGCTGAGGGAAAGGCATATGACATTCAAGATCACCATCGTTTAGATTAGCCATATACCTATCCACCCTACTTCCAAGCATGTACATCAATTTTCCCATCATGACCATATGTTTGTCTGGGTCTATATCTAAATCCATGTTTGTAAATCAGAAAAGAGGTCACTGTGTCTATTCAATCAGTTCAAGGTCTTCTACCAGTGGAGTCATTTGGTCTTTTGGGAGTTTCATAGTGTGGAGTCGCCAGGTGGAAGTTTTTAGCTGTTTTGGAGGTAAAAGGTTTTATGGTCCACCACCATGTTTATTGAATACCAATCTAAAATATTTTTGGGTTTTTCTGAGTTATTTTTCAGTCCTTATGGGTTCTTAAGAGTGTCCTAAATGTGCTTCACAACTTAGCTACGGTTATGAGACAAAGACAGTCTGATCTTATGGCTAAGCCAGCAGATCCTTCAAGGTTAGATAAACTCTTATGAGAATCCTAGGGTTTGCCTAGTTTGTCACTGATTCAAATGAGTTTTATCATAATTACCGTTGCTAGGTAGTGCTTGAAGAGGGCTAATTCTACTCACAAGGTCTTATGAAGTGCTTAAGGGAACCTAAGATGAATTTTTGACTCAGTTCTCCAGCGGAGTCGCCAGAAGATGTTATCTGCTGGTGGCTCAACTGGTTAATATAGAAAATGTTTGTGAGTCAGGGGTTTTTGAGATATTTAAAGTATTGAACAAGAAAATAACTAAAATCCCCAATGGAGTCGCCAGAAGATGTTAGCTCCCCGTAATTTGCAAGATTGGAAAAGTCAAACTACAGGGAGAAACACTATTTCAACCACTTTGGGATTCTACGATCTAGCCCTCCTGAATCTAGAGTGGGATCTCTCCAATAAGTGCAAAGATTGATTTATCTTTTAAGGCTTTTTGGTTATGATATTAGGCTAGTTATGAAGGCCAAGGTTTTTGTTTGTTTTCGATGATTGAGCATGATTATTATTTGGGTGGAAAGTCCTAAATGGAAAATTTTCAAAGGTGTGAAGTTGCCAGCAATCAGAATAAGCTTTGGCTAAAAAGATAGAAATAACACTGGTTTTTAGTCCATTGGGCTATGGAGTCATAATAGGGCTTTTAATTGTGCAACAATTCAAGAGTGATCCAAGGGGAAAGTCATCTATATCACAAGATCTTTTGAGATAAAATGATGGAATGGAAACAATAAAAGTATTGGAGGGGTAGAAACTGATAATAATTTCAACAAGGATTTATAGTCAGTCTAAACAAGAAAAGCCTTTTAAGGTAATTGTTTAAAACCAACCAAAGGGCAGGGCTCACCGTAAACCTCTTTGGACAAGATTATATTAAATATAACTCAAGAGACACACAATCCAGTAATCCACATAATTACTTTCAGAAAGGATGAAGAACACATAAGAGAAACAAAATGCAACTTAAGATCAGATAAGGTACTTTTAAACCTAGTCTGCTTTCAGCAAACACTTAGGGAAACTTTCAAAATTGCCTTTGGAGAATAGAAGCAAGAAAACAGAGCTCACCATCACTTTTCTAGTCTAAATTTAATAATAAAATAATGAAAATAACATTCAAGGACAATTTTTAAAGCAAACAGTAGGACGAGGGAACGCCATCATTCCTAATTGTTTAACATGTATTGAATCATTCTTAAATAAACAAATTGGAGGAAAACATTGAGATAAAGCTTATCATTCAGAGAAGGGTACTGTAAACAGTAAGTCCTAACTCTATGCTTGTTGTTATTTATTAGAGAATAATGGACAATATGGAATACATGAGAGGGAAAACAAATAACAAAGAAAGAAGCACTTCACCAGTGATATAGACTAGGATCCCAAGAAACAACTTGTATATTGAAGTCAAACTAGTTACATCTTCAAGTACAATGTTTCAGTTCAACAATCATCTTCACTTCTCAGCCTAAATTATGTGACTACAAACACTTCAAGAGCCTTTGAACTCTATTTTCAATGAACTCCAACCAATTTCAACTAGTTCAACTATGTTCAACTATTTCAAAGTTCTGCAACCAATTTTTACAATGAACTCCTCAATAAGATTTTATAGAAGGGTGAGGAGGTCGAAAGAGAAAAGATATATGGGTTCAATTAATACAATTTAGTACTTCTTGGCCTTTGAGGGGCTCAATGGAGAAGTTTACAGATATTTTATCTGTATTAATTGTTTTACATTTAAGAAGTAAGCTCGGTGGGAGCTTTTGTTGACTTTAAGGCTCTGTGTCATCTTTTGCAATAGCTCTGTTTGGCTTGGAATAACTGTTCGGCTGTATTGAGGAAGATATCCTCTGTTCTGGTCATTACTCAGCCTCTGTTGAATGCTATGAGGCCACAGGTGGCAATCTGGTAGCTAAGAGGAATCAATTTGCCTCTGATGTGGCAGTGGAGGTATCCTCTGTCTGATGGATATTTTTGTTTTTCCTTTAACTATGTTTAATTTAGTGGATTAGGCTTTTGATAGTCAATCTTAGCCTTAATCCATTAAACCATGGAATTAAATCTTTAATCTTCTGTTCTACTGTGGCTAAGTCTTCAATGCTAAGACTCTTTGATTTGATTTAATCTTACGGTGTCTTGTTGATGTGAAGGTGCCGCAGAGGGTTCATATGGCATCAGTGCTCATGATGCACTGAGGAAATGTGGCGTCAAACCCTTTAGATGGCTTTTTCTTTGATAAACGAAAGTCTGTAGGATCGTCATCCTCGGCTTTCATTTCCTTTATAATCTTTTGAAAAACTTTTAAAGTCGTGAATAAAACAATAAAAATTAGAAAATCCTGCGTATTTTCGGTTTAACTGCTTTGGAGGTCGTGGTTAGGAGCATGGCCGTTGGATGACAACATCCAATGGTGGAGATTGTGTGTAGAAGTCAAAAGGGAAGAGGTGGGAGCAAACGGTGGAGATTTCTAAGTCGGGGCCATCGATCTTGCAGAGATCAACAGTCGGGAGAAAATGCCATAATATAATGCGACAGAGTCGTATTTCGCGAAAATATAGGAAAAACAAAGGAAATGGGGTTAAAATCCTTTGGAGGAATAAATATGCACATGAAAGAAAATTGGGGTTTCGGGATGATTATGGGCCGTCGGATGAGATCAGCCCACGAGATTAACGGCCAGGATTGATCTATGAATGCCCTTTGGAAAAGGCAGAGGACGATAATGAAAGGCCAAATTGAATCTGAGTCGTTGATTTGCAGAGATCAACGGTGGGGGGTGCACGCGATACAACATAATGAAAAAGGGGAAAGTGGTTTCGGGAGGGAAAATCGCAGGTTTCGCATGGTAGAATGGCGAGAAAGTGGTTTTATATTTTTGGACATGATATGCATCAAAGGTTGACACGTGGATTTTGAATACCACCCATATCGCATGATTTTTAGGAATTAACAGTCAGGCATAAAGTTACGCGATATGGAACGTCAGCCGTTAGATTTGGAGCCTCAGATCGAATGGTGGGGAGCGAGCACGATTTTGATAAGATGCGTGAGCGGAACGAGGTGGGGACAAATAAAGGTGGTTTTAATCTAGGCCATTGGATCGAGGATTGGACGGCGGAGATCAGATTTGGAGGGAGGTAGGACCCACAAGAGTCAAGCCTATCGGGGTTAATATGAGCCGTTAGATGGAACGGATCAACAGTCAAGATTGAAACTGGGGATAATAAACAAATTTACAAAGCAGAGAAAATGATTAATATGGGCCGTTGATTTGCAGAGATCAACAACTGTGATTTGTTGGAAAAACATTATAGAGTGGGGCTGCATGTTTTTAACCAAAGTTGGGAAACGCATTCTAGACCGTTCGATCTGGACACGTGGACGACCCAGATGCAATCGGAGCTTTTGCAATTGGCGGGGCAATGAACATGGAAGTGCCAAAGCGATTGATTGTGGGTCATCGATCTGCAGATCAGATCAACGGTGGAGGATGGATCGAGGAACCACCAATCAGAGGTGGGGAAATATTAACGCACCCAATGAAAAATTTCCGATGCGATACAGTGCTGGCCATCGGATTGGCCCAATGATCAACGACGGAGAAGGGCTCCAACCAATGAACGAGTGGGACCATATTATAACATAAAAAACCAAAAATTTTATGGAAAAACAAAGGTTTATGGCTCGGTGCGGGTTTATAGATATGAAGTCTCGAGCCCGATTGTGGTGACGTTGGTTTATATGGAAAAGCAAAGGCCCGGGGCTTATATATAGAAAGGGCCAATTGGGATCAGGACTTCGGAGTGGGCTTTTCAATCTACCCATTAGAAATTCTCTGATGCGATATCGCGCGAATCGTTGATCGGGTTTTAAGATCAACGGTGTTTATTAATAAAAAAGAATGCACCGATGCGTTTAGTTGAAAACTTAGGAAAAAGGGGTTTTATGTATTTACAAAGGAAAAATTCAATCAAAAAGGTTTATATAAACATTTAAGCGCTTGATTACGGGATCTTGGGTTTATGAAAGGGATCAAGGGACTAGAGTGTTAATCAAAAAGGGCCAATCGGCATCGGACTTTCAAATAACAAAAAGACTTGCGCTCGATAGAAAAATCCCAATTGCGATAAGCACTTTATGGGTCTAGCGCCTGGTCCTAGGGCGTGGGCACATGTGGGGAAGTGGTTAGGACTTAACCCAAAGGGGCTTAAGCCTATATTCAAAATACTTATTTTTTATGAAATTTTTCAAAGTTTTTGATGGATTTGGGGGTTTCGGTAAGGTTTAAAAGTCAGTTTCAAACCTTATAAAAGGAATTTTCATGAAGGGGAAAAGGGAATACATGAAAAATAGAAGAATTTTATGGGGGAAAAAAGGGAAAAAT
The DNA here is from genome assembly GCA_034641835.2 of Pinus albicaulis. Lineage (NCBI taxonomy): Eukaryota > Viridiplantae > Streptophyta > Pinopsida > Pinales > Pinaceae > Pinus > Pinus albicaulis. Next base: position 292,958,868 of record CM076583.1, read on the forward strand.
GAAGGTTAGTTTTGAGTGAAGGAGGGGAAAATTGGGATTTTGCAGCAGTCTTTTCTTCATGGCAAACAACAGAATTTCTGAGTTTTGAAAGGGAAACAACAGTGAAGATTAAATAGAAGGTCATGATGTCTTCATGAGTCTTCAAGAGATAAAAATTTTAGCAATAAAACTTGTTTCTTGAAGGCTCCAAAAATGATTTATCCACCTTTTGATATAACAAATTTTATAGGTAGCTAACACATACAACATAATGAAGTACTAGACAACTAGTACTATCACCACAAACAAGCACGTGAATCAGTTCTGGAAATGAGAATATATTATTAATGCTACTGCAACGTTAAATACATGTTTACAACTCGTCGAAACACAATAGTGGAACATGGGCTATTCATCTCAATGCATGATACAAAACCCTAGCCTCGCTACCTCTCTCTCTAATTGATACCAAGAGCTGAGTGCCTTTAGCTCTCTTGCAACAATTCCTTTTCCATAATAACTTTCATTGTCGACTTAAAAGTCCTTTCTCATTTTCCCGAAGTTGTCTGTATAGGCTGAGATGACCTTTGAGTTTCCCTTGACTCTTGGTCTTCCCGACTGTTGGGCTGGTTTGCGACTTAGGGAAACTGTGACTTGCGACCCCAAGCAATCCGCGACTTGTGACCTCAAGCAATCCGTGACTTGCGACCTCGGGAAATCCACGACTTGCGACCTAGGGAAATCCGCGACTTGTGACCTCGGGCAATCCGTGACTTGCGACCTTTGGAAATCTGTGACTTGCGACCTCAATCCATCCGCGACTTGTGACCTGTGGAAATCCGTGACTTGTGGCCTCGGGAAATCCGTGACAAGTGACCTTTGGAAATCTGTGACTTGCGACCTAGGGCAATCTGCGACTTGTGACCTTTGGCAATCTGCGACTTGCGACCTCGGGCAATACGCAACTTGCAACCTTTGGCAATCCGCACCTTACTACCTGTATTTTCGTCCCTCCTGCCTTTCTATTTTGGAGATGTCAGAACCTTGCTCTCTGAAGGAAATCCTTAGCTCTCACCACCTAAACTAGCAGCTTCTATCTGCCAATGATGCCATTGCCATGCTAAGGGAATTTCCATGTGTCGATAAGTGGGAGAGTGATGTTTTCATTTTGAGCGAGATACTGAGTATCTGTATAACGAGGGCTTCTTTGTTGGCTTGAATCTAGGTTGTACGACTTTTGGGGAAGTGAGGAATTCTTTGTCTGGTCATCATTATAATCTCCTCATATTATCTGCACATGAAAACATTAAATTAGCCACACACACACAAACATACTCACACACACACACACACAGATATATATATATATATATATATATATATATATATATATATATATATATATTGAGGAAGCAGAAAACTGTATATGCATAAAGGGAACATTGAAAATGAAATGAGGGGATTTTAACAACTATCTGTGACCCCTGCATAGTCCTGTTTTATAGGAAATTTCTGAACAATTTGTGCATATCCACTATAAGCTGGCTCGAAGAAAGAACTTGAAATTGCAACCGATGTACATCATTAAAAAGACATGTACAGTTAACTCTTACTTCACATTTCTTCTCAATGGAGACGATGCCGAAACCAAGGAAGCTCCCATGTGTGCTAAGTGCTGGGATGGGCTACGATGTGCGACTCCAACGTTATGTATATGGCGTGCTGCAGCCACAACATCCTCCCAAACCAATTCATTACGACTAGAGTAATCTTCCAATGCCGTCCTAACAACAAAGGCACTTTCAAACAAGGCTGATGCTCTGTTGAAATGATCCAACCTTTAGGGGTGTGTTTAGCATCGTACCCCATCTCTGACAGGCATTGATTTGATGTGGGGTCACAATAGTGGCGTGGAGGTCGCAACCGTGGCGTGGGGGTTGGGTAGTCGGAGAGTCGCGCCAGGTGTGTATTATCTTAAGTGCGACCTTGCGACTTGGGAGAGGTCGTAAAGTCGCAGTAACGGTTAAGTCGCAGCCCTGAAGTTCTGAGAGGATTTGCGACTATGTGACCGAAAAATGCCGCAACTGCTGAAGGTCACATAACTGTCATTTAGAAGAGTCGCACCTTTCGTTCACTTCCCCAGAGACCCAAAATGCGACTTTACGACTTATACAGAGGTATCCTGTCTGTGTCCAAAGCTGAAATAACACATATTCCATCTTTGCCAATTGTCTGTGCGAGTTTGTTGAAATTGAACTAAGTTTATTTGAGACCTACCTTGATACGAGGTGTCTTCAAATGACATCTCTTGTCAGCGCCAACTGGTGTATTTTTATATTTTTGAGCTTGGTCATACTCCCTATTAGTAGTCAGATTCCTTAAGTCAGTGTCATCGCCTGCTATGGTTGTGACAAGAACGACTTACCTTTCTTCTATGGCCACAACCGGCGATCACAACTTTCTCATCCAAGGGCTTCGACGTCATTACTATAATGAGCTACTCACAAATTGGACTAGATGAACCCATAATTTGCGTTCGCTCTTCAACAGTGGGAAGAGTGATATGAAACAAACTTATTAGTGTTTATTCAGCATCAATCGAGCTCGAGAACCATTTTAGTATTTCTCTATCCAAACAACTAATAGCACGAGTTCTTCTTTCCAGATTGTTTTGAGCCGTCGAAGGTTTTGGAAATTTGATCTTCGAGATGCAATGCATTTCTCATCGAGGTGCGTAATTTTAGAATGGATCGCTTCACCTTTATTCCCAGATCCATGTGGTCCTAGATGGTGTTGCACCTTTTCGAAATAGCTTTGTCTAACTTTGTGCATTTGATCCGGCTTGGTATGGGTGGTTTATTGTTTGTGTGAGGGCCATTTTTAAAACATATGGCTTGCGACAACTCTTCTTTGAGGTGCGCAATTGGCGCTGGATTCATCTCCACACAAAGTGCCCATACGCATGTGGCCTCACTCTTGTTGCACTTACCTCATTCGAGCGTTTTGATCTTTCTTGAACATCCCTCAAACCAAAAGTAACTGCAAGACATAATGTAATTAGAATCCAGTTGATTTCAGGAATATATACTCTCCACATATTTTATCTGACATGTGTACCACCTTCACCCTAGGAAAGTAACCAAGTGCCGGAAATTGGTTACAAATCCAATCATAGGCCATCTAACAGTTTCCGACACTGAAAAGAAATAGCCAATTGGATTAGCACATTGACGATGCTGTGAAATGTGAGTAGCTTGACCCATGTAAGCAAGATAAACCGTAAAAGTGAAAGCGATTTTTGTTGATAATTGTGAAAAGTGCCCAAGATTTTGTGAACATTGCTTCTGAACCTATGATACATAGCATAATGCCACCCAAAGACTTCCATCCTCCAGACCGAGTGCTTCTCATAAACTTGTACATAGCATATGGAGAGAGTGCGAGATAAATTTCCCGGTTCCAGTGGATAATGTGATATAAGATGAGTGCATTGATATATAGAAGCCGAATTATAACAATTGGGGCAAAGATGAAACCTATCCGATGTGTCCCATAGTGTTATAGTGCGAAAAGGCAAACCACTATACAACATGAAAGGAACCAATACATATTCATGTAGGTGTTCCGTCACAAAAAATTCAAAACCCGAGACTGTAGAATACATAGGAATGGTTGGTGTTAGCACACCATCTCCAATAACCATACAAGTGCCCAGCAAAGCCACAACCAGCAGCGCAGACTGAAGGATTTTATGCTTTTAAAGAATCTTTCTTATTCTTGACCCCTTCCTTGTGTTAGGAGGAAGTTACATTTTATATGTCGAAAGTTCCTCATCAGTAGTTTGGATTTTTGGCAGCAGGCTAACTTTGGCGTGCCTGCATAACAGAGAATACAATGCAAAAGCCCCACCTTCTCCATTGTCATCAGCTTTCAATACTAAAAGAAATACTTAATAAAGGCACCAAAGTTAATTTCCAAAAGAGAAAGGACAATGCTCCAAGCATCTCTTCATTTTTTCGGAGTGTTAAGTGTGTTCAGCAGAAGTACTTCTGAAGACATAGAGTGGAGAGATACTTAAATCGCTATGGACAACACCAAGAATTTGATATGCCAAGGTTAGAACGCTCTTCGAAGATTATTATATAATGAAATGAGTCTAAGTATCTGATGTGTATCAGTGAAGAATTTTTTTGCATCAGCAATCATGAACACTTCTTCCCTTGATCCTTTATTTGAATAAACATACACCACACCATCCTCCATTTGAAAATAATGTTCACTTGCTCCTCCTCCTCACTTGTTGGCGTATCCTTGTCATCCGCCTTAACGAGGTCTTCAACGGTAGCCTTAAGTCTCATCCCCACATGGGCAGGGGGCATGTGGATGAAAGTGTCCTGTTTTGCAGCTATGGCTTTGTTGTTCATCTTTAGTTTATTTCCCTCGGTGTGGTGATGACATTGATGAGTATATCATCCATGGGATTGACCTGTATGAAACATTATAACATCAATTATTTCATAGTTACCCTATAGAGAATGATGCCCTTAAATAATTTACATGAGCTTGGTGAAGTATCCAAACAGAATGCCTAAATGATCCATGTTGAAAGGGCTTCTAACAAATATACTTAATGCACCGAAAAGTTTCCATTTGAGTGTATGCATGATGATACTCCCACACATGGCGTGGTTGCAGCGAAAGAATCTTGTCATGATGGTGAGAAGGTTCAATGACTACAGGCCGGATCAAAACCCTAATGGCTAAGCGAGTAGGGGGACCCGAAATTTTAAATATACCCAAATTTTGGGTGGCGTTGTAATGGCTACAACAATTGGCGAACCACTAATAGAATCTAGCATCTCTGTCAAAACCCCAACAAAATTCTGAGTCCATATAGTGATGCAAGGGAATATTGAACAAGCTCTGAGGGTACCCATGTATTATTTTGACCTTTTCAGATATGCCCAATCCTTGTGCCCCAGCTAAGTCTCGTTAATCAAAACACGTCAAAGAGGAAGCTCACGAATGCCAATGGTTGGTTGATGATGTAGAGAGCAAGGCAACAGGCTTATTATATTCAAAATTTTTAAAATAAGTTTTTGGTATTGCTCTGCTACCAGCAGGCTTGGACAGTACCTCGGCGGAGTCACTTCAAGAAATCACAAACGTTGCTTCACTGCCAGCGAGCCTGGTCAGTACCCCGGCGCAGTAGTTGCGTTACCTCTCTGCGCAAGAAGCATTTCTCAATCCTTTACCATTATTTTTTCATGTGTTTGAAGAACTTATTTTTATGTGCTCGTGGCACTTATTTTGCATGGGTGGATGAGGGATCCTGACTTATTTTATGGGTAAGAGAGGTTGTTTCTTGTTTGACAGAAACTGAAAGATATCCTGATTTAGGTTTTCCCTCATGCCAAGTCTTCACATCCTACCTACCACCCCAGGAAAAACGTGAAAAATAGATCATTAAGATGTTTGAAACTATGCTGGGCACAAGGCTCAAGTTACGAGTATGGGTCCTTCAAACTCGCAAGGGTTCCCCACAAGCAACCGGCTTGTATCTCCCTGGCTAATGAATTTAGACTCGCATGAATAAAGCTGAGAATGTGACCTTGATGAATTTTTCTAAGAGAATTTTCCTCTTGGGGTAACCACCACAACCCCACACAAAAATAGGGTTAGGTTTTTGATTCGCGTAGCGGGGTGAAGGCAACCAATCAGCTCAAAACCCGTGCAAAGGGAGTAAGAAGGCTAGGCTGGGCACCAAGGGATTCAAGGCCTAGAGCTCAATGAGGGCTCATGCAATGGTATGGAAACTTTCACAGTTCAATCAACAACCAGTGCAAATTCTGTGAGGTAGAAGGTGCACAATGCGATACAATAGACGAGGCTTAAAACGCAATGCGATGCCATGTGCAAGAAAGAGAAACTAGTTGCATGTGAAAAACAAGGCAAAGCGCATGTAGCGATTAACTGAATATAATGCAACAACAAGCAAGCTTAATAAAAGCATGAGTGCCAAAAACAAGATGGAAAATTATAATGCATAAATTACCGACCATAAGAAAAGACAACAAGCATAATTTTAAACATAAAACAAACCCTTAGCGAGTGGACCTAATTAACAACTTGAAAAACAAATTTTATTAGTAGATCCTAGCTAGACTAATCCTAAAACCTTGGTTTAACTAAAGAGGCAATTGGGTTATGTAAAATCAGCTTTCCAGTGCAACCACCGCATTAGTTCCCGCCCTGCAAGAACAACAATCTTCGCAATCAGAGCCAGCATGCAAAATCGTGCACCAACAACAAGACTTACCTAAAGAGTATGTGCAATAGCAAGAAGGTCATGGCTACTTACCAAAGAACGTGCTAGAATAGATTGTGCTATCTGAATTTCGCTTTCATCCTGATACATAGAAATAGGTGCTTGAAATATAAAATGATTTATAAATGACACACATCCATCAACGCTCAACCCTAGGTCTGACGGAAGCGGGGATTGCCTATTTACAGGTATATTCATTGGATAGGATTCTTCAAACCAGCTGGGAATCTCGTCATGATTTTGAGGATGATCGCTTTGATAGAACTAAAAAAATAGGCATCTGCCAGGCGAATTTGAGCTGCTTGCGAATCCTCTTGCAGAAACCCTAATTTTGAAAGCCCTGGTTCGAAGTTGTCCCTAGGTTTTGTCGAGGATGCGAGGATCCGAAGCAACCTTCAGTGGAGGCCGACATTCCTCACCGTCTTGTACAAGCACCAGACCTTCGAGCGGGGGGCTTCCAAACTTAGATGGTTTCATGAGATTAACTGACGAATGGGTGTGATCATCACTTGTAGTGATTGGAAAAATGTCAGTGGGATTTATATTGATACAGCCAAATGTTTGCGCATTGACAGATTGACAATCCAATGTATCAGGTTCTTCAGATTTCCCAGGATGGGGTGAATTGACCGGAAGATTTTCAGGCATTAGAGAGGTTTTCCAAACATCACATGCTTGTGCCTGAGTGTAACTGGTATTGGCTGGGCAACCACTGGAAAGATTAGAGACAATGGTCGGTGTTTCCCTTCGAGTGAATAAATTAGGGTATATCAGTTGTTGCATACTAGCTGTTAGGTAATAGAGATCTATGGTCAGGGAATGATCACTCGAATGGAAGACCTGCTCAGATGAGCTGACATCCAACGCGGTTATGTTGAGAGGCATGTGATACATGGGAACTGTTATTTCATAAACCCTAATTCGAGGAACCCTAGTTGGACTTGTTTGAGGGGTCTCATCAGGATCGTAAGAACTTGAGGTAACAACTAGCAGAAGCTGAATTGATTCGATTTTCTGATGGATCCTTGAATCATCGCATGTGGATCATCGAATTTCGGTGGCTTCATGTGGTCAATAGGTAAACGCGAATGACGATTCTCGGCGGCGTGAGTGAGAATGTTTTTAGATAAGTAGTGATTATTGGAGCCATCAATTTGGGCAGGTTGGGTACCTAACATGTTAGGCTCCCCTTGGGTTAAAGATTACAGATGAAAAAGATCAGGCATAAGAGACTCGTCAATTTCGTAATGTGATTGTGAACTACCACCCACGTGCTTATGATTATCGCCAATACCAGTATAAGAAAATTTTGAATGACTTGAAGGAATTACTGGTGTGGCGGAATCATAAAATAAATCAAGGAATAATGGATGAAACGATTCAGATGCGGGGGTATCAACCATACACGGACTTTCATCTCGCATATCAGTGTCATCTGGAGAGGTCAATGATTTCATATGCCCATCATGGTCCAATGGTTTTGTAGGGAAATCAACTTTGCCTGGGACATGACTCAATTTGTTATCAGTATGAGGATGAGATTTAGAATTGTACCTAAGAAAACATTCAGTGGACTCGAGATAGGTTTCATTGACAGAGAGATATGTTAGGCCAATATGCTTTTCAAGCTCCGATTTGACAGTGTTCATGAAATATTTCGGGACAAAATCTGAACAACAGGCAACTTGAGGGTTATCATAAAAAACACTGAGAACAGGCTCAGTTGCTGATTGAAATTTTTCTAGGGAAACATAAATCACCAGTCGAAACTGTTCAATTAAATATGTCCAATCGACGTCCCTTTCAAGGAACTCAAGAAAAAAATTAAAAAACCTGATAGAAAACTCCTCTATAGATTCTTGAGGTTCCATTCTGATTTCATTTAACCTTGTTAATAAATTTTGAAAATCGTACCTATGAAAAGCTTGTTGTAATTCACCCGCAAGCTGTTCGAACGAATGGATGGAAGCTACCGGAAATGTGTGGCACCATTTCTCAGCGCGACCTTCAAGAGTGAGGGAGAAAATTATGCAAGCCAACTCCTCATCGTCAACTTCGTAACACTCACAAAACTCACAGAAATTTGAAAGGTGATCGGTTATGGAAACTCTGCTTTCACCATCGAATTTTAACTGGGACAAGTGATACATAGGTTCATCGGGGATTGAGCATCGAGAACCAGATACATTTTATAAACACCTCGGGAGAGCAATTTGGGGACGAGCCATTACAGATATGAGACTAACTGCAGGCTCTAAGGGCTCAACTTGTCATCTGGCCCTCCTTCTAGCGCTAATTTGTTGACGGGAAAAAATGTACTGCCAACAACAAGGGGGGTCTCCCCGATGAAAGGTCCCAATTAGACCTCACATCGTTTGGAATAGGAGCCCCATCCGGTATGTGGGCTCGGTTGCCGCCATGATCATTTCCACTCTTGGTTGCCAGATGAGAAGATGATGGAGCAGAGGCGAAGATGAAATGACCAATCAGTGAAGAAAAATCAGCCCAATATTAACGAACCATAAACAAAGATACAAGCAAGTCTAAGCAGAAAAATAAAAGGGAGATATGCCGTAACTGGGATCAGTGAGCCAAAAACCAGTCAAACATATATAAAAGAAAACACGCCAGAAGTTAACTGCAAAGTAGTTCACAATTGACTACTGCAGTGGCAAGGACAAATAGACACTAATCCAAAAGCAGACATACATACAACCATTGAGAAATAGTTCATAACCGATGACATGTATGAAAGAAAACGTACAACATAATGAAGTACTAGACAGCTAGTACTATCACCACAAACAAGCACGTGAATCAATGCCAAAAATGAGAATATATTATTAATGCTGTTGCAACATCAAATACATGTTTACAACTCGTCAAAACCCAATTGTGGAACATGGGCTATTCATCTCAATGCATGATACAAAGCCCTAGCCTCGCTATCTCTCTCTCTAATTGATACCAAGATCTGAGTGCCTTTAGCTCTCTTGCAACAATTCCTCTGCCATACTGAATTTCATTGTCGAGCTAAAAGTCCTTTCTCCTTTTCCCGAAGTTGTATGTATAGGCTGAGATGACCTTTGAGTTGCCCTTGACTCTTGGTCTTCCCGACTGTTGGGTTGGTTTGCGACTTAGGGAAAATGTGACCTGCAACCCCGAGCAATCCGTGACTTGCAACCTCAAGCAATCCATGACTTGCGACATCAGGCAATCCGCGACTTGCAACCTTAGGCAATCCACGACTTGCAACCTCGGGAAATCCGTGACTTGCGACCTGTGGCAATTTGCGACTTGCGACCTCGGGCAATCCACGACTTGCGACCTTTGGCAATCCACGACTTGCGACCTCGGGCAATCCGCGACTTGCGATCTTTGGCAATCTGTGACTTGCGACCTCAGGCAATGCGTGACTTGCAACCTTTGGAAATCCACAACTTGCGACCTGTAGTTTTGTCCCTTATACCTTTCTCTTTTGGAGATGTCAAAACCTTGCTCTCCGAAGGAAAGCCTTAGCTCTCGCCACCTAAACTAGCAGCTTCTATCTGCCAGTGATGTTGTTGCCATGCTAAGGGAATTTCCATGAGTCGATAAGTGGGAGAGTGATGTTTTCATTTTGAGCGAGATCTTGAGTATCTGTATAACGAGGGTTTCTTTGTTGGCTTGAATCCAGGTTGTACGACTTCTAGGGAAGTGAGGAATTCTTTGTCTGGTCATCATCATAGTCTCCTCATATTATCTGCACATGAAAACATTAAATTAGCCATGCCTGACACATTAAATTAGCCACACACACACACACAGATATATATATACATACACACACACACACACACACACACACACACACACACACACACACATATATATTGAGGCAGCAGAAAATTTCATATGCATAAAGGGAACATCGAAAATGAAATTAGGGGATTTTAACAACTATCTGTGACCCCTGCATAGTCCTGTTTTATAGGAAATGTCTGAACAATTTGTGCATATCCACTATAAGCTGGCGCGAAGAAAGAACTTCAAATTCCAACCGATGTCCATCATTCAAAAGGCATGTACAGTTAACTCTTACTACAAGTTTCTTCTCAATGGAGACGATGCCGAAACCAAGGAAGCTCCCATGTGTGCTAAGTGCTGGGATGGGCTACGATGTGCGAATCCAACATTATGTATATGGCGTGCTGCAGCCACAACATCCTCCCAAACCAATTCATTATGACCGGAGTAATCTTCCAATGTTGTCCTAACAACAAAGGCACTTTCAAACAAGGTTGACGCTCTCTTGAAATGATCCAACCTTTAGGGGCGTGTTTAGCATCGTACCCCATCTTTGACATGCATTGATTTGATGTGGGGTAGGACAGTGGCGTGGAGGTCACAACCGTGGCATGGGGGTCGCGTAGTCGGAGAGTTGCACCGGGTGTGTATTCTCTTAAGTGCGACCTTGCGACTCGGGAGAGGTCGCAGAGTCGCAGTAACAGTAAAGTTGTAGCCCTGGAGTTCTGAGAGGTGTTGAAGCCTAGAAAATCTCTGCTTCAAACATCGGGGAAAACCACCCAGTCGGGACCTTAAGACAGCTCCTTTTCCATTTGGTATGGTGGCTCCGACTGGATTTAAAGGACCAGTTTCCTTATAACTAAATGGATTGGTTTGGATGGGTGGAAATGGGACTAAATTAACTGAAATAAAACTATCTAATTTAAACTAAATAATGATAAAGAAATTCTAACACTAACCCGGGTAATTATATGTGAATACAACTTAAGATTATTCCAATTTAACAATAACCATGAAAATGTATTATTATTTAAATTGAAATGTGCAGAAACAAATAAAGATAACTCTGTTTAAGAAATTAAACAGAGTTGTATTAGCATATTGCATTCATCATTGTATACCATCTACATATAATTATGAAAAATAACGTTTCAATTATACTCAGAAATGATATATAAAAGGAAGCGTTGTGAAAACAAATATACATATAAATGATAGCAATTTTAAAACGAATATCATAAGACAAAAGAAATCAACGGTGAACAGATAGAAATACCTTGTTCATCTTGAGGACTTTCAAATGCAATCTGATACTCTATCCAGTAACTATGATGCAAAATCAAATTCCAAGGTACAGAAATGCAACACTTCAAAGATAATTTCGCATGAAAATCACCAGATGTGATCCTTTTTAAAAAATATATAAGAAAATGGAGTACAAAAATGCAATCTCCAAGTCCAAAAATATTAAGATCCAGGACCCCTCTCTAAATGCATGAGAGGGGTTTAAATACTACTTAGCTAAATCTAAAAATAGTTTATTACAAAAATTAAGGATTCGGTTTAATGACCGTCCTTTTACTAGGCTAAAATACAATGAAATTAAAACTAAATCTATCTATTTATGAACTTGATCTTTAAACTTGCAGGCATCTAGCATAGTTTTGAGAAGATGCGGTTGACCGACTTCGGAATTCAACTGTCCTGAAAAGATAGAGTCGACAAGCGTAGGAGCAATCTTCTCTGTAGAATTGATGATACAATTAAGCGCACTGTGCTGACTGTGTGGCTTCACCAAGTACATCCAGTATGAGTCCCAATTCAATCTTGTCAGCCCTTGGATGGATTTTTCTCTTTCTTCTGCCTTTTGCCTCCATTCTGTTTGCAGTTGATTTGCCTGTGGGAGATATCCTGGAACAGTTTCAGGAATCAAGTTAGCTTTGTGTAAATTGTCATTTACACAATCAGTGAGAGTGTTTGCCGCTGTAGCTGCCTCCTCTGCTGCCTTTTCTGCCCTTCTGATTTGTGCATCCCAGTTATTGAACAGTATTTCTTTATGGTTTTCATTAACGATGGGTGCACCAGCTTTTCTGCCTTCTTCTGTCTTTTGCCATGCCAGATAATCATTGATCTTTTCATTAATCAAATCATAATCATTTCGTAAATCTACGACATGATTTGTGATTTTATTGCTCTCTTGGCACAAAGAATTCCATTGCAAGATTTTTGGGTAGAAAATTTCCTCTTGTTGCAGTAGTTGATTGTTCAAAGAGATAGTTTCTGAAATGAATTCTGGAAGCTTAGGATCATCTTTATGCTGATCTTGGATAATCTGTATTTGTTTGTCTTTATCAACCAAGCTTTTTTGATGTCCTATTTGCATTTCTTGAAGTTGTTGTTGTAACTCTTCAAGTTTCAATTGTGCTTCCTTATTGGCCTGTACCTGTTGCAATTGCTGTTGCAGAGCTTTTACCTGTTCTTATTTTTCATCCAACAAAAGTTGTATCTCAACTGCTTTATCAATTGTTGTAGAAGCATAAGCTCCTGTTATTTGAGATAACTTAGTGAGATTATGAGTAGGCTCTGTGGCAGGATCTTTCCATAAAACATCTACTTGTTCTGCTTCAGTAGCAATTGCACTTTCTATTTTTCTCTTTTTTCTCTGTCTCTTCACTATTGCTTTGTATTTTGGGCTGTAGAATACATCCAGAGGAGGAATGTCCTCTACATTAAGTACAATTTCAGAGGAGGGTGTGATTGGTATGTGCTCTGTCACTGCGACTGTGCTGCTTGTTCCTGTGTTCAAAACTTTGGTTGTCTGGACAGGGGTCTATACATTCTGTCCTTCTACATTAATCAATTGGTTAAAGGTTTCCCATTCTTTTTCTAACTCAATGGTGACTGGCTGTTGTTGTACATTGGTTGGAGGAGGATTTGTCTGTTGAGAAGTCAAAATTTGCTGTTGAGTAAGTTCTTTTGATTGTGCAGAATCTTTAATGAATTCTTCCATTTTATCTTCCTTTTCATTAGACTTATTGGAATGTTCAGAATCTTTGTCAGATTTTGATTTAGATTTACCTGTACTTGAACTGCCGTTAAGACTAACACTATGATTTTGCTCCCTTGCGAGCTCTAAGCGTAGATTGTCTAAAGGAATAGGAATTAGTCTTCTTTCTCTGTAGAGCTTGAATTCCTGAAATTCCTCTGGAGATAGCTGCGCTTGAGCTGAATTCAAAACTTCTTTGAATGAATTTCTTGCTTGGAACATATCATCAAAAAGATCCTGTTCCCCGGAAAATTCCCTTACTCTGATTGCATTGGTAAAATTCTTAACAATATCATTTGGGTCGAATGACCTTCTCGAAAATTTGAACAGCTGTAGGCATGTAATGTTGCCTATCTCTTGGAATGCATGGCCACTATCAAATAATGAAAATGTTCCACATTTTACAGGAAATTGTGGCCAAATGCCCTTTTTCTTCTCTTTTAAATCTTTTGTTATACCTCCCTGGCCACAGGTCTGATAAGCAATTTCCCGAGCTACAAGTCTATCTGGAACATATAGGGGTAAAACATGGGGAGAAGCATAACTTCCAAAAACCCTAATATAAGTGAACAATTCTCCTCCAAACCATCTCGCGACGGGGAGAATATCAACCTTTGTTTCTGAGGATAACCTTGGGGCATCCTTATTATACAATGTTCTGTACAATGGCAGCATTATTCCATGACAAATTTGATAAAAATGGGGGATAAACTTAGACTCCCATAGTTCTTTATGGTACACATGAATGGGAAAAGGATCGTGGATAGTCCATTTCCAGCCCATCACAGGGAATTTAGAAACATAGCAGATGGTGTCCATGACATAAAGAGATAAATAAAAAGGCAGATAAACCCGCTGAGAAACATTTCGTTTAGACCGGTAGTGAAAAATAGTAGTGGTCAAATTATCAGATAGGATTTTGGCCCAGTCTACAATTGTAGAATTAACAGCCGCATTCAACAAAGGAAGCCATTCGGGTAAGATCATATTTATGTCAGGCTTTCCAAAAATCCTGCATAACATGGCAGCAGTAAAACAATAAGGAGAGGTAAGTGAACCTGTGTTGTACATACCTTGTTTGTTTTTCTTCAATGGTTCACTTCTTTTGGTCCACTCCTTTGTGCATTTTGCCAAATTTGCATGTTCTCTGGTAAAATTTTCCCTGAATTGTTTGTTATAAGTCGCCTAAGGTTCTAGAAAATTATACATTAATCTCAGATCTTCTGTGGTAAATGACCCGATTAGCTCCTCAGATGGAGTTCTGAATTGTCTGTCTGAAATATCGGTGCTATCCAGCACCCACTTTACCATGTCCATATATGGGAGAATCCTCGGCCTTGCCGCTATCCTATGGAGAAATGAACAAGCCAATTCTCTAAGGGTTGCCTCAAACGTATTACTGGAACCTGCTGTAGCCACAACTTTCATCACCACAAGATTTTCTTCCTCTAACATATTATACATTCCTTCCCAAGTGGATATACCAGCATCCTTATTACAGGCAGTGTCTGCATATAGCGAAGCAATTTCTTTGTTTTCAGAACTCGAGCTCTTCTCCTTCTTACCCATAGTGTTTAGTGAAAGCTTTGTATAGACGTTTTCCCCTTCGTGCCTACGTTTTACGAGTAAATGAGAATAATGGCATAAGAAAGGTGACGAGACTGTTTTAAATGTGAAAGCGGATGAAATATAATATTTTAATCGTGAAATGACTTTCAATTCAAACACAATCTCATTTACGATTAATTTTCAATCCAATCATTTAATTTAATCATTAAAGCGCATAACAGATTTGATATATGGGAAGATTGCCTTGGGATAGCGCGCCTGTATGAATCTGCGACATTGCGATCTGCGATTTGCTACGCAATATCGCAAAATCGCAATGTCGCAATATCGCCATATTACCGAATGAAGCCATCGCAGTCACGTAAAATAGCGCAAAAGTGGAAATTGCGCAATGGTGCATATCGCATATCGCAAAATCGCAAAAACGCATATCGCGAACTCGCAAAAATGAAAATAGCGCAAAAGATATTCACTAATCACTTCTGTTTATGCGCTTTGCGATCTGCGACCAATGCGTTTGTTGTATAGGCTTTTGGGATCGCATTATCGCAAAAGCGCAACATCGCATTTTTAGTTTTATAAAAGATATATATCATTTTGCTATGGATGCGCTATTTTGTTTAAAGAGAAATTTTATTGTAATCTATCATAAACTTAAGTGTTTCTTAATGTTCTTTCTAAGGGATTTCTATAAGTTTATGATAGAAAGTTTTATTTGAAAAGGAAAGCAAATCCTAATTGATTTTTTGGATTTTTTAACTAAGGGTCCCCATTTATTTAGTATTATTACTAATATTAAATAAAAGGGGGGTTGTTGCTGGTCACAACAATTGGCGATTCACTGAAAGAAACAGTTATTTCTGAAAAAATAAAATGAATATTTTATCTTTAGTAAGTAAATATTTTTAAAGATAATGAAAAACTATTTTAGGATAATTCAAATAAAATGTAACTATGAAAAAGAAATAAAAATCATTTCATAATTTCTTTCTAATTCCTTAAGAATAAAAACATTTTGGGTTATCTCAAGCTTTGATTGGTGTTAATAGTGAAGTAAGTGGATTTCTCTAAGTTTTGGTTTTATAATATACTCTATTGCCATAGGTATTGCCTTTGCTGCCAGCAAACGTTCATAGTCTCGACAGGGTTACCTTTAAACCATTAACCTTTCATTGTCCCATCCAACTAAAATTATGACTTTTTAAAAGATAAATTCATAAGACCTATTATCTCATGTTTTTGTCTTTTATTTATTTTTATTTTAAGAGCCATTGTTCTGGTTTGGCAGCCAGTTAATAACAATGCCATTCACTAATTGCAATTAAACTGAACAAGTTGGCTCGTGATGAGACCCCTTGTCTTATATTTATAAGCCATTACCCTCTTTTGGTATGCAGTATTGGTAATGTCAGTTTTATTACTCCTTATGAACATGGTAAGTCGGCTCGCAATGAGACGTCTTATCTCTTAAAATTTTCGTATAATTTCTTAGAATTACATTCTAAAAAATCACAACTTAAATGGATGGGGTGAAATAGTTTTATCCTTAAGAATCAATGGATGACAATTTTCAGAGTTTTTTGAGTTCCAAAACTTTTGAAAAATCTTTACTTTTACAGATAACCTTTCTCTGCTTGATAAACTTATGATGATTTACATTCTTCTCAAGTTTTCAAAAGATCATACAAATGATTGAAATAATCTTTCAAAGTTTAACATCTTATTTTAAACTATTCAAAAACCGTAATTATTACTTTAAAAATTATTATTTACACAAAATAAATATTTAGAATATTCTTCCGAAGAAATTTTCTTAAATAGTAAACAGTCAATCAGAGACTCATAAACAACCTTTATTTGCAAAAATAAAAGCAATCAAAAACTTTGCAGAAAGAAATATGTACAGATTAAGAAGGGGTTACCTCCTTATGAAAAGAATTTATTCAAGATAAGCCCATTTACAGGAAGAGATTCTCTCTTACCTGTTAGATCTTGGAGTATGAATGTATTTGAGCTTATCTTCTCAACGATCTGAAATGGTCCAAGCCACATTTTTTGAAACTTGGTATGTTTACCTTTCTCTTCGTGTGCTTTATCCCATTTCAGAACAAGATCACCAATTGACAAAATTTTTGAGCCGGTAGAACTTGCATGAAAAGAAGATTTTACAAGTTGTTGATGTTTTTCATGAATAATTTTTGCTTTATCTCTGTCCTCTTCAAGTTTAAGGATTTGATCATATCTCAATTGAATGGATGAAGAAGGATTTTCTTCAATAAATTGCACTAGGGCTAATGATGGAAGAATTAAATTTGACGGTATCACTACTTCTTTTCCATAAACTAAATTGAAAGATGAAGTCCCTATTGAAGCTTTTTCAGTGATACGATCAGCCCATAATGCAAAGATTAAAGATTTGTGCCAATTCTTTTGATTTTGATCAACGGTCCTTTTAATGATTTTGATAAGGTTTTTGTTAGTGGATTCAGCCAAACCATTACCTTGCGGATAATAATTTGCTGAATATTTTAATTTAAAACCTCTTTTGACTGCAAATTCAATTAAACTATTTCCAGAGAAGTAAGATGCATTATCAAAGACAAGAGCTTGAGGTACACCAAATCTGGTTATGATGAATTGATCTATGAAATCAATAATTGCATCAGAATTGGCTACCTTCAACAGGATTGCCTCTACCCATTTTGTAAAGTAATCAGTTGCAGTAAGGATGTACTTGTGCTGTTTAGAAGAATGAGGTACTATTTCACCAATAATGTCAAGCCCCCATTGTTCGAATGGTTGCTCAATAGTCACTGGTTGCAAAGGAAAAGCTGGTTTCTTTTGTCTTCCACTTGCAGTTTGACAAATTCGGCACTTCCTTACATAATCATGCGTGTATTTAAAAAGGGTAGGCCAGTAGTAACCAACACGAATTATTTGTGAGCTGTGGTATCACCTCCAAAATGACCCCCTGCCGGTCCATCATGCAATTCCTGCAAAACTTTTTCAGCTTCAGTCTCTTCAAGACATCTTAATAAAATTGAATCATAATTTTTTCTAAATAACACATTATCAATGATCTCATATTTAATAGCCTTTAACCTTAAAGCGTGTTTACTCTTATAGCTGAGATTAGAAGGAGCATACCCATTTTTCAAGTAATAGATAAGATCATCATACTGAGATCTGAAATCTGTAACATTTATCTGACTTACTTGAATATCTTGATTTGAATCTTGATTTTCTGGTATGTTATGAGCTCCTGCCAATAATCTGCAAAAACCTTGTCCTCTAACAATCTTAGCTAGTTTAATATCAATATCGTATTCTTGCAAAACTGTTACCCAGTTAGCTCTCTTTTCTCCTACTTCTTTTTGAATTAATAATTGCCTCACTGCAGAGAATGGGACAATGATTTTTGTATGTGTTTTCAAGAGAAAAGGTCTAAAATGTTTGATTGATTTAAACACAGCAAAGGCTTGTTTTTCAACATCGGAATAATTAAGCTCAGCTCCTTGCAGATTTGAGCTAAAGAAAGAAATTGGTGCTTCGATTTCTTGATCATTGAGTTGTGTTAAAACAGCTGCATAGGATGTTTCGGTGGCCAGAGTATACAAAGTAAAATCTTTAGAAAAATCCAGGGTGTTCAATGCTGGTGCATTAATGATCACTTGTTTGATTGCCTCAAAGGCTTCTTTCTCTTTATGCCCCCATTTGAATACTGAATTCTTCTTGATCATATTTTGCATAGGTAAAACAATAAAAGAAAAATCAGGAATGAATCTTTTAACAAAATTGATCTGTCCAAGAAATGATTGCATGGATTTTTTATTATGAGGTAAAGAAATATCAGAAATTTCTTTCACTCTATCTGGATCAATATATATACCATCTTTTGACACAACAAATCCTAAGAGTTTTCCTTCATCTAAAGCAAAGAAAGATTTCTTCGGATTTAAGGAAATACCAAACCTTCTACATATTTCAAATATTTGTTTTAAGTCATGTAGATGATTGGCTCTCTTTTTTGAAAATACTGTTATGTCATCAAGATAAACAACAACTGATTTATTGATCAGACCTTTGAATGCTATGTCCATGGCTCTTTGAAAAGTTGCTCCCGCATTTATTAGACCAGAAGGCATTTTTTGATAAGCATAAGTTCCCCATTTTGTTCTGAAAGTTGTTTTCAATCTGTCATCTGGATGAACTAAAACTTGATTATAGCCTGAAAATCCATCGAGAAAAGACATAAGTTCAAAACCAGCTACCTTTTGAAGTATCTGTTTCATGGTTGGCAATGGGAAATTGTCTTTTAAACATGCCTTGTTTAAATTTCTGAAATCAATACAGATTCTTATATCACCATTCTTCTTCCTTACAGGTACCATATTGGAAACCCAATTAGAGTGCCTGACTGGAAAAATGATTTTGTCTTTCAAAAGTTTATTAAGTTCTGATTTAATTTGACTTTCGAGATTTGGATGGATCTTTCTCAACTTTTGTTGAACAAGTTTAATATCAGGAAGCATTGGAATCGTGTGTTGAATAACCGAATTATTATACGTTTTTAGATCATCATAATTCCAAGCAAAAACATTTTTATACTTGTTCAGCAGTTTAATGAATGCATTCCTTTCCTCTGGTGTTAAATTGAGTCCTAAGTTAACGTTTTGAGGTTTAGAATCAGAACCAAGATTCACTAATTCAAACTTCAAAGTAGAGCTTTGAAGTTTAGCATTAGTGACTTTCTTGAATCTGTCTTTAATGTCATATAAATTCTCTAATTTAACAACAGATTTCGGAATGGGATTTTCATTACCTTTTGAAGTAATTTGTAAATCATGATCATATTCGTCAATAATTTGTTCATCATATGATTTCTCTGAAGTCATGAAATTTAGAATATCTTGATCGTGATATAATACTCTCCAATTTGTAACATTATCTGGGACAGATGGACGAAAAATAAATTCTACAGAAAACCTATTAGGACTGCAATCTTCAGCAGGTAGGAGTTTAGATGCAACATTAGCAAACAAGTCAGCTAATGTATTCTGATTCCTAGGAATAGGAGAAATATTGAATGCTAAAAAATGAGTGGTGAGGTCTTGTATTAGGGTTTGATAGTGTTTAAGATGTCCTGAAAGGTAATGAATATTATTCCTAATTTGTTTAATGACAATTTCGGAATCACCAAAGACTTTCAAGTATTTAACATATAACCCTATAGCTTTATAAAGTCCTTGAACTAAGGCTTCATATTCTGCGGTATTGTTAGTACACTCAAATTCTAATCTACATGACAGCATGGTTTTCTCCCCATTTGGATCAATTAAGATGCATCCAGCTCCAGCTCCATCACTAGACTTTGATCCATCAAAATATAACGACCAAAATAAAGACTTATCTGTTGGCTTATCTACAATTACATCGGAAATATTTACAATTCTGGAAGAATCAGATTATGAAAAATTTTCTATCTGAGAAATAAAAGTATTTACAGAAAAAGGTGATTGAGGAGCTTTGAAATTTCCAAGAAATGATTCAGCAGAATAACCTCCAAGAATATTGTTGTTGAATGCCACAGGTTCATTAGGTTGTTCAAATTCAGTGATAGTGTGTGTCATATGTTTTTCTCGTTCAATTTTGATTTGATTTGGTTTTCCTTTGTAGGGAAGCCACATCTGTGAATAATCAGTTGAGATATAACCATTAAGTTTCACATACTAGTCCCTGCTCAAGATTAATCCATAGAATTCAGGAATATCAGCAATCAAAATATCAATTCTTTGGACAATCCTAGGATCGGAAGCTAATCTGATAGTGACTGAATTGATTTCTCCTACAACTTGAACTTTAGAGCGATCCAATTGGACGATATGAACTGCTGATTTCTATGGTTCAATATTCAATTTGGCACAGACAGAAGTAGGCATTATATTGGATGAAGCTCCAGAATCAATCAAACAATTGTGCAGATTTTTATTGTACATCTCATACATCAAAAGAAAAGGAGGAGTTTGAGAATTTGACTTTTCTCCAATGAGCATTGTATCAGTAGCATCTACCTTATCCGGTGGCTTACCAGATCCTCTAGCTGCTTTTGAAACTACACCACTTGGTAAAGGAGCGATTGGTGTAGCGTTTAATTCTTTCAATAGCAAATTTTGCTGGTGTTTTAGTTTGCTGAGTTCATGTAAGGAAATGTTGGCTTTGATCTTTTTCATGTCTTCGACAATGTTGTAGTCCATAGGATCTGTTACTACTAAAGTTTTCGCTGTTGATGTGAGAGGATTAGAAGAAGATGGCTGATTTTGAGTAGGTGATGGAGAAGTTTTCTTCACAGTGGGTTTGTCTTTGGTACTTGGAGTTGTAATTTTATTTTTAGGAACTGTTTGCACTGGTTCCACTGTAGATTTACTCCTAGTACTTACAGGCATAACTTCTTCACTATCAGAATTTGGGAGAATAAAATCCCACATTCCATTCAATTCAGCTATTTCTTCATCTTCATCTTCTTCATCTGATACTATATATGTATCTTCTTCTTCTTCCTCTTCCTCTGATTTTGCATTAGAGATTGCATAAGGAGGTTTAGATTCAACTTGGTTTCTTATGAAATTTCGGAATGGTTTCTTAGTAGAAGTTTCAGCTACTTGTTTTTTAGTTTCAACCATTTCATTTGACATGGTTTTAAGAACTTTCTGTAAACCTTCCATGTCGTATGGATCTTTGGCCTTTTTCTTTGAATCATCTTTGAAGCTAACTTTCTTTGATTTCCCTTCCTCGATAGCATTTTTCTTTTTCAGAGAAGTGATACTTTTTTCCACTGCAATAGCTTCTTTCATATTCTCAGCTAATGTAGGCTTTGCAGCTCTGTCCACGAAAATTGCTATATTTGAAGGTAAGGCAGTTATGTACCATTCAATTCTGACTTATTCACTGGGTTGTGAATCTACGTGAATTTTATTCAAGAGTTTTTTGAATCTAGCATTGAATTCTTTAATGGGTTCTTTGGGTTCTATCTTAAAATTTGAGAGATCATTAAGTAAAGTTGCTATTGATCGGTCATCTCCAAATTTGGTCAAAAAATGATCTGCAAAAATGTCCCAACTTGTTATAGATCCTGATGGTAATGAAAAATACCATGATCCTACTGTTCCTTGAAGAGTATAAGGGAATAGTCTAACTACAACATCTTCATGTGTGACTCCATTCAAATTAATAGCCAGCATAAAGTTATTGATATGTTCTTCAGCTTGAATGTTAAGATCTGGACTAAATTTCGGAAGCCATTTTCCAGGATTGTCTGGTAAATCATGTAAAGGTGCAGCCATGTTGACTGCTCCTGGAGTAGACCATGGTCTCTGTGCCATTATTGGAACGACTATTGGAGGAGTAGTAGAAATTGGTGGTGTTTTAATAGAAGTTGTTGGAATAGATGATGTTGAGATTAATGATGACTGAGGAGAAGATGTTTGAGGAGATGATATGGAAACAATTGTACTTTGTTGAGATGGGATTTCGGAAACAGGTATTTGAATATTAGATGTTGAACTTATATTACTTACTAATTCCGATTGATTTTTTCTTGTCTTGAATCTACTAGTTAAAGGGAATTCTTTCGGAGAAATACCAAGTTTTTCACTTTGAAGCCTAGTAAGAGGTTAGGAAGAAACAAATTTTGAAGTTACACTACCTTCAGATATTTCAGACTCTTCAAGAGATAATGAGAATCCTTTCAATTTATGAATTAGATCTTGAACTTCAGGAGACTCAAGATGTTGATTGTCTGAATGTTTTTAGATTTTGGTAGTGGGTGTTTGAATATTTTCTGCAATTTCTTCTCTAGGATTTCGAATTTCAGAAGAAATTGAAGAAGTTAATGAGGGTGTTTTGCTCTTAGAATGGCTTGTGGATAAAGATTTACTTGCCATTCATAGCTCAGGCCCTCCTTCTAGCGCCAAAAATGTTGAAGCCTAGAAAATCTCTGCTTCAAACATCAGGGAAAACCACCCGGTCGGGACCTTAAGACAGCTCCTTTTTCGTTTGGTATGGTGGCTCCGACTGGATTTAAAGGACCAGTTTCCTTGTGACTAAATGGATTGGGTTGGATGGGTGGAAATGGGACTAAATTAACTGGAATAAAACTATCTAATTTAAACTAAATGCTGATAAAGGAATTCTAACACTAACCCGGGTAATTATACGCGAATACAACTTAAGATTATTCCAATTTAACAATAACCATGAAAATGCATTATTACTTAAATTGAAATGTGCGGAAAAAAATAAAGATAACTCTGTTTAAGAAATTAAACAGAGTTGTATTAGCATATTTCATTCATCATTGTATACCATCTACATATAATTATGAAAGATAACGTTTCAATTATACTCAGAAATGATATATAAAAGAAAGCGTTGTGAAAACAAACATATATAAATGATAGCAATTTTAAAGCGAATATCATAAGACAAAATAAATCAACAGTGAACGGATAGAAATACCTCATTCATCTTAAAGACTTTCAAATGAAATCTGATACTCTAATCCGGTAATTCTGATGCAAAAATCAAATTCCAAGGTACAGAAATGCAACACTTCAAAGATAATTCCACATGAAAATCACTAGATGTGATCCTTTTTAAAAAATATATAAGACAATGGAGTACAGAAATGCAATCTCCAAGTCCAAAAATATTAAGATCCAAGACCCCTCTTTAAATGCATGAGAGGGGTTTAAATACTACTTAGCTAAATCTAAAAATAGTTTATTACAAAAATTAAGGATTCGGTTCAATGACCGTCCTTTTCCTAGGCTAAAATATAGTGAAATTAAAACTAAATCTATCTATTTATGAACTTGATCTTTAAACTTGCAGGCATCTAGCATAGTTTTGAGAAGATGCGGTTGACCAACTTCGGAATTCAACTGTCCTGAAAAGACAGAGTCGGCAAGCGTAGGAGCAATCTTCTCTGTAGCATTGATGATACAATTAAGCGCACTGTGCTGACAGTGTGGCTTCAGCAAGTACATCTAGTATGAGTCCCAATTCAATCTTGTCAGCCCTTGGATGGATTTTGCTCTTTCTTCTGCCTTTTGCCTCCATTCTGTTTACAGTTGATTTGCCTGTGGGGGATATCCTGGAACAATTTTTGGAATCAAGTTAGCTTTGTGTAAATTATCATTTACACAATCAGTGAGAGTGTTTGCCGCTGTAGCCACCTCCTCTGCTGCCTTTTCTGCCCTTCTTATTTGTGCATCCCAGTTATTGAACAATATTTCTTTATGGTTTTCATTAACCATGGGTGCACCAGCTTTTCTGCCTTCTTCTGTCTTTTGCCATGCCAGATAATCATTGATATTTTCATTAATCAAATCATAATCATTTCATAAATCTACGACATGATTTGTGATTTTATCGCTCTCTTGGCACAAATAATTCCATTGCAAGATTTTTTGGCAGAAAACTTCCTCTTGTTGCAGTAGTTGATTGTTCAAAGAGATAATTTCTGAAATGAATTCTGGAAGCTTAGGATCATCTTTATGCTGATCTTGGATAATATGTATTTGTTTGTCTTTATCAGCCAAGCTTTTTTGATGTCCTATTTTCATTTCTTGAAGTTGTTGTTGTAACTCTTCAAGTTTCAATTGTGCTTCCTTATTGGCCTGTACCTGTTGCAATTGTTGTTGCAGAGCTTTTACCTGTTCTTCTTTTTCATTCAACAAAAGTTGTATCTCAAATGCTTTATCAATTGTTGCAGAAGCATAAGCTCCTGTTATTTGAGATAACTTAGTGAGATTATGAGTAGGTTTTGCGGCAGGATCTTTCCACAAAACATCTACTTGTTCTGCTTCAGTAGCAATTGCACTTTCTAATTTTCTCTTTTTCCTCTGTCTCTTCACTACTGCTTTGTATTTTGGGCTGTAGAATACATCCAGAGGAGGAATGTCCTCTACATTAAGTACAATTTCAAAGGAGGGTGTGATTGGTATGTGCTCTATCACTGTGACTGTGCTTCTTGTTCCTGTGTTCAAAACTTTGGTTGTCTGGACAGGGGTCTGTACATTCTGTCCTTCTACATTAATCAATTGGTTAAAGGTTTCCCATTCTTTGTATAACTCAATGGTGACTGGCTGTTGCTGTACATTGGTTGGAGGAGGATTTGTCTGTTGAGAAGTCAAAATTTGCTGTTGAGTAAGTTTTTTTGATTATGTAGAATATTTAATGGATTCTTCCATTTTATCTTCCTTTTCATTAGACTTATTGGAATGTTCAGAATCTTTGTCAGATTTTGATTTAGATTTACCTGTACTTGAACTGCTGTTAAGACTAACACTATGATTTTGCTCCCTTGCGGGCTCTAAGCGTAGATTGTCCAAAGGAATAGGAATTAGTCTTCTTTCTCTGTAAAGCTTGAATTCCTGAAATTCCTCTGGAGATAGCTGCGCTTGAGCTGAATTCAAAAATTCTTTGAATGAATTTCTTGCTTGGAACATATCATCAAAAGGATCCTGTTCCCCGGAAAATTCCCTTACCCTGATTGCATTGGTAAAATTCTTAATAATATCATTTGGGTCGAATAATCTTCTCGAAAATTTGAACAGCTGTAGGCATGTAATGTTGCCTATCTCTTGAAATGCATGACCAATATCAAACAGTGAAAATGTTCCACATTTTATGGGAAATTGTGGCCAAATGCCCTTTTTCTTCTCTTTTAAATCTTTTGTCATACCTCCCTGGCCACAGGTCTGATAAGCAATTTCCCGAGCTACAAGCCTATCTGGAACATATAGGGGTAAAACACGGGGAGAAGCATAACTTCCAAAAACCCTAATATAAGTGAACAATTCTTCTCCAAACCATCTCGCGACGGGGAGAATATCAACCTCTGTTTCTGAGGATAACCTTGGGGCATCCTTATTATACAATGTTCTGTACAATGGCAGCATTATTCCATGACAAATTTGGTAAAAATGGGGGACAAACTTAGACTCCCATAGTTCTTTATGGTACACATGAATAGGAAAAGGATTGTGGATAGTCCATTGCCAACCCATCACAGGGAATTTAGAGACATAACAGATAGCATCCATGACATAAGCAGATAAATAAAAAGGCGGATAGACCCACTGAGAAACATTTCGTTTGGACCGTTAGTGAAAAATAGCAATGGTCAAATTATCAGATAGGATTTTGGCCCAGTCTACAATTGTAGAATTAACGGCCGCATTCAACAAAGGAAGCCATTCGGGTAAGATTATATTTATGTCAGGCTTTCCAAAAAGCCTGCATAACATGGCAGCAGTGAAACAATAAGGAGAGGTTAGTGAACCCGTGTTGTACATACCTTGTTTTTTTTTCTTCAATGGTTCACTTCTTTTGGTCCACTCCTTTGTGCATTCTGCCAAATTTGCATGTTCTCTGGCAAAATCTTCCATGAATTGTTTGTTGTAAGTCGCCTGAGGTTCTGGCAACTTATACATTAATCTCAGATCTTCTATGGTGAATGACCCGATTAGCTCTTTAGATGGAGTTCTGAATTGTCTGTCTGAAATATCGGTGCTATCCAGCACCCATTTCACCATGTCCGTATATGGGAGAATCCTCGGCCTTGCCGCTATTCTATGGAGAAATGAACAAGCCAGTTCTCTAAGGGTTGCCTCAGACGTATTACTGGAACCTGCTGTAGCCACAACTTTCATCACCACAGGATTTTCTTCCTCTAACAGATTATACATTCCTTCCCAAGTATATCAAACATCCCCACAAGGTGCGGTGTCCGCATATATTAAGCCGGCTTTTTTTTTAAACCCAGCCCCTTTCCACCCATACAATAGTGAAAGCTTTGTATAGACGTTCGCTCCCTCGTGCCTGCGTTTTACGAATGAATGAGAGTAATGACATAAGAAAGGTGATGAGACTGTTTTAAATGTGAAATCGGATGAAATATAATATTTTAATCGTGAAACGACTTTCAATCCAAACACAATCTCATTTACCATTAATTGTCAATCCAATCATTTAATTTAATCATTAAAGCGCATAACAGATTTGATATATGGGAAGATTTATATATCAGGATGAATCACGATATTGGCCGTCATGGACACAAGTGCGAATCTTCGCCGTTCGTAAATGTCGCAATGCCATATTACCGAATGAAGCCATCGTAGTCACGTAAAATAGCGCAAAATAAATATGGAACATACTCATATCGTTATAATTCATATCGCAAAAACGCATATCGCGAACTCGCAAAAATGAAAATTTAGCGAAATATATTCACTAATCATCATTGCCGCTTACCATCCGCGACTCATCGTTATTGTATAAGCTTTTGGGATCGCATTATCGCAAAAGCGCAAAATCGCATTTTTAGTTTTATAAAAGATATATATCATTTTGCTATGGATGCGCTATTTTGTTTAAAGAGCAATTTTATTGTAATCTATCATAAACTTAAGTGTTTCTTAATGTTCTTTCTAAGGGATTTCTATAATTTTATGATAGAAAGTTTTATTTGAAAAGAAAAGCAAATCCTAATTGATTTTTTGGATTTTTTAACTAAGGGTCCCCATTTATTTAGTATTATTACTAATATTAAATAAAAGGGGGGTTGTTGCTGGTCACAACAAGAGGATATGCGACTATGCGAACGAAAAAGGCCGCGACTGCTGAAGGTCGCATAGTTTTCATTCAAAAGAGTTGCACCTTCCATTCACTTCCCTAAAGACCCAAAATGCGACTTTCCGACTTATAAAGAGGTATCATGTCTGTTTCTAAAGCTGAAATAACGCAGATTCCATCTCTTCCGATCGTCTATGCGAGCTTGTTGAAATTGAACGGAGTTTATTCGAGACCCACCTTGATACGAGGTGTCTTCGAATGGCATCTCTTGTCAGCGCCAACTGGTGTAGTTTTACAGTTTTGAGCTCGATCGCACTGCTTATTAGTAGTCGGATTCATTATGTCAGTGTCATCGCCTGCTATGGCTACAACAAGAAAAACTTACCTTTCTTCTACGGCCACAACCGGCGATCACAACTTTCTCATCCAAGGGCTTCGACGTCATTACTATAATGAGCTACTCGCGACTTGGACTAGCTGAACCCATAATCTGCATTCGCTCTTCAGCGGTGGGAAGTGTGATACAAAATGGAATTATTAGTGTTTATTCAATATCGATCGAGCTTTAGAACCATTTTAGTATTTCTCTATCCGAACAACTGATAGCATGAGTTCCTGTTTTCAGATTGTTTTGAGCCATCGAAGGTTTTGGAAATTTGATCTTCGAGATGCAATGCGTTTCTCACTGAGGCGCGTAATTTTAGGATGGATCGCTTCACCTTATTCCTAGATCCATGTGGTCCTAGATGGTGTTGCACCTTTTAGAAATAGCTTTGTCTAACTCTGCGCGTTTGATCTGGCTTGGTATGGGCAGTTTATTGTTTGTGCGAGGGCCATTTTTAAAACATATGGCTTGCGACAACACTTCTTTGAGGTGCACAACTGGCATTGGATTCATCTCCACACACAGTGCCCATACGCATGCGGCCTCACTCTTGTTGCACTTACCTCATTCGAGCATTTTGATCTTTCTTGAACATCGCTCAAACCAAAAGTAACGACAAGACATAATGTAATTAGAATCCAGTTGATTTCAGGAATATATACTCTCCACATATTTTATCTGACGTGTGTACCACCTTCGCCCTAGGAAAGTAACCAAGTGCCAGACATTGGTTAATGATTGAAAATGTCCCTGTGATCATTTATTAGCTTGCAACTCTAATCATAGGCCATCTAACAGTTTCCAGCACTGAAAAGAAATATCCAATTGGATTAGCACATTGACGATGCTATGAAATGTGAGTAGCTTGACCCATGTAAGCAAGACAAACCGTAAAAGTGAAAGCGATTTTTGTTGATAATTGTGAAAAGTGCCCAAGATTTTGCGAACATTGCTTCTGAACTTGTGATACATAGCAGAATGCCACCCAAATACTTCCATCATCCAGACCGAGTACTTCTCATAAACTTGTACATAGCATATGGAGAGAGTGCGAGATAAATTTTCAGGTTCCAGTGGATAATGTGATATAAGCTGAGTGCATTGATCTATATAAGCCGAATTATAACAATTGGGGCAAATATTAAACCTATCCGATGTGTCCCATAGCATTGGAGTGTGAAAAGGCAAACCACTATACAAAATTAAATAGGAACCAATACATATTCATGTAGGTGTTTTGTCACAACAAATTCAAAACCCGAGATTGCAGAATACACAGGAATGGTTGGTGTTAGCACACCATCTCCAATAACCATACAAGTGCCCAGCAAAGCCACAACCAATAGCGCAGACTGAAGGATTTTACGCTTTTCAAGAATATTTCTTATTCTTGACCCCTTCCTTGTGTCAGGAGGATGTTCCATTTTATATGTCGAAAGTTCCTCATCAGTAGTTTGGAGTTTTGGTAGCAGGCTAACTTTGGCGTGCCTGCATAACAGAGAATACAATGCAAAATCCCCACCTTCTCCATTGTTGTCAGCTTTCAATACTAAAATACATACTTGAATAAAGGCACCAAAGTTAATTTCCAAAAGACAAAGGACAATGCTCCAAGTATCTCTTCATTTTTTTGGAGTGTTAAGTGTGTTCAGCAAAAGTACTTCTGAAGACATAGAGTGGAGAGATACTTAAATCGCCATGGAAAACACCAAGACTCTGATATGCCAAGGTCAGAACACTCTTCCAGGATTCTTATATAATGAAATGAGTCTAAGTATCCGATGTGTATCAGTGAATAATTTTTTTGCATCAACAATCATGAACGGTTCTTCCCTTGATCCTTTATTTGAATAAACATACACCACACCATCCTCCATTTGAAAATAATGTTCACTTGCTCCTCCTCCTCACTTTTTGGCGTATCCTTGTCATATGCCTTAACGAGGTCTTCAACGATAGCCTTAAGTATCATCCCCACATGGGCAGGGGGCATGTGGATGAAAGTGTCTTGTTTCGCAGTTGTGGCTTTGCTGTTCAGCTTCAGTTTATTTCTCTCGGTGTGGTGATGAAATTGATGAGTATATCATCAGTGGGATTGACCTGTATGAAACATTATAACATCAATTAGTTCACAGTTACCCTGTAGAGAATGATGCCCTTGAATAATTTACATGAGCTTGGTGAAGTATCCAAACAGAATGCCTAAATGATCCATGCTGAAAGGGCTTCTAACGAATATACTTAATGCACCAAGAAGTTTCCATTCGAGTGTATGCATGATGATCCTCCCTCACATGGCATGGCTGCGGTGAAAGAATCTCGTCATGATGGTGAGAATTTTCAATGACTACAGGCCGGGTCAAAACCCTAATGGCTAAGCGAGTAGGGGGACCCAAAATTTTAAATATACCCAAATTTTGGGTGGCGTTGTAGTGGCTACAACAAACCCTCACATCTTGCCTCCTCAAGAATTTGTATACAACCCATGCATAATTTTTTAGATGTATCATCTGGTGACACCATTCTTGTCACCTTTGCTAGGGTTTCCAACCTTATTCATTTCTTAAATTAAAATTGCACTTTGAGCATGGCAAGTTGTTTCTTAATATTTTCATTTTCTTCCTTTAACTGATTAATTTCTTGGGTGAGAAAGTCAATTTAAGTATCACCCAGTGAAGGAATTTTTTCTTGCTTCAATATGGTTTCTTCCTTCCTGTCTTCACTTGGTTGTTCCTATGTGTTATAGGAAATTTTGTCACATATGGTCAATAGACCTACAAACCCGATCAATTACATTCGTGAACATGTTTTCATCATCCCTACACAAATTCCTAAGCATGACCTTTCCAAATGTCGTAGTTTCTGGGTCTAACTAGTCCAAATCAGTGCTTTTAAGCCCCAACATACCCTGACCCTTTAGATACCTGCGTTCATCAGCACGTTTCTCCTTATTGCATTAGTGTTGATCAACAACAACTTGCTCCTTGCTGGGGTGCATTGATTCTAGAAGTTTGGGAAAATTAAAAAGAATCATGAAGCTTACTCTTACAGAAGCTTCTAGGGGTTGTTTTAACCATTTACCTTGGATAAGAAGCCCAAATCATATCTAATCCTACCTTGGAAACTTCACCTCTTATCCCTTGATCTCATCTTCCCCTCTTAAGTGGATCTCAAGCCTAGATTGGTAAATGGATAAGAATTCCTAAACTACCACACTCTCATATAATTTTACTGCAATCCACAACATTAGGGTTGTCTTTTTTAGATTGATCATGCCCTCATGCCGTCACCTTGAATCTGAGAGAGTCATTATATTCATGTAGTAGGGTGACACTGAGGTGTGCTTTGTGATAATGAAGGACAAGTCAATTTGGGGAGATCTCTACAAATTCAACTATAATTTGTGTTTGTAAACTCTCTCCTAATTCTATTAATACAAAGAGTATAATATTTTCCTATATGTGTTGTGTTACATTTACATTCATGTATTTCAATGCCTATATGATTCATTGGATAGAGTAATTGAATATACTACATAGATGTTGTAGATCCTTGGCTTGTTCTGTTTAAATGTGTAGCTTCTAATTATAGAATTTGAAGCTACGATTAGAGATTACAAGCTAGGAGGAAAGTAAAGCTTGTGATAGATTCCAAGTAGGCATCTTTGTCATATTTCAATTTCTCTAAGGGAAATTTTGTATTCTTTTTATTATGTTTTTCTAGACTAGTCCAATAGGTCTAGGGAAGATACTTTTGTCCGCAATCGTAAATTTCGCATAAAAAAATGGCGACTCCACTGGAGATTGTTTCTTTCCCTTAGTGGTTTCCTTGACCTTAGCACTTGTTTCACCTCTTGAATCGACCTTGATTTTCCTCACTCATACCTTGATTGACCCTAGGAAGACCTTTCTCTAAGCTTGATTTGATTTTTTGTGTTGTAATTTGGCTAGATCTGTATCGACACTTACACTGGTTTGGAGACAAAGCGCCCCAACGCACCTCCTCCTTCTCTGCACCTGTGCTGCAGAGTACTAGTGCCATTTCTACACTTATGTTGATCCCTGTTAGATGGAAAAATTTTCCTTTTGTGACTTTCTTTATGATCTACTTTGTTCCAGTTAGTTTTCCTTTTGTCTTTGACTATCTCTTAGTCTCTAAAAATACTTCACATTGTTTTCTTTTGGTTTTTATATCCTTTGATAAGAATTTGTTTGGATTTTTCTTTGTTCTTTTCAATTAGGTCATTAACAAATGTTTGCTTAATCATTGATTGATTGAAAGAATCGATATTAAAATAATCATTCTGTACATTTTATTTTATCAATGATTTATTGAGCATCTTAGTTTTCATATCATTTTAAAATTAAGTGGATAGAAAAGAAAAGTCTCATTCATTTTGCATTGCATTTAAAGTTTCATGTGTAAGTTTGGAAATTGGAACAATTGCATTAGGGGAATTGGATTAAAAAAATTTGTTTGTTGCATCCTGTCTGTTGCATTACTCTTTATTCTCTGCCCTCCCATACATAGATTGCAATGGAAAGGAAAATTTCAATTTGACATGCTAGATTGCATCTTTACAATATTTAGGTGAAATTCACAATGAGCCTTGAAAATTGAAACATAATTGAAGATAACATTTAAAATTTATTGAATCAGTCTTAAGGAGAATTTGAAATATTAATGAAACATATAGAGGTTTAGGCTAGAGACGTGTTTCGATGTCTTTAAACGTAGGAGCTATCTTTTTTTGCCAGCGTTGCATTCAGGGGGTGATATCTCATTCCACGTATACAAGTGTAACAGACCATTCTCCACATACCTTTGGGTATATTGGATGACGCTCCATGCATGAAAAGTATATGGGAACATTCTCATCGTACAATTACACATTATACAACACTACTACTTATTGCACTTCCACATACCTTTAGGTATATTTTGGAAGTCCCCTATAGGTTGGTATCCCACCTTAGGTAACAAAGTCAACCACCTTGCACATTGTGATACACCAAACATGACATTCAGGGAGATTTCCTGCCCGTAGTAAATCCTTGGTTCACCAAGGTGGTATATTGCAGTTCAAAATTTCTTGGTAAACCCTTTTGCCTAGTTACCCCTTTGTTTTATTTTGTTTATTTAATTTCTAAAATCAATTAATTGATCGTGGAATAACATCTTCACTGTGGAAAAACTCCTCAGTATATCTTAGGTTGAGGCTAATGGAAAAAATTCCCAAGTCCACCAATCAAGAAAACCATTCTAACAAGAATCCAGGTCCTTTTCCTCCTTTTGAAAATATTGGTGCTCCTTATATGGGAACATTGTCCCTTCTTGGATTTACCATTAGTTTTCTAGTTTGGTTATTTTCAACCTCCTGAGTTCCAAGTGTCAAAATTGTTTCTCAACCAAGTAGTTCTCCACCTGAACAAGTTGATCTTAATGTTGAACCTTTTCCTTCTTCACCTGTTCAATATTCTTCCTCTTCTTCCTCTTCGTCTGCTAAAATCCTCAAAGTTAGTAACCAAGTCGATAAGAAGGAAGAAGAAAATGAATATTAAGAAAAATCAAAATAAGCAGGGGGGACCAAGCATCCATTGCTACCAATGCAACTAGTATGGAGAAACCTTCCAATCAGCCCCGATAAGAGAAATTACCTTGCAAGTTATGTAAGGGAAACCACCTTCTTAGATATTGTCTTGGTTTTCCAAGGAATTAGAAGTGTGGTCCACAAGCTGACATCAACCTTTGTCGCCAACTTCTGGAGATCATGCTAGTGACAAACCATTGACTAGTGATCATAAGATCCACGGGAAAAACGGTAAAGTAAAGTTTCCCTGTAAATTATGTGAAGGGAAAAATCCTATTCACCTTTGTACTTGTATGGATGAAGCCTCAAAAGTGTTGGAAAACCTTACAGCTTCTCATCCTTGTCTTTCGGCTAGTTATTGAAAGTTTTCTTCCAAACCTCCACTAGTTGATGAAGTGATTGATCCCAATCCATCTCTAGTCAATCCCACTCTCTTTAAACGTGAATCACATGAGTCCATTCTTGACAAACCATTGGTTTAGAAAATGGTTGAATCAATTCCACCTTTAGTTGATAGAACCTTTCCCATAAAGAGTGAACTTCATACCAGTTAGGTCTTCTCGTTTCTTCAGATTCCAATGAACTGGGGGGAAATCCTTCCATTCCATTGCTATAGTGGGACAATCCTCTCGTTCCCACAACACTGGGGGGAATTAATCCCATTCCCACAGTACATGGGAGTATTTATCCCATTACCATGGTACAAGGGGGAAGTTCTCTCGTTCCCACAATACTCCCTCCAAGTAGTATGGTCACTTCCTTTGATTGGAGTCGATTGGAAGGATATCGTCTTTCTCCTTACGTGCCATTCTAGATCATAGTACAAACATATAGTATACCCATACTTGGCACAATCATAGATGAAGGCATGCCTGTTAGTATTTTGTCCTCAAATTCTTGGAAAGGTTTCAGTTCTCCGCAACTTGTACCCGTTACCTAGAATTTGTTGGCCTTTGACAAAGGAACCAATCAACCATTAGGGATCCTTCCTCAACTTCCTATTACTTTGGGAGGAAATATTTTCTATATCTATGTGATGGTAGTACAAGTCCCTTTGGATTTTAATTTACTCCTTGGGCGTGACTATGTTTATGTCATGGGAGCTCTTGTATCTTCACTCTTTCATGTCACGTGTTTCCCGCATGAAGGAAGAATCATGACTGTTGACCAAATTTTGTTCATTGGTCCTAATATAACTCCCAATCAACCAACTTCCCTAAATGGTATTAATATGGAAGTGGTATATCCCACGCCACAGATTAATTATGTGGAAACCTGTTCCATGCCCACATCTACTGATGATCTAGTAGGTGATGTAGTGTATCATTTACTAGGGGAATTTGAGTCTGATATTTCCATTAAATCCTTTGATACCTTTGAGAGTATTGTTCCCCCATCTGATGAGAACCTATTGGAGTCCATGGCCTTATGCAAGTCATGATTAAGGAACCTGAGAAACATTTCTTTTCTTATTTTAATCTCATTAAAAAATGAAACAAATATCCCTCCAATTCGAGTCTTTGATTAGATCTCGTAAATTACCAGTCGAGCCTTTCACTTGATCTCATAAGCGAACCTTCATTCCATCCACCTGTTAGTAACTAGTAGTTTACTTAGGTGCATGAAATGAAGCTTGGGGGGCATGTATCTTGAATTGAGCCATTATGCTAGGGGCATGCAAAATTATTTCAAGCTTGTGTAAAAATGAAACCAATTTCAAGCATAGTTTCCCATATTTAAAGCTTGTGTAAAAAAGAAACGATTCTCATCCTATCTCTCAGGATTGCCATTTTTTTCCAGTCTGTTTTTTCCAAATGAGCCTTGGTTTTCTCATTCCATCGTTACCATCTACTTGGCCAACCATACACTTCCGCTTGGTAGTTTTACCCTTTCTTGAGGAACTGTTGTAATGTGTGGCATTATTAGCGACCCTCCTGACATTTATGTGTTTTTAGGAGTTACATCATGACTGAAACCAATTTTTACCCTTTATACTACTTGTTCCTCCAGGAGGAGTATTCTTTCAGCTCTTTCATACTCTCAAAACATGAAAATATTGTCGAACACTTGTCTTTTCAAACTCGTTAAAGTAAATTAAAAGATGTCCACTCAATATAAGTTTAACCCTTTTCCATACTGACATAGACTAGTTATGAAAAAGGAATAATTTCATAAAAAATGGCTAAGAGGTTCTCCTAAGTATCATTTTCTACCTCTTAAGCCTCAAGAGACTATTTACGAAAATGAACCTTTTGAGTTTTATTTTTCAAACATGAAAAAGGAGTCAAGTTATACCTTCGATGGACTAGTAAAAACATAAAACAATAATGAAATCGTTGAAAATGATGGGACCGAACCACTCCTTCTCATCATTCTTTAAAAATACTCAGAGGGATTTATCCAAAGAATGAAATTAAGGATCAAGCATATGTTATCCCCCTCAAGCTTGTTAAAAAATAAAGAGGTATTGACCAGAAACGATTGGGAAATTTGGAAATAGGGTACTCTATCTATTACTGGCAGTGAATCGCTCTTGAACATGACACTCTTCCACTGCATCTTCGTGGCTGTTGGGTTTGGAAATCTTCTTGTATTTTGGTTCATCATACCATATCAAAGACTCCACTTTCGGTTTTGAGTCAATGTTGCCAAATACATTTAGTGTCGTCGATATGTTCAAGATAATTTTTTCAGTTGATCTCCACTACGATACTATTAAGCATTCATTTAATATTTTTTGTTTCTGAACCAGTTCCATATCGACATTATTCTATATCAAATCATGATACCCATTTTGTGTCATTGATGGGGGATACATCAAGGCCCTCATATGACGGGTCTCTTCGCGTCAACATCAACTCATTATCCAGGAATTTGACTTAGAAAATCTCTTTTCGATACCTTGGGGATTACATACATAAATGACAAGTTTCCTCGCTCTCAGCGAAAGTTTTTCGTCATTAGCATTCGACCAAAATATTCTGTGTGGTGTTCGACTTCAACTCATTCACTCATACCATACAGATTCTACTACAATACCTTGCGAGTCATTAACATCATCATTGTTTTCTATTGCATCTATTAATCTATTAATTACATCATTGTTCGGTAATTAGATGGTATCTACCATGTTTGACTCCAACTCCTTGATTCACATGGTTAGATTTGTACATTAGTTGATCGAGTGAACGAAATAGAAGACCCCAGATCTAGTTCCATCCATCCGGGTTGCGCTTTTAGGATTAATTCAAGATTACAAAGCATGATGGATACGATCATACAAGATAATTATCCGAGAATGAGTCCACTCTTTGTCATTAGTCGATGGGACTTCTTGATATTTGTACATGTAATGTTATATTTTTTTCTAAGCATGGGTATTACTCCCTCAGCAGATATATCATGATGAAAATGTATTGTAACAAATGATGATATCGACCAATCATTCTTGATTCGAACTTGTCACAAGGTAAATCACTTCAGTCATCAACTACCTTTTTTGAATTTTCAGTTTAGGGGGAAATATTTTATATGCCTTTTTGTCTCATATGGTTAGTAGGCCTATAAACTGGATCAATCACATCCGTGAACATGTTGTCATCATCCCTACAAAAATCCATAATGTCTGAGTTTTATAACTACTCCATATCATTTCGTTTAAGCCCGAGCGCACCCTGCCCCTTTAGAGACCTGCGTTCAACAGTAGGTTGCTCTTTACTCCACCATTCCTAATTAAAAACAACTTTCGCCTTGTTGGGGATGCATTGATTCTAGAAATTTGGTAAAATTAAAAAGAATAATAAAGCTTCCTCTTCCAAAAGCTTCTAGGGGTTGTTTTAACCATTTACCTTGGATAAATGCCACCTTGGAACTTCACCTCTTATCCCTTGAGCTCATATTCCCCTCTTAAGTGGATCTCAAGCCTAGATTGGTAAATGGATAAGAATTCATAAACTATCAAACTCTCATATACATTTACTGCCATCCAAAACATCAGGGTTGGATTTTGGAGATTGATCATTCCCTCATACTGCTTCCTTGAATCTGAGAGAGTCATTATCTTCATGCATTAAGGTGACATTGAGGTATGCTTTGTGACAAGGAAGGACAAGCCAACTTGGGGAGATCTCTACAAGATCATATACTATTTTTAGCTGTAAACTCTCTCTTATTTCTATTAATACAAAGAGTATATTGTTTTCCTATATGTGTTGTTTTACATT
Organism: Pinus albicaulis; assembly: GCA_034641835.2. Classification (NCBI taxonomy): domain Eukaryota; kingdom Viridiplantae; phylum Streptophyta; class Pinopsida; order Pinales; family Pinaceae; genus Pinus; species Pinus albicaulis. The sequence continues at coordinate 292,996,413 of CM076583.1, forward strand.
TACATTCATGTATTTAAATGCCTCATTGATTCATTGGATAGCGTAATTGAATTATGCTACGTAGATGTTGTAGATCCTTGCCTTGTTTTGGTTAAATGTGCAGGTTCTAATTATAGCATTCGAAGCTACGATTGGAGCTAACAAGCCAAGAGGAAAGTAAAGCTTGTGATAGATTCCAAGTAGGTCTCTTTGCCATATTTCAATTTATATTAGGGAAACTCTATATTCTTTGTTTTCTATTGTTCTAGACCAGTATTCTAGATCTAGGGAAGATAATTTTTTCCACAATCGTAAATTCCACATAACACTCTAGTTCCTTTTCTTCTGTTGTATCAACATGGACTTTGGGTGTTGAGGAAACTGATGGTGTAATGATTACTTTTACTCTCTTCTTAGGGTTTTTACCCCCCAATTTTTTCTTTAGCGACCTATTATTTACTATCATTTGTAGAGGTGTTTCTTTCTCATGTATTTTTATTTAAAGTTCCTCTTTCTAAATAAGGAATCCATACCCAGTACTTTCACACTTCCCACTAGATACATCCATTGGTCTTGCAGTACAAGCCTTCTTCACGAAACTCCTAATTCAAATACCCCTTCGATGAGGCCTATGAGGTGTAACTTCCCTTTCTTCCAATGTTGTTTTAGCACTTTCCTCTTGTTTTTCAACTTCACTCTTTTCCTCCTCAGAGGATTGTACATGCGGTCCTACTAGAAGTCTGGTCCATGTGCTCCCTTGCTATTGTAGTGAGTCAATTATAATTAATTTGATTTGTAGAAAATATCAAACACAGCTCTAATACCATGTAGAAATTAAATAGAAACTCTATATCAATGGATTCAATCCGATCATGTAATGTACTAAAAAAAGATACTGAATCCTTCTACTATATTTGCGAAATATAAAATACGATCACTCAATCACATGCAAGTAAAAGAAAGGAAATTATCAATCACACAACACAAGATGTATATGGGGAAAGCACCTTCTCTAAACCCCTCTATCATATATTATACATAGTCAAATAATCATGAAAAAATATAATGCTTTCTCACACTGAGAAAATTCTGCACTCTACCAATCGTCTCACCCTGATCCTACTCAAAACTGACTAGCAGTTCTCAAGAAAAATTGACCAACCCTTAGCCAATTCTCAGCCCCTGCTTAACCCAACCTTGCTCACGCAATCCCTAGGAAATTATTCCATATTAAATAGGATAATCAACCTTCCTTGAAAACACAATCCCTATGGACCCTTCCTCTGACTTTATAATTGCACCCGTGCTATTCACTAATAATACAATTGATAGTTAACTTCCATTTAACCTCTGTCTCAACTAGGTTGTCATCAAAATTGACATGCATGAAACTATTAATACTAAATCAACAGTTAATTGATAGATCACTACTTGTGAATTAAATCTAATTTAGTTCACTGACCTCTCACTAGCTCATCACTCAGTTAGAACTAGTTAAATTGATTTTAACTCAATTATTTTGATTTAATTGATTACATTCACACGACACTAGTGCTACAACTACAATTGGACCATGAAAATAATAGAATCACTCTACATGCCTTACCTTTGACCCTCAACTCGAAATTCTTGAGCTAACTAAGTCCATCTCACTTAGTTAACTGATACAAGTTGTTATGAGATGAAATTACAATTTACTTTCAATTTAATTTAGGGATAATTAAATCAAAAGCCTCACATGGTAGCCATTTCTGGGTGCCATTTTCTGGGTTTTGTTTCTGGATTCCAATTACACTTGTTATTGTTGCAAATTTCAACACTCCCTCTCAACAAGAAAGGAATCAATCTGTCCTGATCCAGTACCTTTGGAATGTTCTTGCATGCAAAACTTCTCTAGTGTTGTCCGCACATGCAACTCTCCTGAAACTGAATAGCCTCCAAACAACTGAATCAGTATAATACATCTGTCATCAGAGTCTTCCGACTACTGGATCCTACTTCACATATCTACTGGACTCTCTACGTTGCTGCTGACATCTACATATCTTCCCTATGCACTGCTGCCAACTCTGAACTGTGCTCCAGTATCTGACACCTGCCACTCTGATTTCTATCTTCCTGACATTTGACTGCATCAATCTAACTGATCCTTCCTGCTAATACTATATTGTGGGTTCCTCGTAGCCAGGTTCGATCCTTGAGACACACCATCTCAATGGACCCTGCCCAAATTTCTTCTTGGGATTAATTTTCAACATCGCCCCAACTCACACTTGGAGGTATAGCTACATGTACTAGGCTATGCCCATCTGGCTTGAAATTCCCCCCTCTTGGAGGTCTCTTCTTGGGTGGAATCTTCCACTTGTTCTCCTCTCTTATTCTCCAATTGTGGCTGCTCCACAACCTTCTGAGACTGCTTCCGAGGCTGCATGTTGAGAGATAATTGCTCCCTCTCAACCACCAAGTCATTAACCACTGCTTTTCTCCTCAAATATTTGTATGCAACCTCAACATCAAGAGCATACAAGTTCTTGAATCTTGAACTGATCTGCTTCACCTATCCCGTGGCTATGTGTTGAAGGAACACCTTTCCTTTTCTAAACATCATCTCATAACCACAGTCTTACAATACCGCTACAGAGACAAGATTCTTCCTTAGGCCTGGAACATACAAAAAATATACTAGTCTAAGAGGGGAACCAGACTCCCTCTGGAAGGTAACTATACCTATGTCAGTCACGCTATACCTCCCGTCATCTCCAAACTCTATGTTCTTCTAGAGGTCCTCCTCCAAGTCACTGAAGAGATATATATTCCCCATCATATGGAACAAGGCACCATTTTCTAGATACCACATGCATCCCATTACAGTGCTAGACATGCATGCAATGAGAGTAAAATCAAGCTCAAACTGTGAATCCCATGCTTCACCTGCTACAAGTGCAGGATCCTTTTTGCTTGCCTTATTCTGTGGATAATTCGAAGCATAGTGCCCATGCTTGTGACAGTGAAAACATCTGATCTTGGACAAGTCTCTCTTGCCCTCTTCGCCTTGGGATTTATTTCCCTTGGCCTTCTTTTATTTTTCCACTAATGCACAATATTCTTCTTTGTTGGTGCTGGATGTCCCGTCTCTGGTGCTCTTGCTTATCTCTTCTATTACCAAATCCGACCATAGTCACTCCCAATCTGGTAGCTTCTCCCTCCCATTCACATATTCCTGGTAACTATGCCAGCTCTTGGGAAGGCGTAGAAGTGCTAGGCTCACCAAGGAATCATCGTCTACGATCACACCAACACTTCCAAGCTCATCTCGACATTGAGTGAACTTTTCCAAGTATGTTGGTACCATCTCACCCTCCTCCTTCTTGATATTTCTGAGCCTGTCCTTCAACGCCAACTTCCTTTGGTCACTCCTATTATGAAATATATTTGTCAAGGCCTTCCACATAGCATATGGAGTCGCCTTCCCATGGATAATCAAGACAATATGATCTCTAACTCCCTCTAACAAGATCCTTCTCGCCTTTGCTAGCTTCTTCTTCCATGCATCAAGAAGTTTGGAATATGCTACTGCGATCTTGGGAATATCAATATCTATGAATTACTTCAACGTGTTGTCCTCCAACATTGCCTCCATCCTATCCTTCCATGCAATATAATTCGAATTTCCCTTGAGTGCATATTCGAGTCTCAAGCCATTGAGAGACATCTTGATTTGCTACTGGACCCTGAAGAATAAATCTGCAAATTTGAAACTCCTAAAGAAAAACTCAATTTCTTCTCCCCTATTGTGATTCCTAGTGCTCTGATACCATGTAGAAAATCTCTAACACAAATCTGATACCATGTAGAAATTATATAGAAACTCTATATCAATGGATTCAACCCGATCATGTAATGTACTAAAGCAAGATATTGAATCCTTCTATTATATTTATGGAATATAAAATACGATCGCTCAATCACATGCAAGTAAGAGAAAGGAAATTATCAATCACACAACACAAGATGTATATCGGGAAAGAACCTGCTCAAAACCCCTCTATCATATATTGTGCATAGTCAAATAATCATGAAACAATACAATGCTTTCTCTCACTGAGAAAATCCCGCACTCTACCGATCGTCTCACCCTAATCCCGATCAAAACTGATTAGCAATTCTCAAGAAAAATTGACCAACACTTAGCCAATTCTCAACCCATGCTTAGCCTAACCTTTCTCACACAATCCCTAGGAAATTAATCCCTAGTAAATAGTATAATCAACCTTCCTTGACTGCACAATCCCTATGGAGCCTTCCTCTGAATTTATAATTGCGCCCGGGAAATTCGCTAATAATACAACTGATAGTTAAATTCCCTTTAACCTCTGTCTTAACTAGGTCATCATCAGAATTGACATGCATGCAACTATTAATAGTGAATCATCAACTAACTGACATATCACTACTTGTGAATTAAATATAATTTAATTCGCTTGACCTCTCACTAGCTCATCATTCAGTTAGAACTAGTTAAACTGATTTTAACTCAATTATTTTGAGTTAACTGATTACACTCACACCACACTAGTGCTACAACTGCAACTGGACCCTGAAAATAATATAATCACTCTACATGCCTCACCTTTGACCCTCAACTCAAAATTATTGAGTTAACTAAGTCTATCTCACTTAGTTAACTGATCCAAGTTGTTATGAGATGAAATTACAATTTACTTTCAATTTAATTAAGGGATAATTAAATCAAAAGCCTCACATGGTAGCCATTTTTGGGTGCCATTTTTTGGATTTTGTTTCTGGATTCCAATTTCACTATTTCTTGTTGCAAATTTCAACATGATTAGACCATGGTTATTTATACAAGTTTCTGGAAGCTTCACCATGTGTACAAATTCTTCCATATGATGTAATGACTTTAAAAAATAATAGGGCATGTTGATTATCTCTCCATTGCATAGGTGTGATAACAACTGAAAGTGATATTGAAATACAATCCCAAAGAACCCTTCATAAGTTATAAACTTCTGAATAAAATAAGCTACACCATCCCAAGGATGAGGAAGGGATGTTCTATCAACCCCTATTCCCTTATGCCTTACCTCCTCACCCTCCTGCAAGAATGTAGCTTTAGTTGTTGGGATTGAATTTTCTGAGAGAAGCAACACATTCCCACCTGAGGCAAACCCATCACCCTGGAAACTACTTCTTATATAACATCAAACCTAATGCCTCTAAATATTGTCCCTGCTCATTCAAGGCCCGTGAAAATTCTAAAGCAATTTGGTCATAAAATCCTTTCAATTTCTCAAATAGGCCAACTAACCCACATTTTGGAATACATCCAAGGCCTCTGAATGTCATAACAGAGCATCAATAGAATTGAGTTCATGGCAGATTGTTGCTCCTCCCATGGCTACTCAGAAATTGTTATAAGTTCGACACTTGCTACATGAAAGTGTTTGTTAAGGCAAAGAATCTTGCTATGCTAGAATCAATAATTCCTATCCATTTTGACAGTTTTATGCCATAATTATCTAGTATTGGGAATGATTTTTGGTAGTTACATCAATTTTCAAGAGTAATGACAGGAGTATCGACGAATTATTATTATTAATACAAGGTCGAATCAAAAATTACTAAATCGGGATAGTGGTATGGTGCATCATATGATAGGTATGATTCACCACCACACCCCTTCCCCCCAAGTTAATGATAACAACCATCCTTAACATATGTGTCAAGAAGTCATGTCAACCATAATTCCAGAAATGTAAGTAAATGATAAGAAGTGTATCTGTCTTCGACTTACCATTATGAGGAAGTGGAAATTGTAAAAATGTAATGACTTGATCAACACTGTGCAATGCTTCACTCAAGGCACATTTATATTATTGAAATCATCCATTAAAATTATGCAATGAGAGAAAATTTATATGTCCGACAAGATCAGGTGTATCAACACAGAGTTATAACTATCAACCATGAGAATTCAAGAACACATATGTGGGTTTTTGATGGTTAACAGATAAAAATGTCCTTGATCTGTATCAACAAAACTATATGAAGTTGTAGAAGTGGCTTGCATATGTGCACAATTTTATCGAATTTTTTTTGGAGCCTTGTATCAATTAAAGTTGTTGTATGCAATCCTATGAAAAATGTAACAACTTGTGATAATTGATAAATTTTGAGTATGTAACATAAAAAATACTAAATAGTAAAGCAATTGCAGATAAAAAATAAGAGATATCAAAATGTTGTTACAAAATAATAAAAAGGATGTGTTGATCGCTAACAAGTTGGTTTTCAACCACCACATTCATCCAATGGCTTCCCATAGGGGTTTTGATCACCATTAGACATTTTATTTTATTTTATTATTTATTTTCATTTTACCCTTTTGTTTTCTTTTTTTTCTTAAATAATGAAAAAACTAAGTGGCTAGCATCGTAGAAAAAATTTCCCTTTCCCCAACAACTTCAAGGTATGAATATGCATCTGAGACAATGTTGAATCCTTAGAAGTAGGTTTATGATACAACTACAAATGGTATCCATTGGCAAGAAAAGATGTATGAGTCCCATCAATGGTTGTCAATTTCATAGTTCCATTGTCAAAGATTGTATCTACCTCGTAAGTGTAGAAATTTATTAATATTGATGTATTATCGGATCCTCATGATCTCACAATATTTGTCTTCTTGCAAAATACATAATCCTTCCACTGTTAAACTTGCGAAAAATAAAAACTCAATTTCAAATACATGTGAATAAATTTAGTCGCACATAACACAGTTGTTTAACGGGAAATATTAAAGCTAAAAACCCCAACTATCATATTATGCATATCAATGGAATCATGTAATAATCTCATACAAATCTTAGTACATCAAGCTCTCAGTACAAACAACAATCATTACACACTGTCATGCATAAATTTGCATCTCAATGCACTAATTTCTCGCCACCTGACAGCCTGCCTCCACTACGCAATCCCTGCCGAAGAAGACCCTTGAATGAGTTCAAATCTACCTTGCCTTTACTACGCAATCCTCATTGGCAACTCCAATGTGTGTCTGATACATTGAATGCATCACTATAGTCACAACAGAGAGTCCATCTCACCCTTTCACCTATCTCTCCACTAGGTATGCACTGGAACTGACATGCACTGTAGTTAACTATTGTTTCTGTTCAATTGTTAGTGAGTTAGTAGTTTTGAATTAATTAACTAATTAATTCACTTAACTCTCACTAGTGTATCTTTCAGTTAGACTAGATAAAACTAGCTCAACTGAGTTTAACTCCAATAACTAAGTTAAACTGAATAACAACTCTTGTAACTACTCTTCCAACTCTGTCATAACTTTGCCACTTCAGTTCTAACTGAGTCCTGATGCATGAACCACCAGTAAACCCTAGGAATTGTGTAATTCCTTCAGCCCACTGATTTTGCAAATCTGTATACTGAAATAAAGTGCTCCAAGAGAATAAGTTGATGTTTATTGTCGGATTATTATTAAGAGCTAATAATAATCAACATGCATCTATTTTTAGATTGATGATCTATAAATAGACTTCGCCCAATATTCTAAAAATAGAATTTCATCCATTTCTCCAACTTTATCAACCATCTACAAATAGCATCCTGCAACTTATAGAATATGCTCACCATGTCTAAAAATAGACATACACCTAAAAATAGCCTGCGGGCCCCACTTAGTGAAGGTGCTTAATTTTCGCTAAGCTCATCATCTTGTTGAATCTCAACACTCCCTCTCAACAAGATAGGGATTATCTTTCACCCCGATCCTTCCTCTATGGTATTTGAATTTGCTCCTGCCGAGCGCCTTCGTCAGAATGTCTGCATCCTGATCTTCCGTAGGAATGTACTGAAGCAACATGATCTTCCGCTGCACACAATATCTGATATGATGATACCGGATATCAATATGTTTAGATCTATCATGAAACACAGGATTAATCGAGAGTTTAATGCAACTCTGATTATCACAATGTATCACTGTAGGATCTAAATGTTAACTGAACAAACCGATCAGGATCTTCCTCATCCAGATAGCCTCACATGTAGATTGAATTGCTTCCATGTATTCTGCTTCCGCTGAACTGAGTGCCACGGATATTTGTTTCCTGCTGTACCAAGAAACTATTGTAGATCCGATATTGAAAACCCCTCCTGATGTGCTCTTCCTGTTCGTTGGGCTGCCTGCCCAATCTGCATTCGTGAAGCCATGCAACTTCACCTCATCCGTCTGTTTGTACCATAAGCCATACTCAGATGTGCCCCTGAGATACCTCAGGACATGCTTGCCTACCTTCCAAAAGAGTTTGGTAGGCTTAACCATAGATTGAGAAAGCTGGTTCACCGCATAGCATATGTACAGTCTTGTGTTAACTAAATACATGAGTGAACCCACGAACTGTCAATAAATAGTGGCATCCACTACCTCTGTCGATGTAGCATCCTCTTTCCTCCAATTGCTTGGAAGATGAGTATCCATGGGCTTGCAGCCCTGCAAGTGAAACTTCTCGAGTATCTCCTGAGCATACATGATGTTGAGTCCCAAATTTGCATCTTTTCCATACATTTTTCCATACCTTTTTCACTCACCTAAACCTCCCAAATTGTCAATATCATGTGAAAAAGGGCATCTAACATGGTTTTTAATTATATTTTTGTGTTTGCTATTTGATCTAGATTTTGTTCATTCAGCTGCGGAATCTTGCAACTTTCCGCAGCTGCTGCAACTTTCCGCAGCTATTTTGTGAAACTCTATGCTACAGGTGTCTACAAGGGAAACGAGCCACATGGGCAGGTCAGGAATGACGTGGACATGGTTCGGGTCCTATTGGTTCAAGCAAACTCATCCAAAGAAGCCGCGGTCAAAGGCGTCCACATGGAAGTCAACCATGGAGTTTCATGTCGGCCGGACTCTGTTTCGTGGCACATAAAGATCCATACGGCCGTTTCTAAGCCTGCGGAGGATAAATCGACATCTGTGCAGAGTTCTAGAGTCGAATTCAAGCATCCACCTTTCGTAGATCTACTTTCCAACACGGCCATACTCCTATATCCGTGGACATAGTGGTCTACGTGCTCTCTACCAGCATGAACTTTAGGAAACAGTTATAGTTTGTTGTTATATATATTGCGTTTGCATACGCATATGAAGTTAGTTGATGTTAGTGAATGTAATCTCTGTTATCTTTTAGTCTGCTCTGTGGTGATTACGCTGCACTTGTGCCGTAACATTACCATTCTGTAATGAACTGCTTTTTAATATGAGAAGACTCTGTTTTTCAACTTAATTCGTGTTTGAGGACCGTTACCAAGGCTGTGTAGAGGGCCCCTGCTCAGCTAAGGTTTTGTGTATTAGTGTATATTTCTCATTTCATTTCTTTAAAAATCATTGTATCATAATCCATCCATATGTTTATACGTTGCAGTTGTTTCATTTCTGTTTATACATTTCCATAATTTCCATTTCATTTCTATCTTTCATGTTTTATGATTGTTAATCACTGATCAGTGTTCTTGTGCAGGTTTTAGATAGACAGGCCGGGCATTTTTATAGCTTTTTGACTAATGACATGGATCTAACATTGTTCTGCTACTAGTTTGTTTTTCATAGCTTTTGTTTAATTTCAGTCTTGCTTTGTTCATTTCAGTTTTGCTTATCTGCTTTAGTAGTTAAATTTAGATATATTAAGCTGCTCATAGCATCTTCAGTTGCATCCGAAAGCCACAGCTGGACTGATGGTGAGGGACTGCATTATGAAATGTGTAGTTTAGTATTAGTTTCTTTTCTGCAAATTTAGATATATTAAGCTGCTCATAGCATCTTCAGTTGCCTCCGAAAGCCACAGCTGGACCGATGGTGAGGGACTGCATTATGAAATGTGTAGTTTAGTATTAGTTTCTTTTCTGCAAATTTAGATATATTAAATCATGCATGACATCTTCGGTTGCCTCTGAAAGCCACAGATGGACTGATGGCGAGGGATTGAATCATGAGTGTATGGTTTAGTATTAGTTTACTTTCTGCAAATTAAATATCAGTTACACAAATTGTTTATGATTACTTCCGAAAATCATAGCTGGTCTAATGATGAAGGGTCAGAAAATGAATTGATGTAATCTGATTTAGATTTATTTTGTTGCAATTTTGAATTTCCTTAAGCATAGTTTCTTTTGTTTTTAGTCGGCAGCAAGAATAAGTTTGGTTTTCATGTTCACTAGTTTACTGTTTTGATTTATTAGATTAGTAGCATCTTTTCATTTCATCAGTACATTTTCATTTTCTTTCAAAGTATTATAATTGTAAATTTCAAATTGCTTTTAAAGTTTCAAGTTGGTAAATCATTATAGGGGATATCACTTCCTTGAACAAATATAACCAAACTTGTTTTCATTTTAGAATTTCCATTTCACCTTAGAAAAAAACCAAAAACGACAAAAAGTTAAGAAATAGGTTATCTTGCACATATAGTGCGCCGCACTTCATCAGCTTACGATTCCCGGATTGACAAATTAAATGCAACAATTTAGGACACACTAAATTGACCAAACATTTTGGCGCCGTTGCCGGGGAAGTGTAACTAGGTAGCCAATTTCTTAAAAAAAAAACATAAAATCATAAAAAGAAGGGAAAACTTGATAACTTCTTGAAGTATGCTCTCCTCTTGCACCTAGTGTGATCTGGAGGATCAGAAAAGAGAGTTATTGGTTCAGTAATTTCTTAAGTATGCTCTCTTCTTGCACCTAGTGTGACCTGGAAGATCAGAAAGAGAATTATTAGCCCAACTTTTTTTTTTTTTAAATAAAAAAATGACATGCATAGAGCAAGAGATTCTAGGGGAAGGTTTATAGCTAAAGCCAAGAGTTCGATTTTCATAACTCCATCTTCTTCAAGGCATAGACCAGATTCACCACCATCTACCCCTAGCCTTAATATTTTTGGAAGTCAAGGAATAGCTGAATTAGAGGATTCTCCTATACCACCTACTAAAACCCACTTAGAAAACAAAGAGACTTTCTCTCATCCTTCCTTGGTAGAAGAACTAGAGGAATATAAGGACTCTAAAGAAACTATCATGACAGAGGAAGTAATAAATAGAGGTGGAGGTAGAAGAGGAGGAAATAATGGAGATAACAATGGTGAAGGAAATAATGATAGAAATAGGGACAATTTGCTTGGATTCCCTATAGTTGATGAGGAAACTCATGCAACAATGAAAAATATCTCACCATCTGTTCTCCCTAACTTTTATGGATTGCGAAGTGAGGATCCCGAAACATTTCTGTTTGAGTTTGAAGTTGTGTGCCGAACTTATGACTATATGGAAGATTCTCAAAAACTCAAACTGTTTCCTTCAACATTGAAGGGATCTGCTTTGAAATGGTTCATGGGATTAGCCACTCAATCTATTAGGACTTGGAATGATATGAAAAAAACATTTTTGGACAGATACTTGGAATATTGTATGCCCACCAATCACAAGGATGAGGTATTCAAAATGATGCAAAAAGAAGATGAAAATTTGGAAGACTTAATTGAAAGATTTCAATACAACTTGAAAAGAGCAAAGATGAGAAACTTAGATAATGAAACCTTGAAAGCCCTCCTATTAAAAGCCATTAGAGATGAATGGATAGACATTTAAAACATGATGGGGAAAGGAGATATTTCTCAACTCCCATTTCGTGATATAACAGAACTATGTATCCATCTCTCAAGAGGAAAATCTAAAACTGGAAAAGGGCCTAGGGATTCTTCTCTTATTAGGGCTAACAAATCTGCAACTGGATCAGTAAGTAGGGCAGAGATTGGTAATATGCTCGATGAGTTCAAAACTGATATCTTAGGGAGCCTTAGTGAACAACTAGACACCCTTAAAATCCAAAACAAGCAGAAAGCAGAAACAGATGCTTTAGCCATCTTTTGTCCGAAATGTAGGAAGAAACATGCTTTAAGTGAATGTCCCTTGGATGCAAAAGTTGTAGAAACATGTATGATTTGCTCAGAAAATCATGAGATCAAGGATTGTCCTTCAATTCCTGGACTCAAAGCTGTTTTTCAAGAAGATTCAAACTCAGTAGAATCTCTCTGTTTTGTCGCAAGGAGACCTTGGCAGGGACAACAATCTCAAGGGTTTAATAACCCTATGAATTTTCAAACCCCACCAAATTGGAATCCTTGGCAACAACCTTGGCCCCAACATCAAAATTCATATCAGCCATGGGTACAGGGGATGCAAAATCCTTATGGGAGATTTGCTCAATTTTATCAATATCCTCCATCTTTTAAAAATCAACAAGCTCCACAATTTCCAAGCCCAAATCCACAACTTTCATTGCCATTTCCACAACAACAACCTTCTCAACAAAATACAAATCCTCAACTCATGCTCCCATACCAACAGAAGACAAATCAACTTCCAACTCAGCCATTGCCAAATCCTAACAATAAGAATCCTCAAACTACTTATATGGTAGAAGGACAACAATTTCCTACCTATATGATTGTTCCTCTCAACGATGTACAACTCAGATCCGGTAGAGTTTTAGAAAAACCTTCTATAGACATTCAAGAGCAAGATACCTCTGAGGAGGACTCTCTTCAAGTCAATAAGGGTTCTGAGGAAGAATCTCTTCAAAATTCAAAAATTCAAAAAGAAAAAGAAAAGCTAACACCCACAACTCCTATAGTTGAGCAACCTGTATCTTCATCTACACCTCCTTTTCCGAAAAGACTACAAATTGATAAGGGGGTGGAAAAACAAATCTTGTTGCCTAACTATGACTTTCTAGATGAATTGAAGAATGTTTGTATCAAGATTCCATTGCTACAAGCCATTCGAGAAATTCCTATTCTAGCAAAAACCATAAAGGAGTTGAGTTTCAAAAGACCAGGAAGAAAGCTAAAAGACACAAGAAGAATCCACCTGGTAGGAAAGATTGCAGACATTATGATGGGAAAAATTGCCATGCAGAAGTATGTAGATCCTGGAAGTCCAATTGTCAAGACACATATAAATGGGATAGAAATTCAAAACACATTGATTGACTTAGGGGCTGCTATCAACATTATGAGTAGACAGACTATGGAACAGTTAAAACTTCCTAACCTTCTTTTTACACCTACTTTATTGCAACTTGCAGATCGATCGTTTATTAAACCAGATGGTGTATTAGAAGATATTTCAGTCTCCTTAGATTCTTGGGAATATCCAGTAGACTTTATGATTTTGACTCCCAAAAGTAATCTAGGAGGACATCCAATTATCTTAGGAAGACCTTGGCTGGCCACAGCTGATGCTTTTATTAGTTTTAGATCTGGAGACATGTACATTTCAAATGGTAATTCGACAAAGAAATTCAATTTGTATCCTCCAGCAAGAGCAATCACAGAAATAGGAGACAATGAATGGGTCGATGATAAGAACACTATACAACCTGTCTTTACCATTTCTGAAATTAGTGAGGATAGTCAAATTCTGAACACATTAGAAAATTTTGAGATAACTTCAGAATATGACCCCACACAATTTCAGTTGGAATCTGACATAGAATATTTATCATCAAGACAAATGTCTCTTTACTCTATGGAAGAGTTTGGTAATTCTCCTATTGAGATTTTTCCAGGAAAAACATTGAATATCAACAAACATTTGGAGAAGTCACAACAAGAAGAACTAACCAGAATCTTGCAAAAACATTCTACCGCATTTGCATGGGAGTATACTGACATGAAGGGTATTGATCCTAAGACTTGCATCCATCATATCTATATTGAGGAAAACAGTAGACCAATCAGACAACCTCAAAGAAGGATGAATCCAAATCTTAGGGAGATAGTGAAAGAAGAGCTCCAAAAACTTCTCAATGTAAACTTCATTTATCCTATTTAAGATAGCCGATGGGTTTCTCCTTTGGTTATAGTACCTAAAAAGAATGGTAAATGGAGAGTATGCATTGATTACAGGGAATTGAACAAAGCAACTTTGAAGGATCACTTTCCTTTGCCTTTTATTGATCAGGTATTAGATACATTAGCAGGTAAAAAGTACTTTTCATTTTTGGATGGTTTTAGTGGCTATAATCAAATATAGGTAGCACCTGAAGATCAAGATAAGACCACATTTACTTGTCCATGGGGAACTTTTGCCTACCGAGTGCTTCCTTTTGGGTTATGTAATGCACCCGCAACATTCCAAAGAGCAGTACTAGGAATTTTTCTGATCTAATCCATGATTGTGTAGAGGTTTATATGGATGATTTTACAGTTTATGGTAATTCATTTGAAGAGGCATTAGAAAATTTGGAAAAAGTTCTTATAAGATGTAAAGAAACAAACCTTTCATTAAGCCAAGAAAAATGCTTTATGATGTTTACTGAAGGGATTGTTTTAGGACATCATATTTCAGGAGATGGGATTAAGGTTGATAGATCAAAAGTTGAAGTCATCTCCAAGTTGCCTATTCCAAATTGTCAAAGAGATGTTAGAAGTTTTCTAGGATTTACTGGTTACTATAGAAGATTTATAGAAAACTTCACTAAAATAGCATCTCCACTCTTCAAATTGATTACAAAAGACTGTGAATTTAAATGGGATCCTGATTGTCAATCAGCCTTTGAAACTTTGAAAACAAGAATATTTGAAGCACCTATCTTGAGAGGACCAAATTGGAAACTCCCTTTCCATATTTCTACGGATGCTTCAGATACAGCTCTAGGAGCTGTGTTGGGTCAAAAAGATTTAGTTCCTTATGCCATTTATTACACCCGTAAAAATTTGACTCCCACAGAGTTGAACTATACTGTGACTGAAAAAGAGTTTTTAGCTGTTGTTCATGCAATTAATAAGTTTAGACATTACATAACAGGCTATGAAACTTTTATTCATACTGACCATTCCGCAATTAGATATTTAATGAACAAACCTGTTACTAATGGCAGAGTGACAAGATGGCTTTTACTTTTGCAAGAATTCAATATTACTGTGTTGGATAGACCAGGAAAATAGAATACAGTAGCTGATTTCTTGTCTAGGATTCAAAATACTAAAGAATATTCTCCTGTAGAAGATAAATTTCCCGATGAATACTTGTTTGCAGTAACTATTAAGACCCCTTGGTATGCAGATATTGCTAACTATTTGGTTACAGGGAAACTACCTTCACATTTATTTCCAAGAGAAAAACGAAAGATTATTCAGGAGAGTTCAAGATATTCATGGATTTCTAACGAATTGTTTAAAATAGGGCCAGATCTTGTGATCAGAAGATGTGTCAGGGAAGATGAAATGCCTGATATTCTTAAGGCATGTCATGATGAACCATGCGGCGGACACTTTGCGGACAAAAGGACAGCCTATAAAATCCTTTCTTTGGGATATTATTGGCCTTCCCTCTTCAAGGATGCAAAACAATATGTCAAAAGGTGTGATAGCTGCCAAAGAGTAGGGAAACCTACCCTTTCAAATGAAATGCCATTGCAAACACAGGTACTCATTGAACCCTTTGAAAAATGGGCTTTAGATTTAATTGGACCTATTAATCCACCATCTAAGCAAAAGAAGTATATATTGGTTTGTACTGATTATGTTACTAAATGGGTAGAAGCCAAAGCATTAGTATCTGCTACCGAAAATTCAGTTGTTCATTTTCTTTATGAGGATATTTTTACTCGCTTTGGTGTTCCAAGAGAAATTGTGACAGATCAGGGGAGCCAATTCACATCCAATTTGGTGGAGAAGTTGATGGAAGAATACAAAATCGAGCACAGAAGATCTACTCCTTACCATCCACAAGCAAATGGTCAAGTGGAGTCCACAAACAAAGTTCTTGAAAGTATCATCACCAAAACTGTTCATCTACATAGAAGAGATTTGGCAGAAAGGCTTCCAGAAGCCTTGTGGGCCTACAGAACTACATGGAGGAATACAACAGGACATTCTCCCTATGAACTTGTTTATGGGAAAGAAGTCTTGCTCCCCATTGAGTTCCAAGTCAAGACCTTCAAGATAGCAGTTCATTTGGGGATGGACTTATCAGAAGCCCAAAAGCATAGAATGGAGCAGTTGAATGAGCTAGATGAGATCAGACAAGAGGCAATTCTAAGAACTGATCTAGTTCAATATCAAAGAGCTAAATGGCATGAAAAATATATCAAAGAGAAGAAGTTTCAAGAAGGAGATTGGGCATTGTTATTTGATTCCAAGTTTAAAGATTTTCAAGGAAAATTTCAGACTCATTGGCTTGGGCCATATGAGATCGACAAGATCTTTAGCAATGGAGCGGTAAGAATCAAGACCATTGATGAGTTTCAAACTCCTCTTATTGTGAATGGCCATAGATTGAAAGTTTATCATAAGCCACTCTCAAAAGAGGATTTTGTCAAAATGTTTCAAGAAAGTTCTGCAATCAGGCTGGTACAGAAGAATTCTTCTTCTCCACCAGCCTAGCTTCTGTTTTCCAACTTAAAAAAAAATAAAAAAAAAATGGTATAAGCCTGAAAACCAATCATTGATTGGCAGTCTTATGCAGAAAATATAGGGTGAAAATCAGGGACACCTGACACTCTATATTTTCCAAAAAATCTCTCTTTCATTTCATTTCACCACCCACTCCATTTTATTCCACTTCATTCCATTTCATTTCATTTCATTTCACTTCATTCCACTTCATTTCATCCATTCCATCAATAAAAATATTTTTCATGACCATTTCCATCTGGTCATTTGTCATTTGTTCATTTATATTCAACCAAGTAATAGTTGTGTCAGTTTCCGCAGCTGACATCTGTTTCCGCAGCTGACTCCAGTTTCCGCAGCCAGAAGCAGATTCCGCAGCTACTACTCTGTTTTCAAAGAGAATGTACAGTCAGATGTTATTTCCATAATTATGAAATAAAATGCAGGTGAGAGGATCAATGGAACATTCAAGACACCAATGGAGATCAATCAGTTGAAGACCAAGGGCAAAAGCAAAGATTCCAAAGGTATGAATAAAATTTATTTCAAATAGTATTGAAAAAACACATTTTTATATAGTTTTAAACCATGAGCTCTACCCATTACGCGCAATGATTATATTGACAGTTCCGTAACCTTTCACGATCTCCATGTTATCCTCTTGCATTCATTCATAAACGGTTTCATCATTGAAATTCCGATTCTCACTCATGTTCCAATATCCCACCAGAGATAATGAGACGTATTTGAGTTGACAAAGGACTCTTACAAGCCGCATAACTTCATAACCGTTGATTGAAACGTGTTCATATTTATTACACAGCCACCAAAATTCAAAACGTTGTCGAATGCATTATACTTTGTTAACCTCTTTGTCGTGTCTCTGCCGTGTTTACAAAACCCCACATTCTCACTCATTCTCACTCCCTGTTTCACTCCATTTCGTTCCTTTTGCTCATTCTCACTCCCGTATATCTACCCACAGTCTTACTCCATTCCATTTATGGTGCTCATTTCCATTTTATGATACATTCCCACAGTCATTGTGCTCGATCCTGTGTATTCAGTCGTTCCATTTCCACTTAAACCCTCACAGAGGCAAATTTGTGAAGCACAGAAAAGTGAAATGGGTAAATTACTAAGGGCAGAGCCGGAAGGACCAAAGTTTATAGAGGGATATCCGCAAGCAAAAGAGATATTGAAGAAAGCTAAATGGTTGCGTTTTATTCAGAAATTCAGAGGTTACCACAAAGAAGTTACGAAAGCGTTTGCAAGGTCATTTGATGGCTCGGAAGCAGAAATTGGAGACCTCAAGTTTTCGGTCAATGAAGCATCAATAGAAACAGCCACAGAACTTCTTCAGGAGGGAGAAAGTTGGTTCAAAAATAAAAGCATCAGTGATGAGGCATGGAGAACAATCCTACGAAACCAAGGTATGGACATAACTGTTTTCAAAAGAGGAATCCCCGTGCATGCAATAAAAGAAGAATGGGCCACTTTACTACTAATTGTTCAGAAATTCATTACATGTGAAGGCCGTTTTGGGTCTATGTACATGTACCATACCAGGCTATTGATGAATTTTCTAGAAAACCAAACTCTCAATCTCCCTTATTTTCTATTCAATAGCTTAAAGAAAATAACTGTGACTGTTCAAAAACACTTAGGAGATGTAGAGCCTCATCTATATCACCACGGCCTTATAAAAATTCTGATTGAAAAGGAGCTAAAGAAAAGAAAAGACACATGGGAACAATTCCTAGTTAGAAATTTCTTTGAAGAACCTCAGGAAATTCCTGAAGGTAGTTCAGTAAGAAGGAGTAGAAGAAAAAGAATGAATGTTGAAACCCAAATTACTCCTACTCAGGAAATTCCCGCAGCTAGCACAGCAAGAAGAAGTAGAAGGAAAAGAACAATAGAAGAAATCCAAAATACTTCTACTACTACTATGAAAAGAACTGATAGGGAAGAGAGATTGGTAAAAAGGAAGAAGAAGGAAATCAAGGCTAAGAAGCCAATAATACCAGAAGGGAAAGAAACTATTGAGGCTGTACATAAAAATTCTTCCTCTGAAGAAGAAGATCATCAAATACTATCTGAAAGATTAGTTTATCTTCAAAAACAATCATCTATATCCAAGAAGGCAGAGAAAGGAAAACAGGAACAAAAGGATAGTGTACCACAGCATGTGAGGAGAAGCAGCAGGCTTAAGGGGAAATTGAGAAAAACGCAAATTAAGGGTCCTCATTTCATTGATTTGGGTGAGGAGACATCTGAACAGTCCCCAATTGACCATAGTCCATCTCAGTCAGTTAGTGAACCTGATTCCTTTCATTCCCAATCAGACAATGAGCATACTCCATCTTATTCTCAGCAAAATATTGATGTAAGCCCTCCTCGGCCAGATTTTGAACAGAATTCTCCTTTACAGCATTTTGGGGACAGCCCAATGAAAATGACACCGGAAGTAGACCCCAAGCAGCAGGAGGTATATGACTATATAGAATCCTTGGAAAAGGCAGCCACAAGTCCAAGTACTTCTTCCATTCAGCCTCATACATTGCAGGATGATTTAGTTCAATCATTAAAACAGGAAATTTTTGAGTTGGAGCTTTTAAATAGGCACATCAAAAATGAAAATGAAACATTGAAAGAACAAGGCAAACTGGACAAGATCATCCATGATAATACTATGTTACATTTGGGAATATGGCAAAAGAAGAATAAGAAATTGAAAAGGAAATGCCAGAAATTGAACAGAGCACTTGTGAATATCAAATTTAGGTGCCTAATGAAGAAACCCAAAATGATGGCAGTACCAAAGAAGAAGAGAAGGGGATTGGATGTGCTGGCTGAAGTATCAAGGCACATGAACTGAACAAAGAGTATCAAAATTTTGGTTGCATGAGGACATGCAACACCTTCACAATGGGGGTATGTTGAGTCCCAAATTTGCATCTTTTCCATACACTTTTCCATACCTTTTTCACTCACCTAAACCTCCCAAATTGTCAATATCATGTGCAAAAGGGCATCTAACATGGTTTTTAATTATATTTTTGTGTTTGCTATTTGATCTAGATTTTTTTCATTCAGCTGCGGAATCATGCCACTTTCCGCAGCTGCTACAACTTTCCGCAGCTATTTTGTAAAACTCTATGCTACAGGTGTCTACAAGGGAAACGAGCCACATGGGCAGGCTAGGAATGACGTGGACATGGTTCGTGTCCTATCGGTTCAAGCAAACTCGTCCAAAGAAGCCGCGGTCAAAGGCGTCCACATGGAAGTCAACCATGGAGTTTCATGTCGGCCGGACTCTGTTTCGTGGCACATAAAGATCCATACGGCCGTTTCTAAGCCTGCGGAGGTTAAATCGACATTTGTACAAGGTTCTAGAGTCGAATTCAAGCATCCACCTTTCGTAGATCTACTTTCCAACACGGCCATACTCCTATATCCGTGGACGTAGTGGTCTACGTGCTCTCTACCAGCATGAACTTTAGGAAACAGTTATAGTTTGTTGTTATATATATTGCGTTTGCATACGCATATGAAGTTAGTTGATGTTAGTGAATGTAATCTTTGTTATATTTTAGTCTGCTCTGTAGTGATTACGCTGCACTTGTGCCGTAACATTACTATTCTGTAATTAACTGCTTTTTAATATGAGAAGACTCTGTTTTTCAACTTAATTCGTGATTGAGGACCGTTGCCAAAGCTGATGTAGAGGGCCCCTGCTCAGCTAAGGTTTTGTGTATTAGTGTGTAATTTTAATTTCATTTCATTGTGTCATAATCCATTCATATGTTCATATATTGCATTTGTTTCATTTCTGTTTATACATTTCCATAATTTCCATTTCATTTCCGTCTTTCATGATTTATGATTGTTAATCACTGATCAGTGTTCTTATTACAGGTTATAGATAGGCAGCCCGGGCATTTTTATAGCTTTTTGACTAATGACATGGATCTAACATTGTTCTGCTGCTAGTTTGATTTTCATAGCTTTTGTTTAATTTCAGTCTTGCTTTGTTCATTTCAGTTTTGCTTATCTGCTTTAGTAGTTAAATTTAGATATACTAAGCTGCTCATAGCATCCTCAGTTGCCTCCGAAAGCCACAGCTGGACTGATGGTGAGGGACTGCATTATGAAATGTGTAGTTTAGTATTAGTTTCTTTTCCGCAAATTTAGATATATTAAGCTGCTCATAGCATCTTCAGTTGCCTCCGAAAGCCACAGCTGGACTGATGGTGAGGGATTGTATTATGAAATGTGTAGTTTAGTATTAGTTTCTTTTCTGCAAATTTAGATATATTAAATCATGCATGACATCTTTAGTTGCCTCCGAAAGCCACAACTGGACTGATGGTGAGGGATTGAATCATGAATGTATGGTTTGATATTAGTTTACTTTCTGCAAGTTAAATATCAGTTACTCAAGTTGTTTATGATTACTTCCGAAAATCATAGTTGGACTAATGATGAAGGATCAGAAGATAAATTGATGTAATCTGATTTAGATTTATTTTGTTGCAATTTTGAATTTCCTTAAACATAGTTTCTTTTGTGTTTAGTCAGCAGCAAGAATAGTTTGATTTTCATGATCACTAGTTTACTGTTTTGATTTATTAGATTAGCAGCATCTTTTCATTTCATCAGTACATTTTCATTTTCTTTCAAAGTCTTATCATTGTAAATTTCAAATTGCTTTTAAAGTTTCAAGTTGGTAAATCATTATAGGGGATATCACTTCCTTGAACAAATATAACCAAACTTGTTTTCATTTTAGAATTTCCATTTCACCTTAGAAAAAACCAAAAACGACAAAAAGTTAAGAAATAGGTTATCTTGCACATATAGTGTGCCGCACTTCATCAGCTTACGATTCCCGGATTGACAAATTAAATGCAGCAATTTAGGACACACTAAATTGACCAAACACATGCCTTGAGACACAAACAATTCACCTTCTTGCTACCATGTTTCCAATCCAAGGAAACAATGAAGGAGGCCAAAATCCTTCATCTTGAACCCCTTTGCAAGATCTGCCTTGCATGAGTGTATCAGCTGCTCATCACTCGTTAGTATTAAATCATCAACATAAAGAACAATGATTAAAAGCTTACCCTCCACCACAATTTGGTACAGGTTTGCATCTGCCTCACTCTTAGTGAAGCCAAGTCCAGTGAAATAGTCATCGATCCATGTGTACCAAGCACGTGGTGCTTGCTTCAGCCCATACATCGCTCTTTTGAGTCTACACACATGCGACTTGCTACTGAAGATCTCAAATCCTTCAGGCTGCTCAATGTACACCTCTTCCTCAATGATCCCATTAAGGAACATAGTCTTCACATCCATCTGATGAATGTGCCAAACCATCTGTGCTGAGAGAGCAAGGATAGTACTTATGGAAGAATACCGTGCGACAGGTGCAAAGGTTTCTTCATAATCAATCCCCTCTGTCTGTGAGAAGCCCCAGGCAACAAATCTTGCCTTATACTTCTCGACGCTCCCATTAGCAGCTTGCTTTACCTTGTAGATCCATCTTGATCCTACAACTGATTTTCCCAACGGCCTTGGAACAATCTCCCAAGTACTGTTTCTGAAAATGGAGTCATACTCCTCCACCATGGCATCTACCCATGTGGGCTCCTGCACTGCTTCTTCAAAAGAAGATGGCTCTGTCACGACACACTTGCTCATAAGAGCCATGTATCCAGTAAATCGGTCTGGTGACTGTCTCTGTCTGCGCTGTGATGTAGGGACTCCTACATTCTGTGCCACATCAAGCTTCAGTCTCTCAACTTCTGTGCTACGCTTTCTGCCAGTTTTGATGTTTGGTTTTGCATGAGTGGACTCCTCCACTCCATGAATCTCCTCCTACGATTGATCCACATATATAGGCTCATCTTTGGGAACAAGAAGTTCCTCCTCTGCATGCAAGTGTAACTCCCTCTCAAGCGACAACTTCATGGCTTTCACCTCATTGAATTTTATATCCCGTCACACCACAGTCATTCAACTATTTGGAAAATACGCACGATAATTATGGGGTGTTTTTGTGTACCCCAAAAATATCCCAACTTCTGCAGTCGGCTCAAGCTTCTTCCTGGCGTGCTTTATCACATGAATGTAAACAGATGAGCCAAAAATCTTCAAATGAGAAATATCAGGCTTCTTACCAGTAAAAGCTTCTTCAGGTGTACTCATGCCAAGTACTCTATGAGGACAATGTTTTTGCACATAAACCACAGTGTTGCATGCTTCCACCCACAAGTGCATCGGTAGGCCCTGGTCATGCAACATAGCTCGTGCAACACCCATGATCGTTCTATTCTTCCTCTTCACGAACCCATTCTGCTGTGGGTTATGAGGCACAATGAGTTCTCTTCGAATTCCTTCTTTGCTACAGAAGTCTTTGAATTCGTTCGAGATATATTCACCACCATTATTGCTCCGTAGAGCCTTCACTTGCTTCCTTAACTCCTTCTCCACCAATGCTTTAAACTCATAGAACTTTGAGTATGTTTTGCTCTTTTTCTGCATGAAGAAGATCCAGGATCTGTGAGAATAGTCATAAAAAAAATAACATAATACCTGTGTTTTGCTGTTGAAGCAACCGAGAAAGGTCCACACACATCTATGTGAATTCTCTCCAGGATCACTGAAGCACGGTTCTCCTTCTCATGAAAGGTGGTCTTCACAAGCTTACCCATAGTACATCCCTTGCACTAATCTGACTGCGTAAGAGTGCCCTTTGGAAGTCTAGTAGAAATTTCTGCAAAATCTTCAAAGCGCCATGGTGAAGATGGCCCAATCTCTTGTGCCATAATTCGCTCTCATCCCAGCTCACCACTTCTTCTTCTTTTCCCATCATTGCAGCGCAGCCATTGCAAATGGAGTGGCTTTCCCGTGAAGGCTTGACACAATATGATCCTTTACACCTTCCAACAGGAATTCTTCCTGTCTTTGCTACCTTCTTTTTCCATGCGTCAAGTAATGCAGCATCGCTAGAACCAGGCTTAGGAACATCGTTGTCGATGAACTCCTTCAGTCCATTATCTTCAAGCATCACCTCCATCCTATCCTTCCAGGCTATGTAATTCGAGATGCCCTCAAGGGCATACTCTAATCACAACCCATTGAAAGACATTTCAATGAATACTCAACTGTCGCACCAAGAAATTTTTGCAGCAAATTCAAATTTTCCACCAGCACACAACTCAACAATTATCCACAATTGCAATCTCCAGTAATCAAAACTGCTCTGATACCATGTAGAAATTTATTAATACTGATGTATTACTGTATCCTCCTAATCTCACAATATTTATCTTCTTGTAAAATATAGAATCCTCCCACTGTTAAACTTGCGGAAATTTAAAAATCAACTGCAAACACATGTGAAAAAATTCAGTTGCACATAACACAGTTGTTTAATGGGAAGTATTAAAGCTAAAAACCCCAACTATCATATTATGTATATAAATGGAAACATGTAATAATCTCATACAAATCTTAGTACATCAAGCTCTCAGTACAATCAACAATCATTACACACTGTCATGCCAAAATTAACATCTCAATGCACCAATTTCTTGCCACCTGACAGCCTGCCTCCACTGCGCAATCCCTGCCGAAGAAGACCCCTGAATGAATTCGAATCTACCTTGCCTTGACTGCGCAATCCTCATTGGCAACTCCAACGTGTGTATGATGCATTGAATGCATAACTATAGTCACAACGGATAGTCCATCTCACCCTTTCACCTATCTCTCCATTGGGTCTCCACTAGAACTGACATGCACTGTAGTTAACTATTGTTTTTGTTTAGTTGTTAGTGAGTTAGTAGTTGTGAATTAATTAACTAATTAATTCACTTAACTCTCACTAGTGTATCTTTCAGTTAGACTAGATACAACTAGCTCAACTGAGTTTAACTCCATTAACTGAGTTAAACTGAATAACAAATCTTGTAACTACTCTTCCAAATCCGTCATAACTTTGCCACTTCAGTTCTAACTAAGTCCTCATGCAAGAACCACTAGTAAACCATAGGAATTGCGTAATTCCTTCAGCCCACTGATTTTCCAAATCTGTATACTGAAATAAAGTGCTCAAGAGAATAAGTTGATGTTTATTGTCAAATTATTATTAAGAGCTAATAATAATCGACATGCATCTATTTTAGATTACGATATATAAATAGACTTCGCCCAATATTCTAAAAATAGAATTTCATCTATTTTTCGAACTTGATCAACCATCTACAAATAGAATCCTGCAACTTTTAGAATATGCTCACCATGTCTAAAAATAGACATACACCTAAAAATAGCCTGCGGGCCCCACTTAGTGAAGGTGCTTAATTTTCACTAAGCTCATCATCTTGTTGAATCTCAACAGTAAGGACCTAGCCACCTAGTGCACAACTTCCCCTTGAAATATTTAATTTGGAGTCATATAATAGAGCCCAATCACCCTTTTAAAACACCTTCTTTTAAATAAATTTATCATGCCACTTGGCACACTGTTGTTGGATGATATTTTTTCATTACATAATAGCCAAGCACTTCTTATCTAACTCATTCAGTTGTTCCAGTTGATGTTTATGAGATATAGTCAATTCTAAATTCACCTCCAAAGAAGTTATGAGTGTCTTTATCTCAAATTCAATGGGAAAGATATGACTCTTACCAAATACTAACTCATAAGGATAGAATCATGTAGTGTTCCTCCGAGTAGTTATATAATCCCATAACACCTATGGAAATCTAAACCTAGTCTCTTCAGTGGCATGCCATGTAGAAATTTGAATAACTGATATGTTATCTCCTGAGATTCTCTTGATCACACACTATTTTATCTTCATGCACAATACAAAATCTCTTCTACCAATGATCATTACATGCGGAAATAAAATCAATTGCATGCACACATTAAAACCATAAAAATTCACACATATGAGCACAGTAATTTATGGGAAAGATTAAAGCTGAAAACCCCCAACTATCTGTATATTATATGTCATAGAGATCATGTAACAATCATAATACAAATCTCCTCACAAGCTCTCAGTATAATCTCCACTTGCTACACACTAATCAAGCTAGATCTAGCAAAACACATGCTCCAATCTCTGCCACTTGATAGCCTGCCTCTACTGCGCAATCCCTGCTGAAGAATGCCTCTTGATGAGAATTTATTACCCCAGCCTTGCTCACGCAATATTTATAGGCATCTCTACTGAGTGTTGGATGCAAACTATGCATCATTTATAGTCACAACTGATAGTCACACTTGCCCTTTCACCTATCTCTGCACTGGTCTCCATTGAAACTGTCCATGCACTGAAGTTAACTGATGTATTCTTTAGTTGATTAATGAGTTTATAATTAGTGAATTAATTAATAATTAATTCACACCACTCTCACTAATTGTATCAATCAGTTAAACTAGATATAAATAGCTCAACTATGTTTAGATTAGTTAAACTGAACACAACTCCATTAACTTCCTCAATCAACTCCACCAAACTCTGTCACATGAGTTCTAACTGAAGTATCCATGCAATAGCTCCACTTAACCCTCAGGAATAGCGTAATTCCTTCTGTCAGCTCCTGTGCCACATCTGTGCACTTAACCGAAGTGCTCCAAGAGAATAAGATAATGTTTATAGTCCAAATATTATTAAGAGCTAATAATATTCGACATATCTATTTTTAGACTGGCAATCTAAAAATAGATTCCGCTCAATATTTCTAAAAATAGAAATCCATCTATTTTTCCAAATTTACCAACCATCCAAAAATAACATCCCACAACTTATAGAACATGATCCATATGTCTAAAAATAGACATAGTCTAAAAATAGACTTTGGCGCATTGTAAACAATTGCAGGATCCCCACCTAGCTTTAGTGATCACTTTCTGTCCAGATCTCACATGTTTCAGATGTTCTTCATCAGCTTTCTTGCTGCAATTCCCAACACTCCCTCTCAACAAGAAAGGACTCTCTTTGCATGCGACATGCAACTCCATGCATTCGCCTTGTGTTGAAGATTGCAACAAGAAACAGTGAAGGAGGCATCCTGAAACATCTTTCCTGATCCTAGTTGGAAAGTGATCACCTAAACTAGGTGGGGGCCACACAGGTGATTTTTGTCGCAAAGTCTATTTTTAGACATGTCGATCATATTCTATGAGTTGCAGGATGCTATTTGTGGATGGTTGGTCAAGTTGGAAAAATAGATGGACTTCTATTTTTAGACATATTGGGCAGAATCTATTTTTAGATTGCCAATCTAAAAATAGATATGTCGAATATTATTAGCTCTTAATAATATTTGGACTATAAACATTATCTTATTCTCTTGGAGCACTTCACCTGAAGCACATGTGGCACATGCACTCCAATGTATGAATTACGCTATTCCTAGGTTTATTTGAGCATGGTTGATTTCGCTGGAACTCATGTGGCAGTAGTTTGGTGGAGTTGATGAGATGCGCAATGGAGTTGTGTTCTGGCTAACTTAGTTGAACTAGTTGTATTTAGTCTAACCGATAAATACACTAGTGATGAGTGTTGTGAATTAATTATTAATTAATTCACTAATTATTAACTCATAAATCAACTAAAGAGTACATCATTTAATCATAGCAGCATGGATAGTTTAGTGAGACCAAAGGTTAGAGGTGGGTGAAAGGGTGATTCTACCAAATCAGTTGTGAATATAGCCGTGCATGAGTTTTGCACACACATTGATTGAGATTGCCAATGAGGATTGCACAATACATACTGGTGGGATTTTAACCTTGATCTCATGATTATCCATATTGGATTGCGCAGTAGAGGCTGGCTAACAGGTGGACAGGATTTGAGCATGTGACTTGCTTGATCTGAGCTTGTGTAGTGTGTAGCATGTGAGATAGTGCTGAGAGCTTGTGAGGGGCTTTGTGCTATGTATTGTTACATGAACTCTATCATTATAATATACATATATTTGGGGGTTTTTAGCTTTAAGCTTTCCCATAAATACTGTGTTTATAGGTGTGATTGTTTATGGTTTTAATGTGTGCATGCGATTGTTTTTAATTCCGCAAATTGATGATCAATAGTAGAAGAGGTTATGTATTATGCATGAAGCTCAAATAGTGTGTAATCAGGATAATCTCAGTGAATAACTCATCTATTATTCAAATTTATACATGGTATCGGAGCGAAGTTGATCATCAGATCTATTACAATGATTACATTTTATTTCAGTAGACAGAGTCTATAAGAGGGCCAGGTAGCCTCTGGATTCATCCTTTCTTTGAAAGGTGAAAAATCCAGTAAATGCCCCTACAGTCGATCTCTGTGCTAGAAATACTTTGTTCTCACAGATCAGAAGCGGTTGAGTTTTGAGCTGGTGGAATTTGAATTTGCAGCAGTGTTTTCTTGGTGTCGAAAGTCGAGATGTCTTTCAACGGATTGCGATTGGAGTATGCCCTTGAAGGCAGCTCGAATTATATTGCATGGAAAGACAGGATGGAGGCCATGTTAGATGACAACGGGTTGAAGGAGTTCATAGATGCTGAAGTCCAAAAGCCTACTGATGCTGCTCAAGTTGAGGCTTGGCAAAAGAAGACAGCAAAATGTTGAAGGATTCTGTTGGAGGGCGTGAAGGATCACATAGTGTCCATCCTGCATGGAAAAGCTTCTCCATACTTGACGTGGAAAGCGTTGACAGATTTATTCCAAAGCAAGAGCGACCAGAGGAAGTTGGAGCTCAAGGATAAACTCAGAAACATAAAGATGGAGAAAGGTGATAGTATGCCCAAGTACCTCACGAAGTTCACCCAATGCAGGGATGAGCTGGGAAGTGTGGGGGTGACTGTAGATGATGAGGACTTGGTTAGCTTGGCTCTCCTTGGGCTTCCGAAGAGTTTTCATTCCTATCAGGATTCTGTCAATGGTCAGGAGAAATTGCCAGGATGGGAGCGACTTTGGTTGGATCTTGTGCAAGAGGAGATAAGGCGGAGTACCAGGGATGGATCTTCATCAAAGGCATCTGATGAAGAGGATTGTGCTTTGGATTCCAAAGCAAGGAAGGGGAAGGGCAAGAAGAATGCTTCTCAATCCAGTGCGGATGGTAAAGAGTGTGACATGTGCAAAGTGAAGTGTTTTCACTATCACGAGCATGGGCATTACGCCACGAATTGTCCACAGAAGAAGAAGAAAAAGCAGGCTGCTGGAGCTGCAGCTGGTGAGGCTCTTACCTCACAATTTGAGCTGGACTTCTCATTGATCGCATGCATGGTGTCTAGTGCACTGGGATTAGGGTGGTATTTTGATAGTGGCACTTCCTTTCACATGACGGGAGATGTGAATATTTTCAGTGACTTGGTGGAGAAAGATCTCCAGTTGCATGTTGAGTTGGGTGACAATGGATGATACAATGCGACCGGAATTGGTACCATAACCTTTCAGAGGGAGTCAGGTAAACTCATTCTTTTACAAGATGTAGTGCATGTTCCAGGTTTAAAGAAGAATTTGATCTCAGTCGCAATGTTAGAGGATAAAGGGTATGAAGTTGTCTTTAGTGAAGGAAAAGTTTTCCTTTGGCACAAGGCAACAGGACAAGTCAAGAAGGTTGGGATTCGAGCAAAGAATCTCTACAGACTTGAAGTAGATGGGATGTCTATGGAGCTTCCTACTGTTTGGAAGTGCAAGAAAGACATGCAATTGATGCTTGAGAGGGAGCAAGTTTTGCATGCAGGTAATAGTGAACCTCGGGATGTGGAGCAGCCACAAGATGAGGATCATGGAGTGGGAGAAACCACTCATGCAGAGAAATTTCGTGCCAAATGGGAAGAGGGAGTGCATGCAGCTTTACCACCAGGTGAGAGGTGGGGTGACATGCATGAATAATCCCAAGAGGATATTTCTGGGCAGGATTCATGAGATGGTGTGGATCTCATGAATTGAACCTGGATATGAGGTGCCCACAGCACAGCAGTAGCATGATCAATTGGATTGATGCAGGCAGATCAAAGTGACAGTGTCGGATACTGGAGCGCGAATCAGAGTTGACAGCAAGTGCAGAGTGCATGGGTGCAAGAGTTCAACAGCGCAGTGGTTCCTGATGACATGTGCAATTGGGCCCAGCAGAAGTCGAAGACTTTGATGATAGATGCATCAGACTGATTGAGTTGTTTGGAGCCTATTCAGTTTCAGAGGAGTTGCAGAGCATATGCATGGAGTTGCATGGCGCTTGTGAAGGTTGCAGGGCGAATGCATGGAGTTGCATGTCGCATGCAAAGACAGTCCTTTCTTGTTGAGAGGGAGTGTTGAAGATGGCAACAAGAAACAGTGAAGGAGGCATCCTGAAACATCTTTCCCGATCCTAGTTGGAAAGTGATCACCTAAACTAGGTGGGGGCCACACAGGTGATTTTTGTCGCAAAGTCTATTTTTAGACTATGTCTATTTTTAGACATATGGATCATGGTCTATGAGTTGCAGGATGCTATTTATGGATGATTGGTCGAGTTGGTAAAAATAGATGGACCTTTATTTTTAGACATTGGGCGGTTTCTATTTTTAGACTGCCAGGCTAAAAATAGAACAGTCAAATATTATTAACCCTTAATAATATTTAGACTATAAACATTATCTTATCCTCTCGGAGCACTTCAGTTTGATGCTTGGATGTGGCACATGCAGCTGACAGAAGGAAATACGCTTTTCCTAAGGGTTAGTTGAGCTATTGCATGGTTGACTTCAGTTAGAACTCATGTGGCAGAGTTTGATGGAGTTGATGAGACAGTTGGTGGAGTTGTGTTCGGTTTAACTTAGTTGAACTAGTTGTATTTAGTCTAACTGATAAATACACTAGTGATGAGTGGTGTGAATTAATTATTAATTAATTCAATAATTATTAACTCATAAATCAACTAAAGAATACATCATTTAACTGCAATGCATGGACAGTTCAGTGGAGACCAGTGTTAGAGGTGGGTGAAAGGGTGAGTCTACTATCAGTTGTGACTATAGCTGTGCATGAGATTTGCACACACATTGATTGAGATTGCCAATGAGGATTGCGCAGTACAAGCCAAGGGGATTCGAACTTGGATCTCACAATTAACCATCTTGGATTGCGCAATAGAGGCAGGCTAACAGGTGGAGGAGATTTGAACTTGTGACTTGTTCATATCTAAGCTAGTTAGTGTGTAACAATTGGAGATAGTGCTGAGAGCTTGTACTATGTATTGTTACATTTTCTCTATCATTATAATATACAGATGGTTGGGGGTTTTCAGCTGTAAGCTTTCCCCATTACATACTGTGTTATATGTGTGCTTGATTATGTTTTAATGTGCGCATGCGACTGCTTCTAATTCCGCAAATTGATGATCAATGGTAGAAGAGGTTATGTATTATGCATGAAGCTCAAATAGTGTGTAATCAGGATAATCTCGATGAATAATTCATCTATTATTCAAATTTCTACACCCTGCAACCTTCACAAGCGCCATGCAACTCCATGCATCTGCTCTGCAACTCTTCCGAAGCTGAATAGGCTCCAAACAACTCAATCAGTATAATGCATCTATCAAATTCTTTGAACTCTGCTGGTACCAACTGCACATGTCATCAGGAACCACTGCGCTATTGAACTCTTGCACCCATGCACTCTGTACTTGCTGTCAACTTTGATCCGCGCTCTAGTATCCGACACTGTCACTTTGATCTGCCTGCATCAATCCAACTGATCATGCTACTGTTGTGCTGTGGGCACCTCGTAGCCAAGTTCAATTCATGATATCCACACCATCTCAATGAATCCTACCCAGAAATTTCTTCTTGGATTATCCATGCATGTCGCGCCACCTCTCACCTGGTGGTATAGCTGCATGCACTCCCTCTGCCCATCTGGCACGAAATTTCTCTGCATGAGTGGTTTATCCCACTCCATAATCCTCATCTTGTGGCTACTACACATCCTGAGGTTCATTATTACCTGCATGCAAAACTTTTTCCCTCTCAAGCATCAATTGCATGTCTTTCTCACACTTCCCAACAGTAGGAAGCTCCGTAGATATCCCATCTACTTCAAGTCTGTAGAGATTCTTAGCTCAAATCCCAACCTTATTGACTTTTCCATCCTCATCCACACTAACTCCTACACTCCCAAGCTCATCCATGCAGTGGAAAAACTTTGTCAAGTATACCGGAATAGTGTCGTTCTTCTCCATTTTTATTTTCCTGAGTTTATCCTTGAGCGCTAACTTCCTCTGGTCGCTCTTGCTTTGGAACAAATCTGTCAAAGCTTTCCACATCAAGAATGGAGAAGCTTTACCATGAAGGCTGGACACTATGTGATCCTTCACACCTTCCAACAAAATCCTTTGACACCTTGCTACCTTCTTTTGCCATGCGTCAAGTGCGGCAGCATCGCTAGAACCCGGTTTTGGAATTTCTGCATCTATGAATTCCTTCAACCCATTGTCATCCAGCACCGCCTCCATCCTGTCCTTCCATGCAATATAATTCGAGCTACCCTCAAGGGCATACTCCAATAACAATCCTTTGAAAGACATCTCAACTTCGACACCAAGAAATCACTGTAGCAATTTCGAATTCCACCAGCACAAAACTCAACTGCTTCAATGCTTTGCAATTGCTCCAATGATAAATATCGCTATGATACCATGTAGAAATTTGAATAACTGATATGTTATCTCCTGAGATTCTCTTGAGCACACACTATTTTATCTTCATGCACAATACTGAATCTCTTCTACCATTTATCATTACATGCAGAAATAAAATCAATTGCATGCACACATTAAAACCATAAAAATTCACACATATGAACACAGTAATTTATGGGAAAGCTTAAAGCTGAAAACCCCCAAATATCTGTATATTATATGTCATATATATCATGTAACAATAATCATAAAAAGCTCCTCACAAGCTCTCAGTATAATCTCCACTTGCTACACACTAATCAAGCTAGATCTAGCAAAACACATGCTCCAATCTCTGCCACTTGATAGCCTGCATATACTGCACAATCCCTAATAAAGAATGCCTCTTGATGAGAATTAATTACCCCAGCCTTGCTCACGTAGTATTTATAGGCATCTCTATTGAGTGTTGGATGCAAACCATGCATCACTTATAGTCACAACTGATAGTCACACTTTCCCCTTCACCTATCTTTGCACTAGTCTCCACTGAAACTGTCCATGCACTGAAGTTAACTGATGTATTCTTTAGTTGATTAATGAGTTTATAATTAGTGAATTAATTAATAATTAATTCACACCACTCTCACTAGTGTATCAATCAATTAGATTAGATACAAATAGCTCAACTATGTTTAGATTAGTTAAACTGAACACAACTCCATTAACTTCCTCAATCAACTCCACCAAACTATGTCACATGAGTTCTAACTAAAGTATCCATGCAATAGCTCCACATAACCCTTAGGAATAGTGTAATTCCTTTTTTCAGCTCGTGTGCCAAATATGTGCACTTAACTGAAGTGCTCCAAGAGAATAAGATAATGTTTAGAGTCCAAATATTAGTAAGAGCTAATAATATTCGACATATCTATTTTTAGACTGGCAATCTAAAAATAGATTCCGCCCAATATGTCTAAAAATAGAAATCCATCTATTTTTCCAACTTGACCAACCATCCACAAATAGCATCCCACAACTTATAGAACATGATCCATATGTCTAAAAATAGACATAGTCTAAAAATAGACTTTGCGACAAAAATCACCTATGTGGCCCCCACCTAGTTTTGGTGATCACTTTCCAACTAGGATCAGGAAAGAATGTTTCAGGATGCCTCCTTCATTGTTTCTTGTTGCAATCTTCAACATGCCACAGTGTGAGAATAGCTTCAAGTACCTTATTGGTACTTTCCACTTAACCATTCGCCTATGGATGGTAAGGTGATGTGACTCGATGATGAATCCTATACTTTATGAAAAAGTCCTATGTCAACCAAAAAGTAAATTGTGCTCCTCCATCTATAACTATCTCCTTTGGCAGTCCATATTGAGGAAAAAATTCTTCAAATAAAAATTTTGAAACAATATGTTCAGTTTCCCTAGTGAGTGCTCTTTCCTCCACCCACTTGTTGATGTAGTCTGTGCATACCAAAATATAAGTCTTCTGTTGATATGGTGGATTAATTGGTCTCACAAAAGCTGAATCCCATCTCTCAAATGGATCCATCACCAATTGAGGTTGTAAAAAAATTTCATCCGATTAAGTTGGGTGGCCCATTCTTTAATAACTATCACACCCCTACACATATTTCCTTGAATCTTGAAACATAGTAGGCCCAAAATAGCCCATATGAAGCACCTTATGACTTGTACTTCTATATGAAACATTTCCTGCACAATTCTCATCATGACAGGCCTTGAGAACATCAGGAATCTCATCCTCCCTCACACACCTTCTAATTTTCTGATCAAAACTTGTGTGGAAGAGGTAGCCATCCAACCAAAAATATTGGGCACTTTGTTGAACAATTTTTCTCTCTAGGATAAAGGTGATGTGGAACTTTTCTAGCAACAAGATAATTGGAAATGTCTACATACGAAGGTGAATAGGTGGATACTTCAAATAGATAACCATCTGGGAAAGAGTATTCAATAGGAAAATCATCAATAACATTAGTCAATATAGAAAGAAATTTGCAACAACATTACCCTTCCTAGGTTTATCTACAATGGTAATATCAAATTCTTCTAGTAACAATAACCACCTAGTAACCCTGGCATTGGTAATTTGTTTATTCATCAAAAATTGGATAGTAGAGTGGTCAGTATGCACAAAAGTTTAGTAATTAGTAATGTAATGCCTAAATTTGTTAATAGCATGAATAACAACAAGAAACACTTTTTTTTCCACAAAATAATTTACTTTTGTAGGGGTCAATTTCTTGTCGATATAGTAGATGGCGTAAGGTTTATTTTCCTCCTGCTATCCCATCACAACCCCAATGATTGTATCAGAAGCATAAGTGGAGATGTGAAACAACGAACTCTAGTTGGGTCCTCATAAAATGGGAGTTGTTGTTACACATATTTTTAATTCTACAAAAGCATTGTTACACTTGTCAATCCATACAAAATATTTATCCTTTATTAACAGAGCAAACAACGGGAATGCAATCTTGGAAAAATTTTCTATAAATATTATATAATAACTTACCTTTCCCAAAAAGCTACATACCTCCTTCTACATCTTAGGAGTGAGAATTCTAAAAACTACCTCAACTTTTGTTGGATCAACCTGTATACCTGCAACATAGAAATAGTGACCTAAATCAATACATTCAATCATCATCATGTGACACTTTTCAGTACTAAGACAAATGTGGGTTTGTATACAACACTCAGGTAATTTTTCAAGGTTTTACAAGGCTTCATCAAACTCATCCCCATAGGGTGTAAAATCACCCATAAAAAATTACAAACAGTCATTGAACATATCAACAAATATTCTTAACACTACTTGTTGGAAGGTCGCAAGTGCGTTACAAAGTCCAAAAGGTAAGACCCTATAGGAAAATTTACCCCGGGAGCAATTGAAGGTAGTTTTTTCCTGGTCCTTAGGTACAACCTAAATATGTTTATAGCCGTTAAATCCATCCAAGAAAGAGAAAAACAATTTTCCAGAAAAAGTATCTGGGACTTTATCAATAAAGGGTAATGGGAAATGGTCCCTTTTTAGTGCCTCTATTTAGCTCCCTACAGTCCATATAGACTCTCCAATATACCTTTTTCTTGGGGAAAAACACAAATGGAGATACCCATTGATATCAGAAATTGGATAGATGAAGTTTGCATTTAAGAGCTTTTGAATTTCTTCCTTGACAACAATTTTCAAGGTTGGATTCATTCTATATTGAGGTTGTTGGATAGGAGAGATCCTTCCTTTAGATAA
The DNA here is from genome assembly GCA_034641835.2 of Pinus albicaulis. Classification (NCBI taxonomy): domain Eukaryota; kingdom Viridiplantae; phylum Streptophyta; class Pinopsida; order Pinales; family Pinaceae; genus Pinus; species Pinus albicaulis. The sequence continues at coordinate 293,031,871 of CM076583.1, forward strand.
ATAATATCAATGCACAAAGTAGGATGGATACCCTTCATGTCCTTATAATCCCACACAAAGGCTTATTTATTCTTTCTAGGCAACTGCACTAATCTCTATTTTTGTATAGAATAAAAATTAGGGTTAATATTTAAGTTCCCCCCATGCTCTATCTGTACTGGAACAACCTTAAAACTAAGGGTCATTAGTATTCCTTCCATAATAGGATCATCGAGAGTCTCTTCCTCAATGGATTTGACTACAAAAAAACTTAATAATCGATATGTTGATGGTGTAACAACATAAAGGTCATTATTGAAGTTGTTAATAGTATCGTCCTCAATCTCATTTTTAAAATGCAAGGATTTTCCTATATTGAGAAGTGGACATGTATCAAATTCCTCTGGTCCAAAATCAGACCACAAAGGATTATGACATTTCAAACTTAGTTTAGTCGGAGGGTAAAGAACAATATCCTTGGTAGTGTTACCATCAAATATGGTCATACACCCAGATCTACAACCAATAATAGCATCTGCAATGCCCAACCATGAACTAACTAAAATCAAGGGATGTCCCCCTAAATGTGTTTTAGGATTTAACACCACAAAATACACTAGATACTGCCAAGAATCTACTGAAATAATAACATACTCTAGTATACCTTCGGGTCAGATCTTAGACCTATCTATCGATTCTAAAACAGTGGGAGTTGGTCTCAATTTAGTAAGCCCAAGTAGTTCAACATTTGTTGAGATTCAACAAGATGATGAGCTTAATGAAAAACAATCACCTTCACTAAGTGGGCCCGCAGGCTATTTTTAGGTGCAACTATTTTTAGACTATGTCTATTTTTAGACATGGTGATCATATTTCAGAAGTTGCAGGATGCTATTTGTGGACAGTTGGTCAAGTTCGAAAAATAGATGAAATTATATTTTTAGAATATTGGGCGAAGTCTATTTATAGATCGTCGATCTAAAAATAGATGCATGTCGGTTATTATTAGCTCTTAATAATAATCCGACAATAAACAACAACTTATTCTCTTGGAGCACTTTATTTAAGTGTACAGATTTGGCAAATCAATGGGTTGAAGGAATTACACAATTCCTAGGGTTTACTGGTGGTTCATGCATGGAGGACTTAGTTAGAACAGAAGTGGAAAAGTTATGACAGAGTTGGAAGAGTAGTTCATGGATTTGTTATTCAGTTTAACTCAATTATTGGAGTTAAACTCAGTTGAGCTAGTTGTATCTAGTCTAACTGAATGATACACTAGTGAGAGTGGAGTGAATTAATTAGTTAATTAATTCAGAAATAATAACTCATTAATAAACTGAACAAATACAACAGTTAACTATAGTGCATGTCAGTTCCAGTGGAGACCCAATGGAGAGATAGTGAAAGGGTGAGATGGACTATCTGTTGTGACTATAGTGATGCATTGATTGCATCACACACACATTGCAGTTGCCAATGAGGATTGCACAATCAAGGCAAGGTTAATTTGAATTCATTCAAAGCTATTCTTCAGCAGGGATTGCGCAGTGGAGGCAGGCTATCAGGTGGCAAGAAATTAATGCATGGATTTGCAGATTTCTTCATGTTAGTGTGTGATCATTGATTGTACTGAGAGCTTGATGTACTAAGCTTTGTATGAGATTGTTACATGATCTTCATAATACATAATATATGATAGTTGGGGTTTTCAGCTTCAGTATTTCCCGTTAAACAACTGTGCTATGTGCGATTGTTTTTATTGCTTCATGTGTTTTGCAATTGAGTTTATAATTTCCGCAAAAATTAATAGTGGAAGGATTCTGTATTTAACAAGAAGATAAATATTGTTATATCAGGAGAATATTGATATACAATGCATATGTTATATAATTTCTACATGGTATTAGAGCAGTGTTAATTCTTGAAGATTGCAATTGTGAATAATTGCTGAGACTGTGCTGGTGGACAATTCGAATTTGCTGCTGAAATTTCTTGGTGCGACAGTTGAGTATACATTGAAATGTCTTTCAATGGGTTGTGATTGGAGTATTCCCTTGAGGGAAGCTCAATTTACATAGTCAGGAAGGATAGGATGGAGGTGATGCTGGAAGATAATGGACTGAAGGTGTTCATCTATAGTGATGTTCCTAAGCCGGGTTCTAGCGATGTTGCTTACTTGACGCATGGAAAAAGAAGGTAGAAAAGACAGGAATAATTCTGTTGGAAGGTGTGAAGGACCATATTGTGTCCAACCTTCATAGGAAAGCCACTCCATTTGGAATGTGGAAGGCTTTGACAGATTTGTTCCAAAGAAACAATGACCAGAGGAAGTTGGCACTGAAAGATAAGCTCAGAAAAATAAACATGGAGAAGGGCGACAATATTCCAAAATATCTCACGAAGTTTGTCCATTGTAGAGATGAATTGGGAAGTGTGGGGATTACTATTGATGATGATGAATTGGTGAGCTTGGCTCTCCTTGGGCTTCTGAAGAGTTGGCATAGCTACAAAGACTCTGTCAATGGACGGGAGAAACTGTCGGGGTGGGAGCGACTTTGGTTGGATCTTGTGCAGGAGGAGATAAGGCAAAGTACTAGGGATGGCTCTTCATCGAAGAATGAAGATGAAGAGAATTGAGCTTTGGCTACCAAATCAAGGAAAGGGAAGGGGAATAAATCCCATTCAAAATCTGAGGCTAAAGGAAAGAAGCAGGATTTGTCCAAAGTGAAGTGTTTTCACTGTCACAAGCATGGGCATTTCGCCACTAACTATCCACAGAAGAAGAAGAACAAGAAGGTTGCTGGAGCTGCAACGGGTGAGGCCTTAGCCTCGCAATTTGAACTTGATTTCTCTTTGATCGCATGCTTGGTTTCAAGCGCAATTGGATAGATGTGATATCTTGATAGTGGTGCATCTTTCCATATGACGGGACACAAGGAGTTGTTTAGTGACTTGGAGGAGAAGGACCTCCAAATACAGTGTGACCGACATTCGGACCATTACCTTTGAGAGGGAGTCAGGTAATCCATTTCTGTTGAAAGATGTTATGCATGTTCTAGGTCTGAAGAAGAACTTGGTCTCGGTTGCAATGTTGGAAGACAAAGGTTATGAAGTTGTTTTCAGTGAGGGAAAAACCTTCCTTCGACATAAAAAAATATGTCAAACCAAGAAGATAGGGATTCGAGTTAAGAATCTCTACAAGCTGGAGATAGATGGCTACGCTGCAATGATGGGAAAATCAGAAGAAGTGGTGAGCCGGGATGAGGGCGAATTATGGCACAGGAGATTGGGCCATCTTCACCATGTTGCTTTGAAGATTTTGCAACAGATTTCTACTGGACTTCCCAAGGGTACTCTTGCATAATCAGATCAGTGCAAGGGATGTACTATGGGTAAGTTTGTGAAGACCACCTTTCATGAGAAGGAGAACCATGCTTTGATGATCCTTGAGAGAATCCACACAGATGTGTGTGGAACTTTCTCGGTTGCTTCAACAACAAAACACAGGTATTATGTTATTTTTGTTGATGACTATTCTCGTAGATGCTAGATCTTCTTCATGCAGAAGAAGAGAAAAACATTCTCAAATTTTTGGGAGTTTAAAGCATTGGTGGAGAAGGAGTCAGGGAAGCAAGTGAAGGCTCTACAGAGTGATAATGGTGGTGAATATATCTCGAACTAATTCAAATACTTCTGTAGAAAATAAGGAATTTGAAGAGAACTCATAACACCTCATAACCCACAGTAGAATGGGGTCACGAAGAGGAAGAAAAGAACAATCATGAGTGCTGCATGACCAGGGCCTACCGATGCACTTGTGGGCGGAAGCATGCAACACTGCGGTTTATGTGCAAAACCATTGTCCTCATATAGTACTTGGCATGAGTACACCTGAATAATATTTTACTAGTAAGAAGCCTGATATTTCTCATTTGAATATTTTTGGCTCATTTGTTTACATTCATGTGACAAAGGATGCCAAGAAGAAGCTGGAGCTGACTACAGAAGTCGAGATATTTGTGGGGTACATAGAAACACCCCATAATTATCATGTGTATTTTCCAGACAGTCGGATGATTGTGGTGCGACGAGATATAAAATTCAATGAGGTGAAAGCCATTAAGTTGTCACTTGAGAGGGAGATACACTTGCATGTAGAGGAGGAACTTCTTGTTCCCAAAGAAGAGCCTCTAGATGTGGATCAACCACAGGAGGAGATTCATGGAGTGGAGGAGTCCACTCATGTAGAACCAAAAATCAGACAAGGCAGGAAGCGCACCACAGAAGCTGAGAGACTGAAGCTTGATGTAGCACAGAATGTAGGAGTCCCTACATCATAACGCAGACAGAGATAGTCACCTAAAAAATTTACTGGATACATGGCTCTTATGAGCAAGTGTATCGTGACAGAGCCATCTTCTTTCGAAGAAGCAGTGCAAGAGCCCACATGGTTAGATGCCATGGTGGATGAGTATGACTCCATTGTCAAAAACCGTGCTTGGGATATTGTTCCAAGGCCGGTGGGTACATAATTTGTAGTATCAAGATGGATCTACAAGGCAAAGCAAGCTGCTGATGGGAGCGTCGAGAAGTATAAGGCAAGATTTGTTTCCCATGGCTTCTTAGAGATCGAGGGGATTGATTATGAAGAAACCTTTGCACCTGTCACATGGTATTCTTCCATAAGGACCATCCTTGCTCTCTCAGCGCAGATGGGTTGGAATATTCATCAGATGGATGTGAAGACTGCATTCCTTAATGGCATCATTGAGGAAGAGGTGTACATTGAGTAGCCTAAAGGATTTGAGATCTTCAGCAGTGAGTCGCATGTGTGCAGGCTCAAAAGAATGCTATATGGGTTGAAGCAAGCACCACGTGCTTGGTACACACGGATCGAAAACTATTTCATTGGACTTGGCTTCAAAAAGAGTGAGGTGGATGCAAACCTGTATCAAATTGTGGTGGAGGGTAAGCTTTTAATCATTGTTCTTTATGTTGATGATTTAATACTAACGGGTGATGAGCAGTTGATACACTCATGCAAGGCAGATCTTGCAAAGGTGTTCGAGATGAAGGATTTGGGCCTCCTTCATTATTTCCTTGGATTGGAAATGTGGCATCGAGAAGGTGAACTGTTTGTGTCTCAAGGCAAGTATGCTCGGGAGATACTAGAGAAGTTTCACATGCAAGGCTGCAAGCCTATCGACACTCCTCTTCTAGGAAATTGGAGGAAAGAGGATGCTACATCGGTAGAGGTAGTGGATGCCACTATTTATTGAAATTTGGTGGGTTCACTCATGTATTTAGTTAATGAAAGACCGGACATATGCTATGCGGTGAACTAGCTTTCACAAGCGATGGTTAAGCCTACCAAGCTCTTTTGGAAGGCAGGTAAGCATGTCCTGAGGTATCTTAGGGGCACATCTGAGTATGGCTTATGGTACAAATAGACAGATGAGGTGAAGTTGCATGGCTTCACTGATGTAGATTGGGCACGTAGCCCAACGAATAGAAAGAGAACATCAGGAGGGATTTTCAGTATCGGATCTACAATAGTTTCTTAGTACTGCAGGAAACAAAGATTCGTGGCACTCAGTTCAGTGGAAGCAGAATACATGGTAGCAAGTCAAGCTGCATGTGAGGCTACCTGGATGAGGAAGATCCTGGTCGGTTGGTTCGGTTCACATTTAGATCCTACAGTGATACATTGTCATAATCAGAGTTGCATTAAACTCTCAATTAATCCTATGTTTCATGATAGATCTAAACATATTGATATCCGATATCATCATATTAGAGATTGTGTGCAGTAGAAGATCATGTTGCTTCACTACATTCCTGCGAAAGATCATGATGCGGATATTCTGACGAAGGGGCTCACCAGGAGCAAATTCGAATAACATAGAGACAGGATCGGGGTGAAGGATAATCCCTATCTTGTTGAGAGGAAGTGTTGAGATTCAACAAGATGATGAGCTTAGTGAAAAATATTCACCCTCACTAAGTGGGTCTATAGGCTCTTTTTAGGTGCAACTCTATTTTTAGACATGGTGATCATATTTCAGAAGATGCAGGATGCTATTTGTGGATGGTTGGTCAAGTTGGAAAAATAGATGAAATTCTATTTTGTAGAATATTGGGAGAAGTCTATTTATAGATCGTCGATCTAAAAATAGATGCATGTCGGTTATTATTAGCTCTTAATAATAATCCGACAATAAACAACAACTTATTCTCTTGGAGCACTTTATTTTAGTGTACAAATTTGAAAAATCAATGGGCTGAAGGAATTACACAATTCCTAGGGTTTACTGGTGGTTCATGCATGGAGGAATCAATTAGAACTGAAGTGGCAAAGTTATGATAAAGTTGGAAGAGTAGTTCATGGAGTCGTTATTCCATTTAACTCAGTTATTGGAGTTAAACTCAGTTGAACTAGTTGTATCTAGTCTAACTAAATGATACACTAGTGAGAGTGGAGTGAATTAATTAGTTAATTAATTCACAAATAATAACTCATTAATCAACTGAACAAATACAACAGTTAACTAGAGTGCATGTCAGTTCTAGTGGAGACCCAGTGGAGAGATAGGTGAAAGGGTGAGATGGACTATCTGTTGTGACTATAGTGATGCATTGATTGCATCACACAAACATTGGAGTTGCCAATGAGGATTGCACAGTCAAGGCAAGGGTAATTCGAATTCATTCAGAGCTATTCTTCAGCAGGGATTGCACAGTGGAGGCAGGCTATCAGGTGGCAAGAAATCAGTGCATGGATTTGCATATTTATTCATGTTAGTGTGTGATGATTGATTGGACTGAGAGCTTGACATACTAAGCTTTGTAAGAGATTTTTACATGATCTCCATGATACATAATATATGATTGTTGGGGTTTTTAGCTTCGGGCTTTCCCGTTAAACAACTATGTTATGTGTGATTGTTTTCATTACTTCATGTGTTATGCAATTGAGTTTATAATTTCCACAAAAGATTAACAGTGGAAGGATTCTGTATTTAGAAAGAAGATAAATATTGTTAGATAAAGAAAATCTAGATACATAATGCATATGTTATATAATTTCTACAAAATTTTCCCTGGTTATTACTGTTATCACAAATAAAGTTTCATTTTGGTTAGTAGAGTCATTTAGTATAGGTTTCATTCATCTCATCAAAATTGGTTCATGAAATTGATGAAAAATTATGAAGGGGTTATTATCCTAACTTTAGAAAATCCCAATTGTCATGTTATCATAGTAAAATCCATCAAAATCCACCAAACGTATACATGCATTGGTTTAAAAATCGGTAGTGGCCACCTGTTTGTCTTTTCTTGAGTCTGCAGTGAATATAACTCAAAACAGGTTGTTTTTGCTATGGATTCACCTAACCAGTTCTTAGTGAATCTTCCAGATTTATAACGGAAACCACTTCGGAATCATGTTCTTCTGCACCAATAAAGGGAATGATGAGGTTTCGAGTCTTTAGAGGTTCAAAGTCAATCTGAGGTCTTGAATTAATATTGAAGCCTGCTGGGCCGCCTGTCTGAGGGCAGTTTGTTTCAAGATCGCCTTAAGTCAGGATTGTAAAGCGAGAAGAAGACCAGAGGTGTTGTGAGTGTGCTCGTATTTCCCGTGCCAGTGTTGGATGGTGTGAGAAACTTCAGCTACCCTTTAGTTATTCAAGTAAGTTACTGAGTCCATCATATAATTTTGTATCAGAGCCCTGTTCTCGATTCTCTAATGGAAAATCTGTTACGCTCTTTTTCCTCTATTGATCGTAAAGTCGTAAATGAAGTCGATTCCAGAGTCTTAGAATATGACTGTGATCCTAATGAATCTCATGAACTCATTGAACATCCTGAAAAATAGAATCCACCCTCACTCCATGCTACTAATGTGTATAAACTTCTTGTTACATATGTCTTTAAGAAGAAGTCCTTCCTAAAATAAGTTGAGGTTAAAATAAAGATTTCAGGTCCTTTTGTTCAAATAGTTGCTCTAAGTCTGTTTGTTGATGATGAAATAAAGAAGTTCTGTCAGTATGCTAGAGACAAAAAATATGCATACCTTCATTTCGGAGGTATCAAAATTGGTTTAGCCCCTTTGTTCAGACATGGTCTGAATACTCCCTGCATCACTGAAATATTTGATACTCGCCATAATAATTATGATCATGCTAGGATAGGCACCATCATGGGTAATCTGTGTACTGGGTGTTAGTATGGTACAATCTTTCCCGATTATTCTATCAGTTTAACTGATGCACGTTTAAAAGATTGTTGGAAACTAATGGTTGGAGTTCAAGGTCTTCAGATGATTGAAGATAGTGAATATCTGTTTGTTCTTATACAAACTTCCTTCTAGGTAACTAATACATTTCATCCCAAGCTGAAACAACCTGTGTTGAAAGACTGTGTTACAGTTGGTCTGTCTAATGCCCAAGTAGAAGGTGTTTTATATGATCCCACTGAGTTGCCTCATGACTAGTATTTCTAGTACAAATCACTTGTAGAAGAGAAAAAACCTGAAGCTAAGATAAAGAGAGTCTCTATTAATAATGGACAAGTCCGTCTTATCCCAAATAAGCCAGAGATTCCTCATCCACATTTTGGGCCTCGCAGACATGTCTTGCCTATATCTTCTGAAGAAGCCTCTTCATCAAGCAAGCATGATAGTCATCCGATTGCTGAAGTATTTCCTACAGAACCTGTGTTATCCTCAAATGAATTGCACATACCTGAATCAAAACCTTTTTTAGCTGTAAATAAAATGTTTAGAATCTCTGATAGCCATTTCCCACCCATAGAATAATGGTAGTACACCAATCGTCGTTATGTCAAAGGAGGAAAATGGCCTCCAAAAACAAATTTCAACACCACTTCTTCTCAGTCCAAACAGCCATCTACTCGAGCTGACTGTGCTCCTCTAATTGAACACAATTCCATGAATTCTAATGATTTAGACCAGACCTATAAAATTGGCAATTATCTTGCTACTTGGTGTTCCTATGCTAAAGATGTATTAGATAATCCGGGTTCTCAACAAGAGTTAATTCTGAATAACCTTAGATTACTTTATGAAGAACAACAAGAAGAAAAACAGAGGAGAGAAGCAAAAGAAAAGAAGAAGAAGGAAAAGAAAAAGAAAGAATCTAAGGCTCCAAAATTTTCTATTTCCATGGATACTCCTAATTATTGGGGTATCGATGAAAACTAGGAAACTAGTGAAGCCGAAGCCGAGTCTAGTATTCAAGCATCTGAGAAAGCTGCGAAAAAATTAGAATAAGCAAAAGCATTAAATTTCCAAAAATCGAAAAGTGAAGTCACCAATTTAGAAAATGCTGCTTCTAAATTTCCATCTTTTATCCTACCATCCCTTCAGAAGGCTCATGTTTTCAGAGAAGTCCCTAAATATCCTCGCATTGAAGAAGATTTGTTTGCAACAAATGCTAGTGGATATGTGCTAGATCTGGATAAATCTACAAATCCAGCTGAGTCTATTAGAATTTGGATCGATGACCTATATCAGATGCAAGTAACCACTAGATTGGATAATATTTCTATTTTTGCTTTAGCCGAGAAAAGAATGGCCAGAATTGTTTATGACTGGTGGATGGGACCATCAGATGAAGAAAGAATGAATGTAGCTGCTGCTGGTTTAGCTACTTTAGAATTGCTACTCAAAACTCAATTTGTCCTTGAGCCTGTAGATGAAAAGAAACGGATTATAACAGATCTTGCAAGAATGGAATTGAAGGATTTAAAATTTTTAGATCAATTTGGATATGATTATATGTCCAAGATCTATAAAGCAAATCTTACCAATGACTCCACTCAAAATATTTCATTTTTGTGTAAATTTCCTAGTAATCAAGGTGATTTAATTATGAAAGATCTGGATCTCCAGGGAAAGAGAATTGAACAAGTCTACTGGATAGATCTTCTCTTTAGGTGTCAAGAGAAAGTTAAATATCTATGTTGGAAAGAAGGCCCAAGAATTTTCTCCTGGTCTTGAAGTTTTTCGTTATGTGTTTCCATGGACACCTTTTAGAAAAAGAAAATCCAAGAGATATGGAAAATTTAGGCCCAAGAGAGTAGCAAATCCTAAACGGCCTTTCAGAAAGTTTAAGTATTTGAATAAGCACAGACAACCTAAATGAGACAATGCCTATTTTATCTGCAAACAAGAAGGTCATTTTGCTATAAAATGTCCTAAAAGCTCTTCAAATAAGTTGAAATCCTGTATCGAAATTCAAGAATTTGTAGATAATTGGTCAGTGGTAGATTCTCAAGATGAAGTATCAGATGTATATATTTTGACTAATGCTTCTTTATCTGATAGTGAGTCAATCCCAGATACATCCCAGAAAATGAATAGATGTTTTAATTATTCTGATTGTGAAGAAGACATTGAACTTCATTACAGTCATGTCTATAGTGACATGGAAGACATTGATGAAACTTTTGAATCTAGTTCAGATGACACTATATCTATTGCACCATCTTTCAGATCTTTTAAAGATACCGGCACCGAAAATTCTAAAACACCTATGAATTCTCAAAAAAGTTTCAATTCCTTTTATCCATATCCAAAGACAGTCGCTTTGTCTTCCTCACTACCTGCTCCAGTGTCTGATGATCTTGCAGAAAGTAATTTTCTCAAAAATATTGTAAAAAAAAACAATTTGTTATATATTCCAGTTGAAGTCCAGGTTAAGGGTGAATGGATCAATGTTGATGCTTTCATTGATACTGGAGGCTCAAACAACTTAGCTCACCCGTCTTTGTTTAAAGGTTTATGGAAACCTTTGAAAAATATTCTTGTTTCAGAAACTGTTGGGGGAACCGTCAATCTCACCCACTATGTCGATAATGTTTCTTTAAAATTTGGGGGGAGTATTGTCAAATTTTCTGCAATACAACACTATGATACATCTGCAAGCTTATTTTTGGGAATGCCTTTTATTAAGTCTGTCGTGCCTGTTACAATAAGGGAAGACAAAGTCATTTTGAATGTCAAGAAAAAGGCAATATCAGTTCCAAGATTAAAAATGGCTAATTCAGAAGCAAGAAGAGACAGTAGCCAGAAAAAATTAGGTGCAAGAAAACCACAGAATGATTCCAATAATTGGAAAGAAGTGTTGTAGATATATGAAGAAAAAATTCAATTGAAAAATAAGCAAAAGGCTAATAGAAATCCCGATTGGTCCCCAAAACAAATTTCTATTTATGAAGAGTTGCTCAAGAATTGTTCAAATAATCCTCAAGCATTTTGGAATGTTGAGAGTCCCCAACAAGAGATAGTTACTTTGCATGACAATGGGGTGAAAGGAAAACTCATTCCCTGTACCCCAAATGATGAATAGGAGATAAAAAATAAAATTGAAGAACTATTAAGCTTACAGTTGATTGAACCAAGTTCTTCTCACTATTCTTGTTATGCTTTCTTGGTTAGAAATCATTCTGAGATAGTTAGAGGGAAAGCTCGAATGGTTATCAATTATAAACCATTGAATGCAATAACACAGAGCTTTAACTATCCATTTCCCCTCCAAGAAAAAATAATGCAGAAGATACAAAACAGTAAGATCTTTAGCAAATTTGATATGAAATCTGGTTATTATTAGATTCAAATTAAAGAAGAAGATCACCACAAGACCGCTTTTACATGTCCCGCGGGTTTCTATCAATGGAGAGTAGTTCCATTTGGTTTGAAGAATGCTCTAGATTTCTTCCAGAGAAGAATGGACTACATCTTCGGTAAGTATGATTTTATTGTTACTTATATTGATGACATCCTGATCCATAGTTAGGATTTAGAATCTCATATGGAACATTTGAAGATTTTTCTTGAAGAAGCACGAAAGCATGGTATTTTTCTATCCGAGAAAAAGATGCTTCTATTTCAAGACAACATTGATTTTTTAGGTATTCATATCTTAAATGGAAAAATTTAGATGCAGCCACATGTGTTGACCAAGCTCTCTGAATTTCCTGATGAGTTAAAAGACACCAAAACAATTATGAGTTCTGAATTATGTTCACAAGTGTATCCCTATATTATCTGAAAAAATCGCTCCTATTAGGAAGCATTTTCATTCTGGTTGGTCACTAGAAGCCACATAAGTAGTTAGAATGTTAAAAGCTGAATGTAAAAAGCTCCCAGAGCTTAAACCTCCAGGTGATGGCTTTCTAATCCTCCAAACTGATGCATCTGATGATTATTGGGCCGCAGTTCTTTTTGAAAGAAAGGAGGAAAAGGGAGAAGAAATTTTATGTGCTTATGCATCAGGAGAATTTCTACCTCATCAGAAAAATTATTTTACTGCAGAAAAAGAAACGCTTGCCATATTCAATGGCATTCAGAAATTTGAATTATATTTGGCTCCAATTAAGTTCCTGATAATAACTGATTCAATGAATTTCAAATATTTCTTATCAGCCAAAATATCAAGATAGCTAGCAAGAGGAATATTGTTAGCATGGCAAATTTGGTTCCAGCAATATGACTTTGATGTTGAATGGGTACCAGGAAACTCAAACTATCTAGCCGACTCGCTTACCAGAGATATGAATAAAGCTCATATACATCAAGTTAGAAGAACTGACATATTTGTTCTTCCTGGTAAGACTCCTACAGATGATAGTTTTGAAACCTTTGTGAAAATATTCCAGATCCTTGAATTGGTCCTTGGAGATTTAATAGAAGAAATAAAGAAGATTGTTGGTCTAAGGCTCCGAAGAAATCAATGGATTCAGAAGTGCCAAGCTTGGCAATCAAAAAATGTCGGAGTATTATTGGGTTTAGATGCAGAGCTTATGAAGGTATATCCTTTACCCAGTATGAAGGTAAAACTCTATTTTAAAACTCTTGATGATCTATGGACCATACAGTATAATAATTCTATGATTCAAGTTTTGCAAACCTTGAATTATTATCAAATTATTGGAGGTGTAGATTTTTCATTAGCTATTTATACTTCGGCTAAAATGATGGATCTCGATGATATTAATATGCATGAAAAGGTTGAAATTTTTTTAAGGTCCTTAAGGATTCTTGATCTCTTTGAGGAACTTGAAGCTGCATTTCTTCAGAGGATTGATGAAAATTTTGTAGGAACAGATTCCTTCCCACAGTATGAACTTTTTGAACCATTTGCTGATTGGGAAATAAAGGATGGATGTTGTAGAAAGAAAAGACAGGTTAGAGATTCTCAATGTATTGAAAGAAATTTGCAGTATCTGAGAACTTTCTCAAGCCTGAATGCTCATAAGTCCTGACTTTTCAAGTGAATTTCTGGTTTTTACATTCGCCTTTGAACATACAATTGCTGGAGTATTATTGTAGAAAAGGCAGCAAGGTGGTGAGCAACCTATTTCCTTTTTTAGTAGGAATCTTGCCAACTCTGAATTGAAGTATAATATCATGGAAAAACAAACATATGATTTGATAAAGGCTCTTAAAGATTTCAGAATTTACATTCTACATTCTCATATTATTGCATTTGTGCCTAACATTGTGGTGAAAAATATTCTGACTCAAGCTGATCCTGATGGAAAAAGAGGTAAATGGATCGCCACTTTATTGGAATATTATATTGAAATTAAGCCTACCAAGTTGGTGAAGGGTAAAGGGCTAGAAAATTTGATGGCACAGTCAAATTTTGAGTGCTTAGACATGAACTTCATTGCATAAATTTCAGAGTTGGTAGAAGAAGAAGAATTGGTCCCTATTGAAGAGAAATTAATTTTGTATGAATGGTACAAAGATGTTGTTAGTGTCAGCCTTTGCAGCTTTCCTTCAGTGATCAAACATTCTCTTACAAAGTGATTTTAAGGTGTCAAGGTCAAATTTTGTCATTTCAGTGAGCCTTCAAGCAAAATTTGCTCACTAGGCATTAGGTCTAGGGGTTGCTTTTACTCCTGTCAAAGTTGTCCAAATGTCGGTTCATGTCACCATTCAGCTGAGTGTACCATCATTCAAAGGGTTTTCATCATCATGTCAGGTTCCATTGGGTCATTTTACATCTTTTTCATGCTTCAGTTGTGCCTTGGTAAGGTCCATTTCCCTCTCCTAGGGTTTTGAAGGTAATTTCTCTTGGATGGTCAAATCATTAGAAAAACTTGTATTCTGATTTTCATACACCTTCCCCTATCATTAATTTACCTTATTAAATACTTCCCATCACTGAGATCCCCCAAATTCCTCATTTTTCCACAAACCCTAGTTTCTTGCCACAACTTGGCAATTTTCTAGGCTAGGCCTGTGTTTTTCCCTTTTGGACCCCTTCCCCTCACTCAATCTATGAGATTCCACTTTCCCCTGCTTCCTAACATCCCTCCCTACTTCCAAAAATTTCCCCAAGAATTTAGAAGCCCCTTATCCCCTTCATTTCGCTTCATTTCGACAAAATCCCTTATTCCACACATCGGGATCGGTTTCACTCAAATGATGTTTCAGAGCAATCAAAGATGAATTTTGGAAAACTGAGAGAGGTTTTTGTCCAAAAAATTCCAAAGAAGAAAAAAATTCCTCACTTTTTACACAGGTATAATGGTTTTAGAGAGATGTCAAAAATATCGTTGCCTCAGGAGAATTGATGCACCTGCCGGAAGTAGTGTTGGGATATTTGATTTTTGACAGGGTAAATGAACTCCAAATTAAAAAATTCCACTTTTTTTGGAAAGTAGACTCCAAGATCTTTCCAACGAGCTATCACACGCCTAATTTTGACACCAGGAAGGCCTCCAAAATCCTCCTGAAAAATGCACTATGTAGAGCGCTACGCATATAAAGTGCGCGCTACGCTTATGATTGGGACACTTGCTGGAGGAAAACTTTATATTTTTGGATTTTTCATGGAAATTTATGCATGCTCCAGTATGGCCAAAGCCTTTCACCAAGTTCTGGATGATCAAAAGGCGCAAAAACACCATGAAAATCACTCTGCCACCTTTTGCACCAGCAGGAAGTACTTCTGGGAGAATGAAGTTTTGGAGGGGCAAATGAGCTCCAAATTGAAAAATTACACTTGGTTTGGATAGAAAACATCCAGGGATTTCCAATGAGCTATCATGAGCTCAATTTGGATTCCCGGAAGTGCCCCAAAAGTAGGCTGAAAGTCGCGCTACGCATATGGCTCAGGGGCGCTACGCATATGGATTTTTGGTCAATTTTTCACCTTCCAGCTCAGAATTTCGGCCAGTTGAACCAGTTTTGCTTGTGGATGAAATTTTTGAGTTATCATGATGTAAATTGATGGTTGGCATGTAACTTTGACTCAATTTTACCTATTCTAGATGATTCACTCCTAAAAAAGTAAAAATCAGATGTAAGAATCAGTTTCCTCCCTTTTAGAGGCAAGTTGTTTAGATGCCTATATTCTAGTTCTTTGTTTAGAATTAGCCGGAACTGCTCCTAGAAGGAGTAATTAGACCCCTAGAGGTGTGGGAAGGGGTTAGGAGGCCTATATGATGTAATTTCTCAATCATTTTCAGAGGTTGGAGAGGTTGGACTCTTGGGAGAACTTTGGCACACTATTGTACATATTTTTCATATTTTGGCTAAGGAAAGATCAGAGGTTTTGCAGCACCTGTTGGGATTCTTGTGGCTTTCAGTTCTTGATGGTGTTTTCTCTCATTTTATTGTAATTTCTTTCATGTTTGATGTATGCCATTATCTTCTTATGCTTCTGAAACTAAATGAATGAGTAAATCAGGCTGAATCCATTGTTTACAGTGCTCTGCCTTTAAATTTGTTTAGTTTTACATGTTTTTGCCTGTTTGGAGAGGATCCATGTTCACCCTTGCCCTCTTCAGCTCCTTTTCATTCTGATCTATCCATATACTCGATCAAAAGCATCAAGACTACTGCCTACCTCACCCCAACTCGAATTCTGCAAAGATCTGGCCTTATCCCCGAACCCAAAATTGTTTTTTTCCATTTCTCCAACAAAAACCCAAAAAATCAAAATCAAACTTTCCTATCTATTTACTAGCCTAAAATCATTATCAGTTTCGCATTTAGGTCATCTCATCCCCTTTGAAGATCCTTTGCCGAGATAGACTCGGAGAGAGCCCTCTCCTGTCCTCGTAGGGCTAGCTACGAGGCTGAGCGTGGTTTGATGTAGCCTTGAGTTTTACCTTATTTCAGCCTAAGGTAGATTCGAGCGCTAACAGATGTGATATTTTTTCTACATCATCATAAAGCCCCTCCTCAATTTACTAATTCCAAGTCAAGGTTTGTGAAGCTGAAATATTTGAGATAATGCATTTTGAATAAAAACTTGTATTGGGAGGACACTGGTGGAATTCTTTTGAATGGTTTGATGGAAGAAGTGGCTGAAAAGGTCATTGAAGAATTTCATAAGGGATATTGTGTGGGACACCATTACTGGAAGGCCACATCTAATAAGATACTCAAAGCAGGATATTATTGGCCTACCATGTTCAAAGACATATATAAGAAGATTGTTGCATGCCATGAATGCAAATTTTTTGATGGTAGGAAAAAGTTGACTCCTTTACCACTAAAACTAATTTATGTTGAAGCTCCTTTCCAACAATGGGGGTTGGATTTCATTGGTGAAATCAATCCAACATCATCAGGGCAACATCGTTGGATTTTGAGAACCACTGATTATTTCACCAAGTGGATTGAAGCGGTCCCTACAAGGCAAGCTACTGACTCAGTCATCATTCAATTCTTGGAGAACAACATTTTTTCCAGGTTTGGTTGTCCTATGAAAATTATTACTGATAATGCACAAGTTTTCAAATCCAAAAAGATGATTAGTTTTTGTCATCAATATCATATCACTCTTGGTCATTCCATGACTATTGCCCTCAAGGTAATGGCTTAGCAGAATCATCCAATAAAATCATAGTGAGGATCATCAAAAAGGTGTAGCAAGAAAATAAAAGATCATGGCATCTAAATCTAAAGTTTTCTTTTCGGGCTGATAGAGTTTGTAATAAGAGATACATAGGTACATCTCCCTATGAATTAGTATATGGAGCTGAAGTGATATTTCCAACTTCTTTGGGGGTTCTGGTAATGAAACTGCTACAAGGACTTAACGAAGAGCCTAATGCCATCCAAAGGAGGATAAACTAGCTCATAGCTCTGTAGGAGAAAAGGGAAGAGGTGTATGATAGTCATCAACAATCACAAAACAGAGTGAAGAAAAATTTTCACAAAAAGACTAAAGAAGCAAATTTCAAAATCTGGAATGTAGTTCTTAAATGGGAAACCAGAATTGAGGAAAAGGGGAAGCATGGAAAGTTTGAGAACATCTGGAAGGGGCCATTTGTGATAGCTGCATACCATGGCAACTATAATTTTCTACTTAAGGAAATATATGGACAGCTATGTGGAGGAGGACCTGTCAATGGAAGGTTTTTAAAGCACTATTCCTCCTAGTTTCTTTTGCTGAATTACATTCCATTGTACCTATTTCATTTGTTGTTATGATGTTTGCTAATAAAAATGAATTCATCGTCAAACTTGAGCCCGAGGAGAAGGCCATAAGAGTTTGGCGAAGTCTTCATCAATTTCAGTTTTTCAAGGAAGGCACTAGAACTACAAGTTCTTTGCTTACCATAGGGGCACACCATCCCCAGTGGAGCCACTGTTATAACAAATAAAGTTTCATTTTGGTTCGTAGAGTCATTTAGTATAGGTTTCATTTGACTCATCAAAATTGGTTCATGAAATTGATGAAAAAATATGAAAGGGTCATTATCCTAACTTTAGAATATCCCAATTGTCATGTCTTCATAGTCAAATCCATCAAAATCCACCAAAGGTCTACATGCATTGCTTTAAAAATCGGTAGTTTCCACTTGTCTATATTTTCCTGAGTTTGAAGCGAATATAACTGAAAACATGTTGTTTTCACTATAGACTCACCTACCAGTCTGTAGCGAATCAGCTAGATTTATAATGGAAACCGCTGCGGAATCATGTTTTTTTGCATTGATAAATGGAATGATGAGGTGTCGAGTCTTTAGAGGTTCAAAGTCAATCTGAGGTCACGTGATCGGTTAGTAGAGTCATCCAACATGTGTAATCATAAGGATCACTCATCATTACATTTAACTCCTCCCATTTGTCATTATACCTCCCATATTCAAATTTCACCTTTTAAATTCACCTTCAAAGCTGCTCTCTGTCATCCTTCTTTCGACCTCTGTGTACATTTGTTGTTGTCATCCTTGAGAAGTCCAGCTTCATTGAAAAATTCTTTTTTTTCAATTCCTTTCTTTGTAGGTGTCACAACATCAAAGGGGCCAACACAATATTAAGGGAGATGGCCATGCAGAAGAATACTAATAAAGGGGGCTCCTGGGTAAGATATGATCCCATTGATCTAAAGTTACTTAATGAGGACCCTAGCTTTGAAGAAGCTTTCAACAGTGTTGGATGCATGAGATTTTTCCAAAAATTACAAGGTTTTCATGCCCAAGTTTCAAAATATTTTGCAGTGAATTTCGTAGGTAGAACTTCAAAGGTGGGGGTGCTGAGTTTTGTAGTGTCACCTGAGACAATTGCCCAAGCCACAGAGATACCAAGGATGGGTGAAGAGTGGTTCAAATCCACTAAGTTCAAATTACAAAACTGTGATGAATTTAAGAAACCTGAACAAATTGGAGCATACATGACATCTGGAATCCTAAGGAGCTACCTTAAAGAGAACTACTCCAAGTTGTTGCTTGTAATCCAAAAATACTTCACATGTGAGGGGAGGTTCCATATGGTATATCAATACCATTTTAGGCTCTTGCTGCACTTCACTAGTAAACAATATATAGACCTTCCATTTTTCTTATTTAGGAGCCTAGGCAAGATGTCAGATAAAGTTTAGGCTAGGATAGAAAGTAATGAGACTTCAATTTTCCATCATGGGTTGATCAAACTTCTGGTGTTGGAGGAGTTGAAAAAACTGAATAGAGATTGGGCCACATTATTTTTTCTCAGTGGTTATGAGGTAGATACATTAACACCCAATAATACTCCAAAATCAAAAGCCACTCCTTCAAGCAAGAGTGACAAACCTGTAGCTGAAACAAAGGGTGTGAATGAGGAGGAAATGGAGCCCATTGTAGAGCCCATGGATGTTGAAGTAGAGCTTGCACAAGAGATAGAAGTTCCCCAAACTACAGTTGCAAGTAGCAAACCAAAGATCAACACGAAGAGCCATGGAAGGATAACCAGAAGCCAAACAGTTGGGAAAGGCAACCTTGAAGATATTCTTCAAGCCATAGACATAGAGGAGACTCTAGTGGTCAAAGATGTAGATATTAAAGGAAACAAGAAGAAAAATCAGGTATAACTTCTAAAAAACTTGATTTCTTAGGGGAAGATGCAGGGTTTATGTTTCAACCAAGAAAACTACTCACCAGGCTGTAGCTTGAAAAAGGTGTCATGGAATGTAAAATGACAGAAGTTACAGACAAAGGCAAGCAACCTATGGCAAAGGATATCATTGATTTGTCTCCAACAAAAGAATAGATTATTGTGCAGAGGAAGGGTAAAGAGAAAGTGGTTGAGAAAAATGAAGAACAGATGTTAAAAGAATAGTTAAGGGAGTCTAGAGAGGAGGTTATTGAAACCAAATTGGAATTGCAGGAAGCCAAGATAGACAAGAAAATGATGGCAAAATTCAAAGAGAAGGTAAATGAATAAATCGGTCAATATTATGAGTCATTGACCAATGCCAAGAAATTGTTGAAAATGATACTTCATCTACGAAGGGTAATGAAGCACACAAGAAAGAGGAATATATGGTTGCAAGTTAAAAGAAAGAAACTTAAAAGCCAAGTCAAAGAGTTAGAAGAGTAGATGGAGATGATACAGTCAGAGTTAAAGAAGAAAGGTCTTAAAATCATAGTCATAAATGAACCTAAAGAGACTCAAGCTCCTACTGCCAAAGGTGAAGCTTCTAAAGCTTGAAGAGTGGAAAAATTCCCTTTTTGATATTTTTGCATCATTGAGAATCAACATTTGCAGAGTCATAGGAAATTTTTTGAAGAATAAAGGACAATTTTTAAGTTTACTGCCAATTAGGCAAGTTCACAGTGTATCTTAGGCTTGAAGCCCAAAATTTGCTACGAGCTTGCTGTAGGTGTATTTTTGTTACAAAACATTGGTATGGTCACAATGAAGGTGGGTAAAAGTTTGTATTTAACTATTTTGACTTAATAAACAATTTCAAATCAGAAAAGGGAACAAACAGGTGGCAGAGATGGGTAAAATCAAATTGCTACAGACTTTCGCTACGAACTTGCCTTAACTCCCCTGTTTCTACAACGATAAATGTTTTGTAGCATTTTCTAGTTTTGATGGCCTGTTGGGGATAAGCCAGCCACTTGGAAATATTAAAGGACATCAGGGGAATATTTTAGTGGAGGCATGGTCTTCGACAAAGTTGTTCAGTTCACCAGCTCACCATGAAGACACTCATCATTTATCATGACTACACCTCCTTAAAAGTAGGAAGACAAGTCTCTTGACTTGATGGGGGAAATTATGTTTTGGTCATGGTCAATCCCCCCCATTAGTGTCAGTATTTTCATCCTGCCATCAGTGATCAAAATATTCTTTTCATATAATTTTAGGAGTCCCACTTAGAATTTTTTTATCATTCCACCAGGTCATGCAAAAATTTACTCACTGATGGTAGCCCTAAGTCAAAAAATTTCACTTTTTTTCTAAATTTCCATTAATTTCTGGCTCAATTTCATACCTTGCTGACTGTACATCATCCATAAAGATAATTTCATCATGAAAACCACTCTTTCAAAGTCTCATTATGTCTAGGGTTTTTTCAAGGTTTCATTAGGTTTCTAGGGTTTTTCAAGGTCCAATAAACACACAATTTCCATTTCATAAAGCCAACAAAGTAAGAGAGTGAACAAAATAACATCTCTTTACCAAGTAAATATGATTTGCAAAGATGTAATTCTGATTCCAAAGTTGTGATTTTCATCCTAAAATGTAATTTTGATTCCAAAACGGTGTAGCTTTTATTTTTATTTTGTAATTTTATGTCATTTAATATGTAATAAGTACAAGGTTCCCAAGCTGCCAACTCATAGTTCCACATGCCAACAAAGAAAATATAAAAGTGCAAAGCATTCCTAGTCCATCAAAATGATCAATTGTCAAAGGAAAGAAGTCAAAGTGAAAGGTATAGTTTCAAAATTTTAAAGTGAAAACAAGAAGGAAAAGTGGGTCCCAAAGTGCAAAACATCCAATCCATCAAGCATAAAGCCCATCCAAAGATAAAAAAAGACATTCACTTTCACTTTATGCCATCGAGCCATCACTCACAGAACTCGAAAACCAAATTTTAAAGGTGAAAGGTATAGTTTCTAGGAGGCGCTATGCACCTGGAACAAGGCGTTGCTCACCTCGGACAAGCGTTGCACATAGAGCAAAGGCGTTGCGCACCTGGTAGATAGGCACTGTGCACTTGTCCAATTTCGTCTACAAGCTCCAAAAATTTGTGCAAGTACTCCAAACCTTCAACAAAGGATTTTTCCATCTTCTAGAAAGTAAGTAAGACATCATTACGCCCTCCTTGCATTTATTAAGTGCAAATTTCATGGTGTCAATATTTTCATGAGAAATATCTAGTTTTTCAAGATAGAAACCCTAGTTTCACTTCCTAATCACAAATTTGATTCCTGAAGACCCTTTTACCCTTCCCACATCACAATAAATCCCATCCCTACCCCTATATCATTAAATCCCTATCCCAAAGTTCATTTTCCATAAACCCTAAGACCTAGGTATGTCAATTTCCTAGGCTCCCAAATCCCCACACCTGTAATAAAATTCCTATTCCCAAATACCACAACATTTCTATTCCCTGTTACCTCCCTCAATTTAATAATCCCTTTCTCCATCTCCCTAATTTTTTCCATCCCATTCCCCACTCTATAATCCTACATTTCACTCCCAATTCATCTCCCTAGGGTTTCTAGCCAAGACACTATGGAAGAAGAAAACAAAGAATTCAGTGAGGAAGAAGAAAGGGAAGAGAGGAGGCCACACAAAGGAGGGAGGATCCTTAGACTTGAACCTACAAACACCAGAGAAATCATGGCCTCTACCATGACTGTGACATGTTTCAAGCATGTAGGATGCTTTGACTTTTGTGAAAAAATACAAAGGGTCCAACATCACCCTGTTTTGAGCAAGCTTTTCATCTCTAATCTTCATGACAACCAGGTAACCCTTGCTGGTGTCACTTTCACAGTATCCACAACCATCATAGCAGCTGCCACTGGAATTCCAAATGTTGGTGAAAAGTGGTACAAGGAAAAAAACTTGGAGAATCATTACTATGAGCCATACATCAATCCAAGGTACAAGAATGAAGGAAAAAGGGTCTTTCCTTTCTCTTACCTCCTAGATAGGTATGTCCCCGTGATGAAAATCATCATGAAGTACTTCTATTGTGAAGTAAGGTTCTCTAGACTCTACACTTACCATATCAAGTTTTTAATGCACTTCACAAGGGTAAAAATGCTCAACATACCTTATTATCTCTTCAGGAACATTGACAAAATGGCATACATTGTTCAAAAGAGAGATTATGACCACAAGATGAAAATTCTGTTTCACCACTCTCTCATCAAGATCATTTTCCTCCATCACCTCTATCAATTGAACATCTCATGGGACACTTTCACAGCTAATGACATCTTTACTACTCCACCAATTCAACATGCTCAAGCTGTGCCTCCACCGTCTCATCCTTCCACATCCATTCCTCCATCTCAGCCCACAATACCTACTTCTTCATCAGCTCAAACTACTTCACCCATTTCACCACCATCATCACCATTTCACACTCAGATTGGGTCATCTAGCAGAGCTAAGACCAGTGAGCTTCAAAAGACCAAAGTAGTTGAGATAGAGACAGTGGAAAAAAACATATCAGAGAGGTCATAGGAAAGTGTTTGCTCCTCAAATTATGGAATGGGCCTTTCCTTATTCATCGACAAAGCAGGTAGAAGAAAGGAAAGTAAAATATGATAGAGGCAGATATTCAGGAACAGATTTGGCATGAGGAATAGACAGAAATGGAGTTTGACCTTGTTGACTTGGATCAACAAGATGATTATGAGATCACTAGCATAGTCATCAAGGAAAAAAAGCCAAGATTAGAGATCTACAAACTAATCTTGATAGGTCTAAATTTGTCATTACCTTTCTTGAGCAGGAGAACCAGCAGCTAAAGACCAAACACTTCATTGACGAAGTGAAACTCATCAAAGCTCAAAGAGAGGCAGAAAAAGCTAAAGTCTTGCTTGAAGAGACACTAGAAAAATATGGTGTACTAGATGAACCAGAAGAACAAGTGCCAAAAATAAGGCCAAGAACTAGAGGTTTGAAGAGAGCCCTAGAACTAGAAAGGCAGAAAGAAAGAGAACTAGCAAATGAGGTCACTCTTAATGATAAATTTGCAGTTGTAATAAATGAGAATAAAGAAGGTTGGCTTCAGGAAAAAAATGACCACCTTGAGAAGCTATTGAAAAGGATCACAAAAGACAATGATATTCATAAAAGGATGGCAAAGCACTATGCCAAGAGAAACATAATTGCAAGGTCAAAACTTAAACAAGCCAATGCAAAAATTGAAACACTAACCATGCAAGAAGAGAAAACAAGGCTTGATATCCTTGCTAGAGCCTCACTCCATGCCTAACCCTCATCATCAGCCACCATTCAACAAATTTTGACAAATTTTGATACATTTTTGAAAATTTTTGAAGTTTTTGTGCATTACTAGACAATCATGTGACAGTTGGACTGTTAGGAGTGCAACACCCTAGGCGATGCGCTTCTGTTTAGGGCATATTTTGGTCAAAAGGAGACCACCATTAGATTTAGATCAGGGAAAAAATGTAGGTCAACCACTTTTCTAGTCTTGTTTGGTCAAACTGGCAGGTGAAAAAGTCAAAAAACACTCAGAAAATCTTAGTTCTGCCTCCTTTTTCACCTTGGCACTGCGCTCTTCAGCAGCCTTTGTAGAATCACCTTTTGAGAGGTCAAATCAATTCAAATCTACAAACCAAGCACAAATTTAGAAAGTAGACTGGATAAGCTTTCCAATGAGCTATCCTAAGCTCAGTTTGGACACCTGAAACCCATCCAAAACTCATCTGCAACATGGAGGGCGCATGTGACATTGGCGCTGCGCACCTAACACTAGCGCTATGCACCTGACTAGTGTCTGATTTTTCTGAGTTTTATCTGCAATTTTGATTTTCACCTTGAAAAATTATGTTTTTACTAATGTAATTGATGGAATTAAATGTAATTATGGTGTTTTTACACTTACCTAGGGTAAATACATTAGGTGAAAAGTTTTGATGACATGTAATGAATTAGTTTGCAAAATGTGAGGGATGAGTCAGTTTGACCTCCCTACACTCTAGATATTCAGCTCAATTTTTGGTGGAACTACTCCTCCACTCATGGATTCGACCCTTAAGGATGGGATGAGTTTTTTGAGGTCTATATATTGTACTTTTTGACTCATTTTCAGAGGTTGGATATTGTTGGATGTTGATGCATTGATCAGAGACTCTAGTGTAATCTATTTGGCAGGAAATTAATGAAAAGGTTACAACTATTTCTTTGAGATACCTGCGGTATGGAGATTTAGCATTGTTTTTCATATGTCTCATTATGTATGAATTTTTTGTTTCATGGTCCATTTCATTTCTATGATATGTTGGTTTTTAAGTTGATAAAAATAATACATCTCTCATGTTATGTTTTGGGAAAACCTTCATAGTTTGTCCATCTTCCTCAGTTTAGAAAGAATTCATGCTTAGACTTGCTCTTTCTAGCTCCTCACCTGTCTGATCCATCCCACTCAAGAAACCCTAAAGTGTTAGGTTTTCTACCTACCTTGCCTCAATGAATCTATGCAACCCTAATCTTATTTTCCATGACCTAGCCTCTTTGACCTAATTCACCCAGCCAACAACCCAAATTCAAACAAACAAACCCCTATGATCATACCTAGCCTAAAACCCTAATTAATCCAACCCTCTTGGCTATGAAATTGTAGAGAGATCCCTCTCTAGTTTGGTAGGGCTAGCTACCAAGCTAAAATATTGGTCTGTGGTTACCTCTGTTGGGATTTCTTCTTCAGCCTTAGAGATCTGGTGGAGAGATAACACCACCCAGGTTCTGGATGTAAATGTGAAGTATTTAAGTTTTTTGATGTAATAAATAGGTTATAGAGTCCTAATAGGTCTCTAAGTCCTAAATTTAGTAGCTGTCAATTTTATTTCCATGTAATTTTCTTATTGTTATATTAGGTGTCAAAAAAGAGACTCGATGATCTAGCCATGTTGGCAAATCTAATGTAAAGATGCTTAAGCCTATTAATAGGCGGATTATTGAAGAATAGAGGGTTTAATGATGTTGACTACAGAACTACTATTGTAAACACTTCTTATTAGTAATATACAGTGGCTGTTGGCTCTTTCTTCACCTGAGGTTCATTGATGTTTTCACGAGCTCTTGTCTTCTGTATCCTGCTACTTTGTCTTCAATACTTTGATGTTTGATTACTTAGAATTCATGTACATCATGCTCTAAATTCCTTCAAGAATTAGACTGTTGTGTATCTCTGTATGTTGTCTTTTCATAAAAACATCTATATGCCTCAGCTTCCACAAGAAGAACCATGTCATCGAGTTTCTTAACACTGAATCCATAAGGCCAATGGTAGTGATTTCTATACATATTTCACCTGCATAAAAACGTACTTAAAACACTTTTGTTAGATTTAGACATCAGTTGAACTTAATTTGAATAAAATCATTTTTTATCTTTGAGAGAGACCTCTTAGGCTGAAAAGGCTAATTTTTAGCTAGAAGTTGGTTTGAAAGAGTTACTCTAGGTTGTTTGGTGGAGCATCCCATCTGTACCAACATAGTGATAACAATTATATTAATTTTTGCTCTTAAGTCAATCAGGGTGTTTTTAAGAGTTGTTCCTCCAAGATGAACAACTGTTGTTGGGTTCCTATTAGAAAATTATATATTACAGAGCAATGGAACACATAAAATATGAGGAAACACAAAAACAAAAATAACATATAAAACAAGAGAGACACATATATATGTGGTTCACCCAACTTGGGCGACGTCCATGGAAACAACCAATGCTTCCTTTTTATTATCCAAAAAAATGAAGAGACAAAACCTATGATAGATCCATTGTAATATCATCTACTCTCTCACACAATCCCCTTTTCTAGTTCTCACTCATAATATACGCTCAATGCACAGCCACAATGCAATACCCTAATACAAAATGAGGGGTTTCCTTCTAGGGAAAAAAACCCTATATTAAACATAACTTCTACCATCATATCATCCGCTTAATGAACGACCCAGATTGACTACGAAATTACAATATTTTACAAGGAAAATTTACATTTGTTTTTAGCTTCGGGGGTGCTGCCCCCGAAACCCCCCGCCAGGGGGGGGGCTCATAAAATTGTTGTCACCCCCCCTAGACCCCCTAATGAAAATTAAACAATGAGCAACTTTGCCACACTGTTAAGAATAATGTTCCAATGTGGCGACACATCTAAATAAAAAATATAATCAGGATCCACACCCAACAATCTCCCACTTGGAGATTGATTGTAGCAACTCCACCGCTACTTCATTTGTTGGACAATGACTCCACTTTGGACCTGGTTGTTTCTCATGTTCATCATCATACTTGAAGACCAATGGAAATTAAGAATAATCTCAGTTTATCCCTAGTTACAAGTTTTGTTAACATATCTGCAGGATTCTGGCTAGTGTGTATCTTTTCCATCTTCAACTGTCCATCTTCCAACAATGACCGTATGAAATGGTACTTGAGTTGTATGTGTTTAGTCCTGGAATGAAATGTTGAGTTCTTTTGAAGATGAATGACACTTTGGCTATCACTGTATAACCTTCCCATTTCCTTCTTCTTACCCAATTCATCCATAAAACTTTGTAACCAAATCATTTCTTTACTAGCCTCTGTAGCAGCAACATACTCTGCTTTTGTTGTTGAAAGTGCAACACAAATTTTCATTTTTGAAACCCAACT
The DNA here is from genome assembly GCA_034641835.2 of Pinus albicaulis. Classification (NCBI taxonomy): domain Eukaryota; kingdom Viridiplantae; phylum Streptophyta; class Pinopsida; order Pinales; family Pinaceae; genus Pinus; species Pinus albicaulis. The sequence goes on from CM076583.1 coordinate 293,058,989, forward strand.
GACAGTTGTTCCACCTACTGTAAATACATAACCTGTAGTGCTCCTCCTATTATCTCTATCACTTGCCATATCTGCATCAACATATCCCTGTAGATCATTGTTTGATCTGCCAAAACATAATGCTTGATTTGTGGTACCTCTCAGATATCTGAGAATCCATTTCATTGCCATCCAATGTTCTTTTCCTGGATTGTTCATGTACCTGCTTACAACTCCCACTACATGTGCAATATCAGGCCTTGTGCACACCATTGCATACATTAAGCTTCCAACTGTTGATGCATATGGAACTTTAGACATATAATCCATTTCTTCCTAGGTCTTGGGGCAGATATCCTTACTAAGTTTGAAATGGCTAGCCAAAGGTGTACTAACTAGTTTTGCATTCTGCATATTAAATCTTTTCAACACCTTTTGTATGTACTCATTCTGAGACAATGTTAGTTTGCGATTTTTCCTGTCTCTAGTTATTCTCATACCAAGGATTTGTTTGGCAGCTCCCAAATCCTTCATTGCAAATAAATTTGCCAATTTTCCTTTGAGCACATTTATTTCCTACATGTTAGACCTTGCAACAAGAATGTCATCTACATACAATAACAATATAATATAACTGCCATCATTTTTATTTTTCAGATAAACACAATGATCAGAGTGACATCTAGTATAACCTTGTTCAGACATAAACCTGTCAAATTTTAGATACCACTGCCTCAGATCCTGTTTTAATCCATACAAGGTCTTCTTCAACCTGAACACTAATTTTTCCTTCCCTTTGACCTCATATCCTTGTGGTTTTTGCATATATATCTCGTCCTCCAAATCTACATGGAGAAATGTTGTTTTTACATCTAACTGTTCAAGATGAAAATCTTCCACTACTACAAGACTTAAAATAGTTATGATTGAAGTCATTTTAACAATAGGAGAAAATATTTCATCAAATTAAATACCTTTCTTCTGTGAAAACCCATTCATCGCAAGTCTAGCTTTGTACCTATGTTTTCCTCCATCTTCTTCCTTCAACCTGTAAACCCATTTATTCTGCAATGTTGTTTTACCTACAGGCAACCTGACTAAATCCTAAGTCTAGTTATGTATTAAGGATTTCATCTCTTCTTTCATGGATAGCTCCCACTTCTTATTGGTTTCTACCTGCATTTCTTCTTCATAACATTCTGGTTCACCAGAATTAGTCAACAATACATAATATAATGAAGGAGAGTATCATTCCGGGGATCTACTTATCCTAGTAGATCTTCTGACACCACTTTCATGTGTTTGAGGCACCTGTTGTTTTTGTGGTTGTTGTTGTTGTTGTGGCTGTTGATTGTTATTATTTTCAGGAACATTTATTTTTTCTGCGATCTCATCAAGAAATGTGTATTCTTTGTATTATTTTTCCTGTTTCTTTTCCTACAACTGATCCTTATACAAGACCTTTTCATTGAATATTACATCTCTTCTCCTAATTATTTTGTGATTTTCATAGTCATATAAGCGATTCATTAAGACCATATCCAATAAAGGTACATTTATTTGATTTTTCCTCAATATTTGTTATATTTTATTTATTAATATGGAAAAATCCCTCACAACCAAAAGGCTTTAAAAAGGAGTAGTTTACTGTTTTACCTGTCCATTCCTCCTATGGAAAACCACCATCCAAGGAACTTGAAGGCCCTATGTTTATTATATAAACAAAAATATCTATAGTATCTTCCCAAAATTGTAAAGGCAATCTTGCATGCAATATCATGCACCTTTCACGCTCCATGATTGTCTCGTTCATCATTTTTAGACACACCATTTTCCTGTGGTGTTCTTGGAACTATCTTCTCTCTGCGTATTCCATGCTCTAAACAGTACCTATCAAACTCTTTGCTACAATATTCACCTCCATTATCTGATCTGAGACACTTCAACTTCTTTCATGTCTCAATCTCAACCAAATCTTTCCATTTCTTGAAAGTATCAAATACATCAGATTTATTCTGAATACAATAAATCCAAGTTTTTCTAGTTGCATCATCAATAAAAGAAACATAATAATGAGAGCCACCGAGACATGATACATGAGCAGGTCCCCATACATATGTATGCACAAGCTCTAATTTTTCTCTCTTCTTTTCTTTCCCAACTCTAAGAAATCCATCTCTCTTATGTTTTCCATAAACACAATTCTCACAGAAATCCAAATCAATTTCTTCAAACCTGACAAAAAGTTTCTTGAGTGAAGAATATTCCTCCCATTCTCACTCATGTGTCCGAGCCTATAATGCCATAATTCTGCATCTTCTCATGTGGAGGTTAAAGCATTAACACAATTAGAAATACCATTGCATACATACAATGTACCAACATTTTCTCCTTTTGCTACTACTAGGGCTCCTTTAGTGACCTTCCAGGTTTTATCTGAAAAAGTTGTCACACAACCTTGACCTCCTAATTGCCCTGTTGAAATCAGTTTTTTATTTAGATCTGGAACATGCCTTACCACATTTAATAACCATTGGTTTCCATTCTGCTATTTTACAAGAACTTTACCCATTCCAACAATTTTACAGGGTTTATCATCACCCAGATGAACCTGTCCAAAATCTCCTTAAACATAGTCATGAAAATGTTTCTTATCAGGTGTGGCATGGAATGAGGCCCTTGAATCTACCACCAAGGCATCAATAACATTTTCTAAATAAATAATCAAAGCATCTTGTAACACATCACTTGTCACATTTGCTCATGATTGTTTTCTTGCTATGTGTCTCCTTATTTTCCCTTCCGAGACTTATATTATTTATTCAGGTGTCCTTTCTTCCCACATTTCTAGCACACTATCCCTGATTTGGACTTGGATCTTCCATTCCTTGATTTACTATGATATCCCAAGCGCTTTCCTCTTTACATTTTCCTTCCCCTAGTCTCTCCACTCAAAACATTTCCCGATGTGTTAGGTCCCTATATTACTAGTATAGTCCCTTATTGTTGTTAGTGTAACCCTCTTATTGTTATTGTTGTACCCCTGTAACCCCCATATTGTTATTATTGTGCCCTTACATTATTATTGTTAGGTCTTCTAGGATTAAATTGTGGCCCCATGGACTCCTATATATAGAAAAGAGGTTTTCCCATTTGTGTCATCCAGGAATTTTTCATTTATGTAATATATTTTAGGTTTCCCCCTCAAAGTGGCTTATTTCTAAGGCGTTGATCTCTCTTTTCTTCTATTTTTTGAGTTGGTTTCATAACATTTGGTATCAGAGCTTTGGATTCTAGGGTTTCGCTGCTCCAAACAGGTCATCATGGAATTTTTGCTATAACTTTTTTTTCTATGAAGTTTCAGAAGCTGAAATTTTTACAGAGAAAAGTTGAAATTTTGTGCAACGTCCTGTAAAAATTTTAGATCTTTGTTCGCAATATTTTTGGAGATATGATCTGTAGAAGTTAGGTTTTTTTTAGGCTCTCGAATTTCACCTAAACAGGTCATCGTAGAATTTTCCCTATAAATTTTTCTCTACGAAGGGTCAGAAGTTGAAATTTTTACAGAGTGAAACAAAAATCTTGAGGACTGTTGTATAAAAATTTAAGATATTGGTTTGTAATATTTGCGGAGATATGATCTGTGTAAGTTAGGGTTTGTTCAAGCTCCCGAATTTCATCTTAAAGAGGTGGCCGTGGGAAAATCGTCATAACTCTCTCTCTGAGGATCAGATTTGAATTATGTAAAAAGTGGCTGCAAGTACACGAATTGTAGTTTTTTATGTATCAATTTCAAAGCCAAAGGAGGAAACAGTGACACCTGTCATACCGTACAAGTTTGCTCTATTGAACCAGCCCATAATTAGGTAATTGTGGGAGATTGGGCATAACTTTGCCTTGAAGAATCCAAATTAGGTCAGATCTATGGCATTCGAAAGAATATTCAGAGGGCTACTACAGGACTTAATTTCAAATATTCAAGATCCTAAATCACATATATAATTCAGTTCCAATATCAAGCTCCTCAAAAGAAAGAAAAAGTTGTGTATTTTTTTTAAGTCTTGTTTAAAAAATTAGTTTGAATTTATTCCAAGGGCATATTGAAGAATATATATCACTATCGGGTTATAAAATTCCCCCTAAAAAGAATTCAACACCCATTAAGCCTTCATAAGGCTCTACTATGAATCATGAAGATGAAGAAATGCAACATGAGATATCAAAATTACAAGGGCAAGTGCACTAAATTTCGCTATCGCAAAGAGCAACAAAAAATGAAATGGAATTTTTGAAGAAATACATGGAAAATAAGATGGATGGATTGAAGAAAGGCGTGGAAGCTAAGATGGATGGTTTTGAAGCTAAGATGGATGGCATGGAAGTTGGTATGGAAGACAATATGGATGAAATGGAAGCTAAGAACGATGAAAAAATGAAAGACAACATGAAAAACATGAAGAATGATCTAAAAGTAGACATCGAAGGTTTGGTAAAGTTGATACAAGAAATGTTTCCTAATGGAGAAAAGGTAGTAGAGGAAACTCATGATGAGAAAAAATAAATTTTAATCGTGATTTCATAAACTCTAATGTTGGATTAAAGAACCACCATATTCCAAAGATGGATATGAGGAACTTTGATGGCAAGGATCCCGTAACATGGATACTAAAGATGGAGCAATATTTTGATCTCAATAGTGTGCAAAATACACAAAAGGTACACAAGAACAAAATAAATTTGTATGGTATCGATGGATTTGCTCTCGTAATTTTTTTTTCACTTGGTCTATTTTTACGGAGGAAATGATAGCACATTATGAGGATACAAAGAGAAACACCTTCTTTAGCCAATTGATAAATATAAAACAAAATGGTTCAGTGGTGGAGCACATTAAGGACTTCCAAAAAATGAATATTAGGGTAACTGATATTCCAGAGGAACACATGATTGATGTCTTCATAGGGACTTTAAAGGATAACATCCAACATGAAGTTCACATTTGGGAACCTGATTCATTAGAGAAGGCATTCAGGTTGGCAAGAAAAATTGAATGTAAAATTATGGCGACAAGGAAGCCTATCACTCACATCTATAAATATGGAAGTGTTGCTACTCCTAGACTTCCACAACCTACAAGGTTGACATTACAAAAATTGGAAGAAAAAGAGAAAAAGGGCTTTGCTACAGTTGTGATAGCAAATACACTAAAGGTCATAAGTGTGTTGAGAAGAAATTATTTTACATATATTGTGAAGAGGAGGAAGAAAATGAACAAGAAAATTCAAAAGAAGACGACATACACCAGGAACCAACCCTAGAAGAAGAAGAAATGAGTCCGACTATATCGTGTAATGCATTGGCAAGAATTACCACTCCTCAAACTCTCAAGATAGAAGGACATATCAAGAAGAAAAATGTAATAGTGTTGATTGATTTGGGTAGTACCCATAATTTTATTCATTGTAAGGTAGCCAATGAATTGAATTGTTTCTATACCCAACACCAGAATGTCAAGTGATGGTTGCAAATGGAGGAACTATAAATTGCTCTGGAAAATGCCATAATATCAAGCTAGCCATGTGGGGATATGTATTGAATAATCCAATGCTTTCCATCCCAATGGGAGGTGCTGATGCTGTACTAGGAGTACAATGGTTACAATCTTTGGGGACGGTAACTTTTAATTTTCAAGAACTTTTCTTGAATTTTTTTTCGGAAGGAAAGGAAATCAAATTACGGGGTATCGTAGGGAAGCTAGGAAATATAAAAATCTCTAATGTCGTGAAAAAGCGTTTGAAGAAAGAACAACGAGGCGTAATTGCACAATTATGCTCACTAGAAGTTCCAACATCAAAATCATCTATTTCTCCAGATCTCCAAAAAGTCTTGGACAATCATTCTAAGGTGTTTGAATCTCCCAAATGACTCCCACCTATTCGTGATCATGATCATGCTATTCATTTGATTCAAAGAATTATTCATCCAAACATCAGGCCTTACAGATATCCTTACATCCAAAAGAGCGAAATTGAACGTATGATTGCAGAAATGTTAGAGGCTGGTATAGTTCAACCTAGTGAATGTTATTTCTCTACTCTAATAGTATTGGTGCACAAGAAGGATGGATCATGGTGCATGTGTCCGAATTATAGGGAGCTCAATAAGCTCACTATTAAAGATAAATTTCCCATTCCTGTGATTGATGAATTATTGGATGAATTACATGGAGTAATTTATTTTACCAAGTTGGATCTTCATTCAGGATATCATCAAATTAGAATGAAGACTGAATATATTCTGAAAACAACGTTTCGAACTCATGAGGGTCATTATGAATTTTTGGTCATGCCTTTTAGCCTTACCAATGCACCTTCTACATTTCAAGGGTTGATGAATTCCATTTTCAAACCCTTCATTATAAAATTTGTGCTAGTATTTTTTGATGATATACTAGTCTACATCAGGTCTTGGAAGGATCATGTTCAACATGTTGAGAGGGTGCTCAAAATATTGGAGGAGAAACAATTATATGCAAAAACATCCAAATGTTTCTTTGGAGTACAAGAGGTGGAATATCTGGGTCATATTGTATCTCACGAGGGTGTTAAGGTAGACCCTAACAAAATTAAAGCCATTAAGGAATGGAAAGTCCCCACAACCATAAAGCGGTTGCGAGGATTTCTCGGGTTAACAGGGTATTATCGCAAGTTTGTTAAGAATTATGGGAGAATAGCAGCACCTCTAACAACATTATTGAAGAAAGATGCATTTTCATGGACTCCTGAAGCAACTAAGGCCTTTGAACATCTTAAAGATGCAATGTGCCTAGCACCGGTCTTAGCTATGCCAGACTTCACAAAAACCTTTATTGTGGAATGTGATGCCTCAGGAAATGGAATTGGTGTTGTTTTAATGCAAGAAGGAAGACCCATTGCTTTTGAAAGTCGTCCAATCAAAGGAAAGTATTTACAGAAAGCTATTTATGAGAAGAAAATGTTAGCAATACTACATGCACTAAAGAAATGGCGACCTTACCTAATGGGAAGACACTTCAAGGTAAAAACTGATCATGATAGTCTTAAACACTTTTTGGAACAAATACTATCTTCATAAGAGCAGCAAAAATGGGTCACAAAGATGTTGGGTTATGACTTTGAAATCATCTACAAAAAAGGGAAGCTAAATGTTGTTGTAGACGCACTCTCAAGAAATGATGAAGAGGTGGAAGCATTTCTTTGTTCCATTTATATTATCCAACCAAATTGGATAACCGAAGTAAGGGATGAATGGAAGAAGGACGAAGAAGTGTGGACACTCATTCAAAAGTTGCAAGAAGATCCTAGTACATTCGATACATTTAATTGGAAAAATGATTCCTTATGGTACAAATATCGCATATATTTGCAAGAATTCCCAACTAAAATAAAAGATTCTTTTGGAATTGCACACTTCTTTAGGAGGACACTCGGGATTTTTAAAAACTTACCATAGGGTGAAGAAAGAATTCTTTTGGGATGGCCTTAAATTTGATATTCAATAGTTTGTGGCGAAATGTTTGGTTTTTCAACAAAATAAAGTTGAGACAATTAAGACCCCGAGTCTTCTACAACCTTTATCCATTCCAAGTCAACGTTGGGAGGAGATTTCAATGGATTTTATCACAGGTTTACCTAAGTCCGAAGGAAAGAGTGCCATCATGGTGGTAGTTGATAGACTTACCAAGTATGCACACTTTTGTGCATTATCTCATCCATTTAAAGCAAGTACAGTTTATACTGCATTTATGGAAACAATTCAAAAGCTACATGGAAACCCAAAGATTATTGTAAGTGACAGAGATCGCATTTTTACAGGAAATTTTTGGACAGAATTATTTTCTTGTTTGGTTACTCAACTAGCTCATACCTCATCTTATCATCCTTAATCCGATGGTCAAACTGAGATAGTGAATAAATTTTTGTAAGGATATCTTCGTCGTTTTGTATCTGATAATAAAGTACAATGGGTCGAGTGGTTACCTCTCACTGAATGGTGGTATAACACTTCCTTCCATACTGCAGCAAAAATGACCCCATTTATGGCAGTTTATGGATATAATCCACCGTCCATCACATCTTCTTTAAGGGAAAATTCTAGGGTTCAATCAGTGGAAGATCACATTGAGCATCAACAAGAAGTTCTCCAACTCTTAAAGGATAACCGAAATTTGGCACAAAATCGATTGAAACAACATGCAGATCAACATCACAGTGAGAGAAGTTTTGATGTAGGAGACTGGGTATTTTTACGGCTACAACCATACAAACAAATGTCCCTCAAGCAAGCTAAGAAGGATAATAAATTATCACCAAAGTACTATGGTCCTTACAAGGTGTTGCAAAAGATTGGTACTATGGCATACAAATCGGAGCTTCCTGCTTCTTCGTGAGTGTATCCAGTTTTCCATGTTTCATGCTTAAAGAAGGTTATAGGGGAAAAACTTCCAGTTCAAACAATATTGCCAGAACTTGATGAGGAAGGAAAAACCATATTGGAACCTGAAGCAGTCATGGAAACAAGAACTCGACAGCTATGAAATCGATCAATTTCAGAGTATCTCATCAAATGGAAGAACTTACCCACTGAAGATTCTACATAGGAGGATGAGAATTTTATACAAAAGCACCCGGAGCTACTCAAGCGTTGAGGAAAACACTTTTTTTAAGGAGAGGAGAATGTTAGGTGCCTATATTACTAGTATAGTCCCTTATTTTTGTTAGTGTAACCCCCTTATTGTTATTGTTGTACCCCCTGTAACCCCCATATTGTTATTATTGTGCCCTTACATTATTATTGTTAGTTCAACTAGGATTACATTGTGGCCCCATGGACTCCTATATATAGAAAGGAGGTTTTGTCATTTGTATCATCCAAGAATTGTTCATTTATGTAATGTATTGGAGGTTTCCCCCTCTAAGTGGCTTGTTTCTAAGGCGTTGATCTCTCTTTTCTTCTATGTTTGGAGCTGGTTTCATAACACGATGTCTCACCTGAGATTTTATGTCGCATTTCCTCGCTAAGGATGGCATCGATAACATCATCAAACTTTAAAGTACTATATCCAGAGATAGAGTTACTAATGGCCATAACTAAACCATTCCAACTTTTTGGTAATGAGCATAGAAACAACAAAGCCCTAAATTCATCATCAAAGTTTACCCCTATAGAACTTAATTGACTGGTAACCGCATTAAATTCATTTAATGGTCAACAATAGATCCACCTTCCGAAATATTCATATTAAATAAACGTCTCATAAGAAATACCTTATTTGAGGCCGAGGGTTTTTCATATAGTTTCGAAAACGCCGTAATTAAACCCTCTATTTTCATTTCCTTCGAAATATTGAAGGTTACTGACGCCGCCAGGCACAACCGTATTGTTCCAAGTGCCTTTCTGTCGAGAATCTCCCATTCTTCGTCTATCATACTCGAGGATTTTTTTTTTAATTTTTTATTTTATTCCGCTCAATGGTGGGTAAAAATATTTCCGATACAGATAATCTTCCATCTGCATCTTCCACAACTAGTATTTTTGGCCGTTAAATTTCTCGACCCTAAACCTGCCATTTTTCGCCAATACTCCCATTCCCATGCGAACTAGGAACCCTTCTTTCCTGCTAGTTTATCAGCAAATTATACCTTCGGATCTGATACCAGTTGTTAGAAAATTATATATTACAGAGCAATGGAACACATAAAATATGGGGAACACAAACAAAAAAATAACATATAAAACAAGAGAGACACAAATATATGTGGTTCACCCAACTTGGGCTACGTCCACGGAAACATCCAGTGCTTCCTTTTTATTATCCAACGAAATGAAGAGGCACAACCTACAACAGATCCGTTGCAATATCATATACTCTCACACAATCCCCCTTTTTGGTTCTCGCTCAGAATATACGCTCAATGCACAGCCGCAATGCAAAACGAGGGGTTGCCTTCTAGGGAAAAATACCCTACATTAAACATAACTTATACCATCATATCATCCGCCTAATGAACAACCCAAATTGAATACGAAATTACAATATTTTACAAGGAAATTTTACATAAGATAAATTAGGCTCCGCACCCAACAGTTCCCAGGATCTTCATATGTAGTAGTTGTATTATCCCCTAACATTAACTATGATAGTTTTCCAATTACATGTACAGTAGGGGGATCCCAAGGTTTTCTACCTGCATTTTTAACACATAATTATCTAATTGTTTTATCATAGATTGAAACATATCAAATTGCTTGAAGTAAGGGAATTCATACATGCAAGTTTTTTTAACTCCTTCAAGAAATCGAATTTAGACCGAGGAGTATTTTTTACTTTAGTTAATCTTTCAAGATAAGGAGGATGCAAATAAGTCTCATTACTAGCAGTTGTTACATGTCTCATAACCGAGGTAACATCAATTGTTACAGGGACATTTGAGGTATCACTAGTTGTCACAATGGTATTAGCTGTAGCACCAACTCTTACAGTTTCATGAATATCGTCAACTATTCCAACACTAGTAGTAAAACCCACTATTACAACCTGTTGTTTTTCTAAATATCCTTGAATTAAGTTTTCTCTTAAGGATTTTTCTTCCTCATTTTTTATGATAACAAGAGAAATAATGGGGTTTACTATTCTTCCTTATCGTAATTTTATTTCATTGTATTCCACAGGTGAGATACAATAGGTAGGAAGAATTGGCGTTTCAACTTGTTGCACTACCTTATTATTGGGATTAGGCTTAGGTTGTACAAGTAGTTGGGGGCATAATGGAGGACCACTCATAGTCACATTGGAGGGATGTTGTAAATGTTATCATTACATTGGAATTTGAATAGGCATTTGGTTAGGGAGAACAATCCCTCACCATGGTTGAAGTCATGAAGGAGAAGGCCACTAAAGCTAGGGCGTAGGGTATTGGACCAAAGGGGGATTAGGGGGTTTCCATGGGGCTATTAAATATTGAATTTTATGGGGAAATTACTGAGGAATATACATACCAGACCATGAATTAAAAGAATATAATGGTTTTTGCACCATACCTAATTGTTGAGGCTTCCAAGGATTCTTGGTGCCAATAAAATATGTTGATTCAGTATCCTCCCCTATTTCCCTATAAATTGTTTTAATCCTAGCAATGAGGGGCATTGTTATGTAGAATGTTCCCACTCACATATATTGTAGCTATTAAGCGAGAATTCCCTCAGACGATGTTTCTTCTTGCACTGAGAGAAAAATATATCCAAATCTTGTTCTACTTCAATATGTTTTTGCTTCACTTGAAACACATCAAGCTAAGAGGATAACGAGCTCATATTATCAATTTTAAAATTCTCTAGAATATTTTTCATTTATGCTCATGTTTCTCCAATGTTAGTTGATTTTAAAATCCTAGTAGAAGCATCATGTGTCAGAGTCTTGTTTCTTGTTGATCCTCTGGAACTTCTTCAACAAAGTTGAAAAATTTCATAAGGTTCCTTGGATATATCTCCTTTCCATAGAATATTTAACATATCAAGGCAATAATCCCACATTATTTTGATCAAAATTGTTTTAACTATTTCCTTGTCTAGATTGCTATGTTGAGATCTCCGTAAATTATACTGAAGGTGCTCAACATACTCTTCCAAATTTTCATATGGTGTCTGAGTTATTTTGAATAACTCTTCCCTTTTCTCTCTGGAATGATAGTAGTTATGATGCTTTTATAAAAATTTCTTCCTCATCCTGTCCCAAGAGGTAATGGATGCCCCACCAAGTCCCATAAACCATCTTAGTGTTGATCCCTTTAGTGCAGCAGGGACCAATTTTATTTTTTGTTCATCAGTGGTATAATCATAACTATACAAAGGATGTTGAATTCAAAGATAAATTCATACGAATATCCAATGATTGTACCATGAAAAGTAGGAAGTGCATACAAACGAATGTTCTTCATTGGGGCCTATCCTTAGACATTCCCAATGAGAAATTCAAAGGTGGTAACTAAGCTCCCCGCCATTTGGTTATGCCTAAAAATTTTAGGGTTTTGTAAAAATATCATAGGAAACTCCCCTAATGGAGGATATTGCTCTATTTTTGGTGATGGGGATTGCTCATGTTTTTCTAGTTGTTTAGGTTGCTAAAACTATTTAGATTGTCCAGGTGGTCCTAATGATTTCACAACACCCTCTGCAACAGAATGCTCAGAAGGTTGTTTCAAAACACTACCTAAATATGAGATGTACTAATCAAGTGGTCGTTCTTCTAGACCTTATTCTAAATCACATTCATTCGTATCACCTTATCCCTCTATCAAGCCCTGATTTTCTTCCCTTGCCAATACAAATGGACTAGAAACTCTAGGACTTGTCTCTGATATCAAAGGTTCATAAAATTCCACTTCCTTAATATTTCCACCCAACACAAATGATTCATGGGATGTTGGACTTTGTAGAGCAGTTTTACCTGATCCTTCCTTTTTTGGTGTTGTTCCTCAAGCAGATGATTCAACTTTAGCTTTTGAGATTATCTCTTGTATATATTTTACTCTGCCCAAATACAGATTCTTCTTTTGTCTCCCTCATCCTCTTCTACCTGCATGGTTAGTCTCTTTAGGGGCACCACATTTTTCTTCATCACTATTCATGTAATGTAATCCTATGTGCCCTGAATCCTCACAAGGTTGAGTACACGACAATATGTCAAAGCGGTGTGCAAGTTCTTACCTCTCGTCTTACCATACGAAAAACTCAGAGTTAGGAACACATCTACCACTCTTTCAATCAATGAATGCAAACAAACTAGTCACACATATGCACCTCTAATAGCCTCCCCGAAAATAATCCAAAGATGTTGGGAGGAGAAATTGTCCTTTTAATTAAAAAAAAATCAATACAACTCACACATAAATTATCAATCTCGGTAAGATTTTTGTTTTAAGGCTACTATGCAAAGTATATGAAAGAAAAAATGGAAACTAGCACTAACCAGAACTCAAACCCAATCATTGTAAGTATCACTCTCATCATTCCTTCCCACTTATTTTTACACTCCAAACCTTTCTCAAAACTCAGAATGGAAATAAACACATGTTGCAAAATCAATCACACTTTGTCACATTATCACTCTTATTCGAAAAGAAACAACACTCCTAGAAACCATTCAACACTCAACAATTCCCGAAACACCCATCCAATTTTTTGAGATTCAACAAGATGATGGAGCTTAGTGAAAATGAGTCGCCTTCACTTAGTGGGCCCACAGGCTATTTTTAGGTGCAAGTCTATTTTTAGACTATGTCTATTTAGACATGGTGATCATATTTCAGAAGTTGCAGGATGCGATTTGTGGATGGTTGGTCAAGTTGGAAAAATAGATGAAATTCTATTTTTAGACTATTGGGCGAAGTCTATTTATAGATCGCTGATCTAAAAATAGAAGTGTCGATTATTATTAGCCCTTAATAATAATTAGACTCTAAATATCAACTTATTCTCTTCGAGCACTTAATTTCAGTATACAGATTTGGAAAATTAGTGGGCTGAAGGAATTACGCAATTCCTACAGTTGACTAGTGGTTCATGCATGGAGGACTCAGTTAGAACTAAAGTGGCAAAGTTATGACAGAGTTGGAAGAGTAGTTCATGGAGTTGTATTCAGTTTAACTCAGTTAAAGTGAGTTAAACTCAGTTGAGCTAATTGTATCTAGTCTAACTGAATGATACACTAGTGGGAGTGGAGTGAATTAATTAGTTAATTAATTCACAAATAATAACTCATTAATCAACTGAACAAATACAATAGTTAACTACATTGCATGTCAATTCCAGTGGAGACCCAGTCGAGAGGTAGGTGAAAGGGTGAGATGGACTATCCATTGTGACTATAGTGATGCATTGATTGCATCACACACACATTGGAGTTTCCAATGAGGATTTCGCTGTCAAGGCAAGGGTAATTCGAATTCATTCAGAGGTCTTCTTTAGCAAGGATTGCGCAATGGAGGCAGGCTATCAGGTGACAAGAAATCAATGCATGGATTTGCAGATTTCTTCATGTTAGTGTGTGACGATTGATTGTACTGAGAGCTTGATGTACTAAGCTTTGTATGAGATTGTTACATGATCTCCATGATACATAATATGTGATAGTTGGGGTTTCTAGCTTCAGGCTTTCCCGTTAAACAACTTTGTTATGTGCGATTGTTTTTATTGCTTCATGTGTTTGCAATTGAGTTTAAATTTCCACAAAATATTAACAGTGGAAGGATTTTATATTTAGCAAGAAGATAAAATATTGTTAGATCAGGAGAATCTGGATATATACATGCATATGGTATATAATTTCTACATGGTACCGAAGCAGTGTTAATTCTTGAATATTGCAATTGTGAAGAATTGTTGAGTTTGTGCTAGTGGAAAATTCGAATTTGCTGCAGAAAATTCTTGGTGCGACAGTTGAGTATTCATTGAAATGTATTTCAATGGGTTGCGATTGGAGTATGCCCTTGAGGGCAGCTTGAATTACATAGCCTGGAAGGATAGGATGGAGGCGGTGTTGGAAGATAGTGGAATGAAGGAGTTCATCGATAGCGATGTGCCTAAGCCTGGTTCTAGCGATGCTGCATTACTTGACGCATGGAAAAAGAAGGTAGCGAAGACAAGAAGAATTCTGTTGGAAGGTGTGAAGGACCATATTGTGTCCAGCCTTAACGGGAAAGCCACTCCATTTGCAATGTGGAAGGCTTTAATAGATTTTTTCCCAGAGCAGCAGCGACCAGAGGAAGTTGGCGCGGAAAGATAATCTCAGAAAAATAAAAATGGAGAAGGGCGACAGTATTCCAAAATATCTCATGAAGTTTTTCCACTGCAGGGATGAAATAGGAAGTGTGGGGACTAATGTTGATGATGATGACTTGGTGATCTTGGCTCTCCTTGTGCTTCCGAAGAGTTGGCATAGCTACGAAGACTCTGTCAATGGTCGGCAGAAACTGCCGGGTTGGGAGCGACTTTGGTCGGATCTTGTGCAGGAGGAGATAAGGTGAAGTACCAGGGATGACTCTTCATCGAAGAATGAAGATGAAGAGAATTGCGCTTTGGCTGCAAAATCAAGGAAAGGGAAGGGGAATAAATTCCCTTCAAAATCTGAGGCTAAAGGAAAGAAGCAATATTTGTCCAAGGTGAAGTGTTTTCACTGTCACGAACATGGGCATTTCGCCACTAACTGCCCATAGAAGAAGAAGAACAAGAAGGTTGCTAGAGCTGCAGTGGGTGAGGCCTTAGCCTCACAATTTGAACTTGATTTCTCTTTGATCACATTCTTGGTTTCAAGCGCAATGGGATCGGTGTGGTATCTTGATAGTGGTGCGTCTTTCCATATGACGGGAGACAAGGAGTGGTTTAGTGACTTGGAGGAGAAGGACCTTCAAATGCATATAGAGATGGGTGGCGATGGTTGATACAGTGCAACCGGAATTGGGACCATTACCTTTGAGAGGGAGTTAGGTAATCCATTTCTGTTGAAAGATGTTATGCATGTTCCAGTTCTAAAGAAGAACTTGGTCTCGGTCGCAATGTTGGAAGACAAAGGTTATGACATTGTTTACAGTGAGGGAAAAGCCTTCCTTCGACATAAAAAAACATATCAAACCAAGAATATAGGGATTCAAGTTAAGAATCTCTACAAGCTAGAGGTAGATGGATGCACTGCAATGATGGGAAAAGTAGAAGAAGTGGTGAGCCGGGATGAGGGCGAATTATGGCACAGAAGATTGGGCCATCTTCAACATGGCGCTTTGAATATTTTGCAACATATTTCTACTGGACTTCCCAAGGGTGCTCTTGCACAGTCAGATCAGTGCAAGGGATGTACTATGGGTAAGTTTGTGAAGACCACCTTTCATGAGAAGGAGAATCGTGCTTCGGTGATCCTTGAGAGAATTCACACAGATGTGTGTGGACCTTTCTCGGTTGCTTCAACAAAAAAACATAGGTATTATGTTATTTTTGTTGATGACTATTCTTGAAGATGCTTGATCTTCTTCATGCAGAAGAAGAGTGAAACATTCTCAAAGTTCTGTGAGTTTAAAGCATTGGTGGGGAAGGATTCGGGGAAGCAAGTGAAGGCTCTACAGAGCAATAATGGTGGTGAATATATCTCGGGCGAATTAAAAGACTTTTGTAGCAAAGAAGGAATTCGAAGAGAACTCATAACGCCTCATAACCCACAACAGAATGGGGTCATAGTGAGGAATAACTGAACGATCGTGGGTGCTGCACGAACTATGCTGCATGACAAGGGCCTACCGATGCACTTGTGGGCAGAAGCATGCAATACTGCGGTTTATGTGAAAAACTGTTGTCCTCATAGAGTAATTGGCATGAGTACACCTAAAGAAGATTTTACTGGTAAGAAGCCTAATATTTCTCATTTGAAGATTTTTGGCTCATCTATTTACATTCATGTGACTAAAGACGCCAGGAAGAAGCTGGAGCCAACTGCAGAAGTTGGGATATTTGTGGGGTACACAGAAACACCCCATAATTATCATGTGTATTTTCCAAACAGTCGAATGATTGTGGTGCGATGGGATATAAAATTCAATGAGGTGAAAGCCATGAAGTTGCCGCTTGAGAGAGAGCTACACTTGCATGCAAAGGAGGAACTACTTGTTCCCAAAGATGAGCCTCTAGATGTGGATCAGCCATAGGAGGAGATTCATGGAGTGGAGGAGTCCACTCATGTAGAACCAAACATCAGACAAGGTAGAAAGCGTACCACAGAAGCTGAGAGATTGAAGCTTGATGCGGCATAGAATGTAGGAGCCCCTACATCACAGCGCAGACAGAGACAGTCACCTGACCGATTTACTGGATACATGGCTCTTATGAGCAAGTGTATTGTGACAGAGCCATATTCTTTCGAAGAAGCAGTGCAGGAGCCCACATGGGTAGATGCCATGGTGGAGGAGTATGCCTCCATTGTCAGAAACAGTGCTTGGGAGATTGTTCCAAGGTCGGTGGGTAAATCAGTTGTAGGATCAAGATGATCTACAAGGTAAAGCAATCTGTTGATGGGAGCATTGAGAAGTATAAGGCAAGATTTGTTGCCCAAGGCTTCTCACATATCGAGGGGATTGACTATGAAGAAACCTTTGCACCTGTCGCATGGTATTCTTCCATATGGACCATCCTTGCTCTCTCAGCGCAGATGGGTTGGCACATTCATTAGATGGATGTGAAGACTTCATTCCTTAATGGGATCATTGAGGAAGAAGTGTACATTGAGCAACCTGAAAGATTTGAGATCTTCAGCAGTGAGTCGCATGCGTGCAGACTCAAAAGAGCACTGTATGGGTTGAAGCAAGCACCATGTGCTTGGTACACATGGATTGAAAGCTATTTCACCAGACTTGGCTTCACCAAGAGTGAGGTGGATGCAAACATGTACCAAATTGTGGTGGAGGGTAAGCTTTTAATCATTGTTCTTTATGTTGATGATTTAATACTAACAGGTGATGAGCAATTGATACACTCATGCAAGGCAGATCTTGCAAAGGAGTTCGAGATGAAAGATTTGGGCCTCCTTCATTATTTCCTTGGATTGGAAATATGGCAGTGGGAAGGTGAACTGTTTGTGTCTCAAGGAAAGTATGCTCGGGAGATATTGGAGAAGTTTCACATGCAAGGCTGCAAGCCTATCGACACTCCTCTTCTAGGAAATTGGAGGAAAGAGGATGCTACATCGACAGAGGTAGTGGATGCCACTGTTTATCGACAGTTGGTGGGTTTGATCATGTATTTAGTTAATACAAGATTGAACATATGCTATGTGGTGAACCAACTTTCAAAATCGATGGTTAAGCCTACCAAGCTCTTTTGGAAGGCATACAATCATGTCCTGAGGTATCTCAGGGGCACATCTGAGTATGGATTATGGTACAGACAGACGGATGAGGTGAAGTTGCATGGCTTCACGGATGTAGATTGGGCATGCAACCCAACGGACAGAAAGAGCACATCAGGAGGGATTTTCAGTATCGGATCTACGTCAGTTTCTTGGTACAGCAGGAAACAAATATCTGTGGCACTCAGTTCAGCGAAAGCAGAATACATGTCAGCAAGTCAAGCTGCATGTGAGGCTATCTGGATGAGGAAGATCTTGGTCGATTTGTTCGGTTCACATTTAAATCCTACAGTGATACATTGTGATAATCAGAGTTGCATTAAAATCTCAATTAATCCTGTGTTTCATGATAGATCTAAACATATTGATATCCGGTATCATCATATCAGAGACTGTGTGCAGTGGAAGATCATGTTGCTTCAGTACATTCCTACGAAAGATCAGGATGCAGATATTCTGACGAAGGCGCTCACGAGGAGCAAATTCGAATACCATGGAGGCAGGATCGGGGTGAAGGATAATACCTATCTTGTTGAGAGGGAGTGTTGAGATTCAACAAGATGATGGAGCTTAATGAAAATGAGTCGCCTTCACTAAGTGGGTTGGCAGGCTATTTTTAGGTGCAAGTTTATTTTTAGACTATGTCTATTTTTAGACATGGTGATCATATTTCAGAAGTTGCAGGATGCTATTTGTGGTTGGTTGGTCAAGTTGGAAAAATAGATGAAATTATATTTTTAGAATATTGGGAGAATTATATTTGTAGATTGCTGATCTAAAAATAGAAGTGTCAATTATTTTTAGCCCTTAATAATAATCAGACTCTAAATATCAACTTATTCTCTTGGAGCACTTAATTTCAGTATACAGATTTGGAAAATAAGTGGGCTAAAGGAATTACACAATTCCTAGGGTTGGCTGGTGGTTCATGCATGGAGGAATCAGTTAGAACTGAAGTGGAAAAGTTATGACAGAGTTGGAAGAGTAGTTCATGGAGTTGTATTCAGTTTAACTCAGTTAAAGTGAGTTAAACTCAGTTGAGATAATTGTATCTAGTCTAACTGGATGATACACTAGTGAGAGTGGAGTGAATTAATTCACAAATAATAACTCATTAATCAACTGAAAAAATACAACAGTTAACTACAGTGCATGTCAGTTCCAGTGGAGACCCAGTGGAGAGGTAGGTGAAAGGGTGAGTTGGACTATCCGTTGTGACTATAGTGATGCATTGATTGCATCACACACAAATTGGAGTTTCCAATGAGGATTGCGCAGTCAAGGAAAGGGTAATTCAAATTCATTCAGCGGTCTTCTTCAGCAGGGATTGCGCAGTGGAGGTAGGCTATCAAGTGGCAAGAGAATCAGTGCATGGATTTGTAGATTTCTTCATGTTAGTGTGTGATGATTGATTGTACTGAGAGCTTGATGTACTAAGCTTTTTATGAGATTGTTACATGATATCCATGATACATAATATATGATAGTTGGGGTTTTTAGCTTCAGGCTTTCCTATTAAACAACTGTGTTATGTGCGATTTTTTTTATTGCTTCATGTGTTTGCAATTGAGTTTAAATTTCCGCAAAAGATTAACAGTGGAAGGATTCTGTATTTAGAAAGAAGATAAAATATTGTTAGATCATGAGAATCTGGATATATACATGCATATGGTATATAATTTCTACATGGTATCAAAGTAGTGTTAATTCTTGAAGATTGCAATTGTGAAGAATTTCTTAGTTTGTGCTGGTGGACAATTTGAATTTGCTGTAGAAAATTCTTGGTGCGACAGTTGAGTATTCATTGAAATGTCTTTCAATGGGTTGCGATTGGAGTATGCCCTTAAGGGTAGCTTGAATTACATAGCCTGGAAGGATAGGATGGAGGCGGTGCTGGAAGATAATGGACTGAAGGAGTTCATCGATAGCGATGTACTTGAGCCTGGTTCTAGCGATGCTGCATTACTTGATGCATGGAAAAAGAAGGTAGTGAAGACAAGAAGAATTCTATTGGAAGGTGTGAAGGACCATATTGTGTCCAACCTTCACGGGAAAGCCACTCCATTTGAAATTTGGAAGGCTTTGACATATTTGTTCCAGAGCAGCAGCGACTAGAGGAAGTTGGCATTGAAAAATAAGCTCAGAAAAATAAAAATGGAGAAGGGCGACAATATTCCAAAATATCTCACGAAGTTTTTCCACTATAGGGATGAACTGGGAGGTGTGGGGATTACTATTGATGATGATGAATTGGTGATCTTGGCTCTCCTTGGGCTTCCGAAGAGTTGGAATAGCTATGAATACTCTGTCAATGGTTGGGAGAAACTGCCGGGTTGGGAGCGACTTTGGTCAGATCTTGTGCATGAGGAGATAAGGAAAAGTACCAGGGATGGCTCTTCGTCGAAGAATGAAGATGAAGAGAATTTCACTCTGGCTGCCAAAGCAAGGAAAGAGAAGGGGAAGAAATTTCCTTCAAAATCTGAGGCTAAAGGCAAGAAGCAAGGTTTGTCTAAGGTGAAGTGTTTTCACTGTCACGAACATGGGAATTTCACCACTAACTGCCCACAGAAGAAGAAGAATAAGAAGGTTTCTGGAGCTACAGTAGGTGAGGCCTTAGCCTCACAATTTGAACTTGATTTCTCTTTGATCGCATGCTTGGTTTCAAGCGCAATGGGATCAGTGTGGTATCTTGATAGTGGTGCATCTTTCCATTGACGAGAGACAAGGAGTTGTCTAGTGACAAGTCATACCTAGAAAAAATTCTTTAAAAATTGGGCCTTGTGCCAAGTTGGCACCACATTTTTGTGGGCCATTTCAAGTTTTAGAGAGAGTATGGAAGATAACATATAGATTGGACTTCCCACCAATGTTAAAGGTTCATAATGTTATGCATGTTTATTTACTTAAAAGGTATGTATAGGATGCTAAACATGTGATTGATTGGTCGGTGCTATTGGTAGAACCAAAGGGAGAGTTCTAGATGGAACCTCTGTGTATTCTAGATCATAGGAAAATCGTGCTTTGAAATTGAGTCATTGAGCGAGTCAAGGTGTAGTGGAGGCACTTTGGGGCTGATGAAGCCACATGGGAAATGGTTGATCAAATGCGGGTGCCATACCCATTTTTGTTTTTTAGTTAATAAAATGTAAATATGATTGTAATTAAATGTAAAGAGATGTGTATATAAATCTCATAGTATAAGTTTATGCTTGGTTTAAAGCATGCTTAATTGTGTTTGGGTACAAAAAACAAAGGAAGACATTCCTCTAAGGGGTTGGGTTTGTGACAGCCCTTTTTGGTTAAATTCCTCTTGTAAATATTTATGAATTATAGTTTTTTAATTAAATTGTGGAAATGAAACACAATGAATTGACCGAGAGAAGGGACATAGGTCAACAACCTTGAGGAGGAGATTGCTTGGGGAATTGGGTAAATGCTCATTTAATGGTAGTCATGGCATGACTAATATGTTTTAATGAAACTAACTAGAATTAATAACAAGTTGGAGGAAGAGTATGGGATTCCTAAATGGAGGACAACCTTGTATTTCTCTTCCTTGTCTTGCGGACGATGCTTGGACAAGTCAACAAGAAAAGAAGGACAAGGGCATTAAAGCATTCAAACATCACTAAAAGGGGGATTCAACCACCTGGAGATGGAGAGAACACACAACACTAGAAGATGGGGAAGAATGCTGGAAGAACATAGCACATTGGTAAAGCATGGGAGAGGAAAAAAGATAACCATAAGTCAAGGACTAGGCAGTGGGTGCATGCAAGAAGCAAGGAAAAGCACAACTCAAGTGAAGGAGCAAGTTTCTCTGGACTCTCGGGTTTGGGTGGAGGTCTTGTATCCTTTGGATTCCTGGCTTTCAAAGGTGTTCCCTATGTTTTGATACTTAAATGCGAGCGTACAGTTGGTTATAGTGTGCTCTGGATTCTTGGTTTAGGGTGGAGACAATGGTGGAAACATCTCCTATTTCAAGAGTGTGGAGATGGTTTAATCTCTCAATTCCATGTATAAATTAATTGGTTGGTTTATTTTTTTTAGCACTCTTCCTCAGAATCTGAATTCAGCTCAAGGGTGGTTGATGGAAATAAAGGTTACATTACAATAAACCTAAGGTTAGGTGGAGAGTTAGAGTTCCAATCTCAGTTGCCAGTATCATTTGCATCACAATATAAGTGGTTTACCTGTGTTAATGTGGTTTCTATTTCATTCTGATGTTATATTATTGTTATATAGCATGTATAGTTAATGAGGATCTCATGTTCATTGTGTAATTCAACGAATATGTGAATGAGAAATATTCATGTGATGGGAGCTCGAGACTTCGTATGATACTATTATGTTAATAGTAATTCTCATAGCTTCTTAAATGGTTTAATGCACTGATACATTAGCTGAGAGTCTCTTGAAAAAGTTATATATTAACATGAGAAATGGTATGCCCGAGTGCTTCATTATAAAGTGCTAAGAGTTTTGGACGAGTTCCAACTGTAAGTCCTTCAGAAGAAATTAACCTTGGTCAAGATTGAGTTCATGGTGCATGAAAGGAGAAAAACTTAAGGAAAACCTAGAAAATCAACTTGAAGCTTATGGAAAAATCTTCCTTGAAAACCAACCAAACGAGGGCCAATTCGGGGGTCCAGGAGTTTGGGCCCACCTACTTTAGTAATCGAAGTAAATGACCAAATTAGAATGGTTGAACTACGCTAGGAGTTTGGGTATGATGGACTAAGAAAATTAGTTTGGGGACTGAGTTTCAAAAAATAACCCATCAGTCATTTAATGTGGAAGTTTTCGAGCGATAGACTAAGGGTTCTTCCTGTTTGTAGGTTGAAAGTATTGTGAGTCTATTCTTTCATCATTGACCCAGGAAACGAGAGCTGCGAGGTGGACATTACATCCATCGAGTGACGAGAGACTATTCCCATTCATGGTTGTGGCCTTGCGGGGTTGATTCTTTTATGTTTCAAAGGATAATTCATGGGGTGAAATTATGTGGATGCCCGAAGGTTGGACCCCATGGAAGGATGGAAAGACCTTATAACAAGAAATTTTTATTTTTCATGAGGATTTGGGAACCCTAGTGGGACCCATGATCAAGCCCATGAGGCGAGATGACATGGATGAGGATATTATGTGGAAGGGATAGGATGTTGGACGGTGTTGTCATTGATGTCAACCATGGGGTTTAACTGGGTTTGAATTTGACTGAAACAAAGATCATTAATGTCAAATGGTTAATAAATGCTTCTTATAATTGTTTGGATCACATCAATTTGGTAGCTCAAACTATTGGATGGTTGAAAACCTAGGTCCTAGGGTTTGGGTTCCCTGGACTAAGGACATACCCCGACTTTGTTGAGGTTTTTTGAAGTAGAAAATTATTTATTTTGTCTCATAGATCCCTGTCATTGGATTCTCCTTTGAAAGATGTTTTCGATGTTATGTGGTACACCCCTTAGTTCCTCTTGGTTTCAGAGAAAATTGAATTTAAAGTTAATGACCCTAGTTGTTGGGCTAAAACCCTAAGGGGTGTGACATGGCATCATTTTATTGTTGAGATTCAACAATATGACGATCCTAGTGAAAATTAAGCACCTTCACTAGGTGGGGCCTGCAAGCTATTTTTAGGTGTATGTCTATTTTTAGAATGTGAGCATATTCTAAAATTAGCAGGATGCTGACTCTAGATGGTTGAGAAAATTCTATCTTTAGATGAGTTTCTATTTTTAGAATATGGGTGAAGTCTATTTATAGATCACAAATCTAAAAATAGAATGCATGTCGATTATTATTAGCCCTTAATGATAATCAGACAATAAATAATAACTTATTCTCTTAGAGCACTTGATTTCAATTAACTGATGTGGCAAACCAGTTAGTTGAAGGAATTACACATTCCAAGGTTGGTTGGTGACTCATGCATGATGGAATTCTTTATAACTGATTGTGGTAGAGTTGTAACAGAGTTGGAAGAGTAGTTATGGGAGTTGTTATTTAGTTTAACTCAGTTAATTGAGTTAAACTCAATTGTGCCAGTTGTAACTAAATATACATTAGTGAAAGATGAGTGAATTAATTAGTTAATTAATTCACAAGTAGTGTCTTACTTGCAACTGAATAAATACAATAGTTAACTACTTGCATGTCAGATCCAGTGGAGACCCAGTGGAGAGATAGGTGAAAGGGTGTGTTTGACTATCAGTTGTGATTATAGTGATGCATTCAATGCATCTACACACACATTGGAGTTTCCAATGAGGATTGCGCAGTCAAGGCAAGTCAATATCGAATTCATTCAGGGATCTTCTTCAGCGGGGATTGCGCAGTGGAGGTAGGCTGTCAGGAGGCAGAAAATTGGTGCATAGATATGCAAAATTTCTGCATGACTGTGTGAGACGATTGTATATTGTACTGAGAGCTCTATGAGCTGATATTTGTATGATATTGTTTCATGATTCCATGATATACATAATATATGATATTTGGGGTTTTTAGCATTAATATTTCTTGGTAAAACATCTTGTTATGTGCGCTTGATTGTTCTTCATGTGTTTTGCAATTGGCGGTTTAATTTCCATAAAGAATTGAGTAGAAGGATTTTGTATTTAACAGTGGATTTAATTGTTAGATCAGGGGAGTCCGGTAATATACATGCATAGTGTATTAAATTTCTACATTTATTGGTTATGGGAATTAAAAATCAAGAAATAAGGGTTACAAATTATGTCTTGTGGAAAACAAAGGGTTCCTCATCATCCCTTGTGAAGTCAACCTCTTAGCCAACCTAATTCTCTAATTATAGGGAAAGTAGACCTTGTATAGAGCCTAAGTTAACCCTTTGGTGATGCAAATAAAATAATTCAAAACAATTAAAGTGTTTTAATCCTCCTAAAAGTTCTCTCCAACATTCACACTTAAAGCCCCTCTCTTTATTATAAAAATAAAATCTAAAGCCTCCTAAATCACATCAAAGAAGATAGTCAAACATTAAATTAACTTAGGATCAAGGTAGCTAATTATTAATAGATTAAATAAGATAATATTATTAAAATAAGTCTAGGATCATTATTCCCCTCCAACCTCCATTTTTATAAGCCCCTATATTGTCTATAAAAGAATACCTATCATTCCTATAAAGAGCATAACATATTCACCACAAGTCTTTTGTTCTTGCTCTAAAATTTCAGCTTATCTGTGGAGTTTCTCTAAGATTTTTGGTCTCTTTGAGGAGTTATGAGGAAACTAAGTACAATGAATAGGTTCAAAAGTAAATTTTGTTGTCACATGGTTTGTTGAGGTCTGATTCTCTTGGATCCACCTACAAGAAGAAGCGAAGGTCCCTTGAGTAAGTTTTGTTCTTATTTTGTTAATTTTATTTTGTGTGCAACCCATCGACCATCTAGGGCTTGGCCACCGGCTCATATTTTTGTATAGGCATCTGAATTATAACAAGGTTCAATATCTTGTGTATTAAGTCTGGTTTAATGTATGAATTTTTCCTAGGAAATCGAGTTCTGTCTTAAAGGAAGATCGAGTTTTTTTCCCTTGCATTACAGGTCTATGTTGTGCTTTGGGTCTAATATTCTATGTATTTTTCATCCCTCATTAGGGCATAAGGTTTAGATATGGATCTATGTTGTAAGGCTTGTAACTTGGCTCAAAATTTGATATTACCAGATCTTACAAGTTTAGATAGTGGTTCTTCAAGTTTGTTGTAGGTTAGCTTATTTTCTTTAGATCTAGTCTTTAAGACTTGGTGTAATGTCTACGTTAGATATGTTAAGGCTTGTTTAGGATTGTAATTAGGTCTGGTCTTTAAGGACTACCTTAGGTATGTTAATTCTTAGGACTATTCTAGGACCATTTTAAGTTCAGTTAGGGTAGTGAAAGGAAGTTTTTTCACATACAGTTATCAATATATGACAACAATTATCACCGCAATTTCATTGTGTATTAGTGAAATTCAAGGATCAAATGCACTAATCCAATGATTGAATTCTCATCTACATAATAACAATATACATAACAGTGACCTTCTCACCTACAAAATAACTAAGTTTAACAACAGTGAATGATATAACAATGACATCAATCTATGACATACAAGTGAAACATCTTAGTCACTTCACCCATAAATAGACTTAACAGTGATTTGATTGAATGATGTGTCTTTGATGCTAAGGGAGCTTAAATTTGTAAGTGACTTAGTGACTTGATATAGTAACACAGAGATTTGATTGACATAGTGAAATCTTTGGACATGACTTGTGTAATATGATTTACTGACTGTTACTTGACTTGATAATTGAATAAGTGATTGTATATGGCATAAATAAATTATGATAGGAATTTTGTTGTCAACTGTGTTAAGTAATTGACACAGTCTTGACATTTGACAAGAGTGTTGGAAATGTTGGCATTGATGGCAAAGGTAAAGACAGGAGCAACAACTAAACTATCCATAAGGCAAAAGAGACAGAGAGGTAGCAGAGGCAGCAGATGAAACAGAGGAATTGAAGCAGAAGCAACAGAGGAATTAGAGACAGAGTAGTGAAGTTGAAAGGGCTTGAAGGAGTTTAATACAGAGGTTTATTTATGAATTAGGGGTTTAATACAATTTGCAGATGAATTATTGAGAAATTATTCATTAATTGAGTTTGTATGGCATAGACTTTGATTGAAGACTAAAACCCTGTGGTAAATACTTAATATGCTTGGGGATGAGTTGGAGAATTGATTAAATGGCAAGGAAACCATGAAATGGCCGAGCATCAGAGGCAAAGGCAGAGGCAGAGCCGTTATCAAACAGTGAAATGATCAACGTCAAATTAACGTAAGAATGAAGCAGGCTTCATATATTGAAGCGCTGAAGAAATAAGAAATAAAACTTTTAACAGAGCTCACATGAATTTGTATATAACGAAGGTGGGACAGTCTTCATTGAAAAGGAACCCGAAAGGTTATATTACTACATATATTTGTGCTGGGCTTAAGTCTGATCCAAAGACTTAATATAACATTGACGGAGAACATTATATGTAGTGTGGGACCCCCCCTACATAAAATTCCGAGAATTGTTACCCAAGCTGGAGGATACATAAACATAAATTCCGAGAATCATTACCCCAGCTGGAGGATACAATAAAGGAGGAAGCGAAAGCTTATATATATGCAGTGTGTTACATATATTGCGCCTTATACACAAAGGTCCAAAGCATATATATATAAATTTATATGGAGCGCTTTATGGAAAAGGGACCAAAGGTATAATACAAGGCATATGTATCATATTATTGAGCTCGAGATCAAAAGAAATAAAGGTAACAAAGCCTTATATGGTGGGACCCTTTCCCAATCACATTGAAAAATTGACAGCGGAACAGGTTAACAACAGGTTGCGATTGCGATTGAGTTTCGGATCCGATGGGTTTATAAACCACGATTGATATATGTTTGAGTTCCAGAAAACAGTGTTACATCGCATCGGAGAAAAGTGTGGCAGTGAAGCATGACAATAGAAGTTGCGATTGCGATTGAAGTTCCGGACCCGATATGGTTTAACCAACGGTTCATATATGTTTGAGTTCTAGAGATTTGATAGCTAGTGGGACCCTCACCCAATCAAATCGGAGCATGCAAATGCAAATTGTGATTGTGATTGAGTTCTGGACCCGATGGGCGTATAAACTGTGACTTTATAGGTTTGAGTTCTGGTCTAATCGCATCGGCACATTTAAATGAACAGTGGTCAATCGCATCAGAGTAAAAGCAGGACATCAGAACATACTACTGAGAGTTTCGATTGTGATTAATCGCATCGGAACTATCACAATCAGAAGTATTCAGAAGCGAGTCATTACATCGGGAATAAGAAAATTTCAGCAAGTGGGCCCGAGGTTTATAAGTTTAATGGGTGTTGATGAAGTCTAAGGCTTACCGACTGTTTCATAAACATTCGAATGGAGAACGTAATGTATGTTGATATATATTATGATTGGAATGTGTTGGTAGAGTCAATAACCAAAGAAAGACTTGAATGAATGCCTTCGATGATCAATGTGCCATAGAGTTGTTATAAGGATGTGTTTGGGTGTAAACCTAAAGTCAAGGATACCATATAGAGTTGGGTCGGAACACGTATAATATATTGATATGTTACGTTCAAAGAAACGCCATGAGCTATCATTATATTGATCCCAAATAAAGCTTATAGAAGCCAAGGTCGGAGGTTAAGATGTGCATTGGGTTATATTATAACCAAGATTGAGCCTGTTTGAAGAAAGGCGTGCCTATTCAAAGTTGTAGCGCAAAGGTAATACTATGGGCCTGAGGACTTCAACTTAATTATAAGTGCTGATGAATGTGTTGGTCAAAGTTCATTGAGCAGAGTATAGCTGGCATGTGGGGTCCATCCAAAAGATGAGACTAAGAACAACAGTTACACCACGGCAGAGGACAGAAGAGAAAGCAAAGCTGAAAAAGACAGACACAGTCAAAGAAAAGAAAAATGCACAGCGATCCAAAAGGCTGAATGAGTGAGCTAGAGTTTTCATTGTAATTGAATGTAAATGATTTTAATTTATATTGTTGTGATGCATTGGAAAGTCTCCGGAGGAAAACAAAAATCCCACTGTAAACTTGAAATTAATACATATTGCTATATTTTTTTTCTGAATGAGTGATAAAAGAAATGAGGAGACATAAGGCAAAGAGACATCGCTATCCATTTCGAATTCCCAGTAGAATACAAACAGCCATGAAGCTATTTTGTATAAAACAGGGTAATATCCAAGGGGAGAAGGTTACGAAAATAAAGTGAGAGAAGAAGAGAGTGTGCAGCAGAATTGAAGAGAGTTGAAGAAATTAAGAAAGCTGCAAGAGGTTAGAGAGAGTGAGCATAGAGAATATAGAGTATGGAATTGAGGAAGAGAAGATAAGAAGGAGGAGCAGAACGAGATGCTGTGAAAAGTCAGAGAATGCAGAAATGAAGCAGTGAGGCAGAGAAGAAGGAGGAACTGAGCAAAGAAGAAGGAGGAGCTGATAGTGAATCCGAGAAGATGCAGAAAGGATATAAGGACAGATATGAGGAATGATGAACAATAGAAGAGAAGGTACAGAATAGAGCTGATATCAAAGGTAAATCAGCATGTGTTTTTCTTTTGAAAGAGTAAGGAAGTTGGAGCTTCCCTATCAAGTTGTAGCTTGATAGATGTCAGTTGTAGCTGACTGAGGTTGGAGCCTCCTGTAGGTTGGTGCCTGCAGAAAATTGATGGGAGATGGAGCTTCCTTGAAAGTTATAGCTTGCAGAATTGAGGTTGGAGCCTCCTGTAGGTTGGTGCCTGCAGAAAATTGATGGGAGTTGGAGCATCCTTGCAAGTTGTAGCTTGCAGAATTGAGGTAGGAGCCTCCTGTAGGTTGGTGCCTACATAAAATCAGTGGTGAGAGGGAGTTGGAGCTTGCCTTTGCATCACAACAATAATAAGATTTGGTTTTCTCCCTTTATGGGTTTCCACTTATATCTGGTGTCTCTGTGCATGATGTTTATGTGTTGATATGGTTTATCTAATCTGCTTAATACTTGCTGCTGTCATATTAAGTCTGTTGTTACATTATATTAATGCTTGCTGCTCACATTCTAAGATTACTCACATATTAAGCTGAACATGAAATGAAGGTGTAAATAATTTTTCATGAAAAAGTATTAAAAGTCCATGTATGTGTTAAACTGATTCACCCCCCCTCTCAGTTTAACTAAGGGTTCAACAATTGGTATCAAAGCCAGGTTCCTTTGGTGTAAGCCTAATAGCTTGAAGGAGATCTGGTTGAGTCATGGACTATCAAAATGTACCTATGTTAAATACACCAAACTTTCCTGAATGGAGAGATAAGGTTAAAACATGATTATTGGCTTATGAACCTGAAGTATGGAAGCTTGTGTGTGATGGTTTCTGCACAGACTCCCCCATGGTGAAAGAACAACAGAGGAATGCCAAAGCAAAATGTGTGATATATGACAGTCTTCATAACAAGGACTTTGAGTTAATAATGGATCTAGACTCTGCAAAAGAAATTTGGGACAGATTGCATTTCATGCATGGAGTAGACACTGAGGATTGCATTGTCAAGAAGGAGAAGAAAATTAAGAAGAAGAAAAATTCATGTCAAAAGGAAAATGTTCAAACACATGAGGTACCTGCTAGTGTGAATGGTAGTAAGAACCATGAATAAATTGCAGCTAAGGAAAAATCCAAACTTGACATAGCCTTGACTGAAATAGAAAGACTGAAGAATGAAAAAAAAGGCCTGAAGATATTGGTGCAAATATGTGATGAGAGAGAATATGAAGATAAGAAAGAAATTATTGGCCTGAAGACACAGCTTGAAGAAGCAAAGAAAGTAGAAGACACTTTGCTGCAACAAATGAGAGAGAAAAGTCAGGAATGTGAAAGATTGGAAGAAGAAGTAGTGAGCCTGAGAAAGAATTTAGAAAAAGCCCAAAGAGAACTATTAATGAGTACACCTACAATGAAAATCTCTAGACAGTTGGACCAGATTCTAAAGGCTCAAAGGTCACCTCTCATAAAGGCTGGGATAGGATACGAAGGTGAAACTAGTAAGTCCAAGGTTAAAGATAACAAGAATATCATCTTTGTAAAAGCTGTAAAAGATAATGAAGCAACTCAAAAGATTTCTACAAAAGTAGAAGCCAACAAGAACTTGATGTGCAAAGAAACAAACAAAAACAAGAAGTGACATGAAAGGACAGAAAATGAAAGGATGAGACATGCAGCTGAAAAAGGCTCATACACTCTTGATTATGAAGTGAATAAATTTGGAAGTTGTCAAAGGAGGTTCTTCCCTCCTATGAAAAATATCACATGTTTTTCCTGTCATAAAGCAGGATATATTGCAGCACAATGTAAAACAAGGCATATCAACTTGAACCAGCAAAAGATGCAGCAAAAAAGGAGAACCCCTCAAGCAAGAAAATGGAAAAGACAATCTTTCACCAGGTACACAAATCATTTCCATGGCTATTGTTATGCATGCAATAATTTTGGACATAAATCTGTTGAATGTAAATTGTATTAAAAAAGGGGAACAAAATATTATACATCAGCCCAAATGTACACTGATCAAATAAGATGTTATGTATGCCTCAAGCGTGGTCACAAAGCAAAGGACTGTAATCTGCCATATACATTAAAGAACTCTAGACAGAGGATGGAATCTAATCAAATCAAACAAAGCTATGAATCAAATAGGAGTGCATACATTATGATGAACCCCAATAAGGTATGGAAGGAAAAGAGAAAGGGGGAGCCTATTATCTCAATAACATAATGAATCTACCACAGTCTCAAGGGGAGCTGCTCTAGGAAGAAAAGAAAAAATCCATCCAATAATAAATATGAAGCAACATCCCAGGGGGAGAGCAGGTCATAAATAGTCCCCTCAAAATTAGTCTAAGAAGAGATCCATGAAATGAGGACAACTATAAGATCAGGAATGCACAGGAAAATTTCTCTAACAGAGAACTAGAGAGGAAGAAGAAAATCTGAAGTATTAAATGGCTGACATATTGATGGAAAAGAGAATACAGCAAGAAGCCTTGGTGGGAGAGAGAAAATCAACACATTAAGTGATGATCACATTGTGCATCATACTGCTATATTTAACAATGAATCACATTGTGCATCATACTGCTATATTTAACAATGAATCACATTAAGAAGGATAAGTAAGAGAAGTGCTTATCATCATTATGTCATTACATCATCAATGAAAAGTCCCCTAGGAGGAGTGCAACTAAGTAAGTGATAAATCTCTGAGTGATCTACCCATGAAGATCCCTAGCATAGAAATTGAAGATGTCTTCCCAAAGATCATTATGTTAGATCTGTTGAATTGATTTTTAAAGCAGCAATGATTCTGGAGCAATCTTAGAAAGGAAAATGCAGTGACATCTCTTTGATCAAAATAACAGAATAAGCAAATGGTTAATGATGACAAGATCAGATTCAATATTTTGATGATTATTATTGAGAACAATGAAAAGCTCATTTGTAGAAATTATGAAGGTTGTCTTAAATATGGGTTCATGTGTGAGCTGAAGTGAAAGTAGTATCAATGGATATTTAGTACAAGCAGCATGCCCATCAACAGAATACAAAGTGTTATCATGGAACAACAGTAAGGTACAGGTCCTCAAGATCATAGGATTAAGGCAAAAGAACATCAAGGCAGTATACCCAGTGTTTTCTGCACTATTCAAGCATGAAAAAAAAATTCAACAACAGAGCTAAAGGATTAGTTTCTTGTTTACAATTGAAGCAATTATTTTGAGCATTGAAGCAGTATCTCTTTCTATAGATTTGCATCCCTTTCTGAAGTCAGTACATATATATATCAAGCCTGTCTCTTGAAAACAATCATAAAATAGTGTGAAGTATGGTTGCTGAGTTTTCAATTAAACATCTTAAATATGTGTGTGTGGAAGATCATCATGATAGAACAGTTAAAGTATCTAAAGGTTGATAAGTGAGACTGACCAATACACTAAATGTATCTAGCCTCAAGGGTTTGTTTTGAAAACACATTATACAAGAAGGAAATTCAGTTGGCCTCTAATATTGAAAGATATTGCCTATTCTTACAATAATCTGTAAGCTCTGGTTTGATTCATTGTTCACAACAGCAACAAGGACCTTCAGTCTTTAAGTGTATTATCCATGTCAGCAGTCTAGCACAAATTACAAACAACAGGCAGTACATGTGAACCACAAAAACAAAAGAGGTTGTCATCATAACAACTGAACATATGTTGTCTACAGATGTGTATTTCAGAAGAAGACATATTTCAGCTACAAAGGTTATGGGCCTACAACTTCCTCAACGGATATAGATTTATGATGAAAATCATACTAGAGAGAAGTATATTTGAAGCATTCTCAATATTTTATTTTTTTGGTCCAAGAAAGCATCTAAGATTATATAAGTCATCACCTACACTCTATACAAGTGCAAGGAGTCTATGCTTCGGAATGGTATCGACTTAATGTGTATATACAAGTTCAAATATTCTCAAAAGTGTTCTCTCAACAATTCTTGTACACCAGTTTGGAGCAGCAATGTATAAAGTCAAAAGAAGAAGGCCTAAACACATCTCAGAGAGAAGAAATGAAAAGACATAATCTACACTAAGAAATGTGCAAACATTTGCCATTGATTTCAAAGGGGGAGGAAAAGCCAGCAAAAGGAGAGTATTAATGTGTTTCCATCAATGCCAAAGGGGGAGACTATTGGAAATGTTGGCATTGATGGCAAAGGTAAAGACAGGAGCAACACCTAAACTATCCATAAGGAAAAAGAGACAGAGAGGTAGCAGAGGTAGCAGATGAAACAAAGAAATTGAAGCAGAAGCAACAGAGGAATTAGAGACAGAGCAGTGAAGTTGAAAGGGCCTGAAGGAGTTTAATACAGAGGTTTATTTATGAATTAGGGGTTT
This sequence comes from Pinus albicaulis, assembly GCA_034641835.2. Taxonomy (NCBI): domain Eukaryota; kingdom Viridiplantae; phylum Streptophyta; class Pinopsida; order Pinales; family Pinaceae; genus Pinus; species Pinus albicaulis. The sequence goes on from CM076583.1 coordinate 293,092,411, forward strand.
AATACAGTTTGCAGATGAATTATTGAGAAATTATTCATTAATTGAGTTTGTATGGCATGGACTTTGATTAAAGACTAAAACCCTGTGGTAAAGACTTAATATGCTTGGGGATGAGTTGGAGCATTGCTTAAATGGCAAGGAAACCATGAAATGGTCGAGCAGCAGAGGCAAAGGAAGAGGCAGAGCCATTATCAAATAGTGAAATGATCAACGTCGAATTAACGTAAGAATGAAGCAGGCTTCATATATTGAAGCGCTGAAGAAATAATAAATAAACCTTTTAACAGAGCTCACATGAATTTGTATATAACGAAGGTGGGACATTCTTCATTGAAAAGGAACCCGAAAGGTTATATTACTACATATATTTGTGCTGGGCTTAAGTTTGATCCAAAGACTTAATATAATATTGACGAAGAACATTATATGTAGTGTGGGACCCCCCCTACATAAAATTCTGAGAATCGTTACCCAAGCTGGAGGATACATAAACATAAATTCCAAGAATCATTACCCCAACTGGAGGATACAATAAAGGCGGAAGCGAAAGCTTATATATATGCAGTGCGTTACATATATTGTGCCTTATATACAAAGGTCCAAAGCATATATATATAAATTTATATGGAGCGCTTTAATGGACAAGGGAAAACAGGTATAATACAAGGCATATGTTTCATATTATTGAGCTCGAGATCAAAAGAACCAAAGGTAACAAAGCCTTATATGGTGGGACCCTTTCCCAATCGCATCGGAAAATTGACAGCGGAACAAGTTAACAACAGGTTGCGATTGCGATTGAGTTCCGGACCCGATGGGTTTATAAACCACAATTGATATATGTTTGAGTTCCGGTAAACAGTGTTACATCGCATCGGAGAACAGTGTGGCAGCGAAGCATGACAATAGAAGTTGCAATTGCGATTGAAGTTCCGGACCCGATATGATTTAAACAACAATTCATATATGTTTGAGTTCCGGAGATTTGATAGCTAGTGGGACCCTCACCCAATCGCATCGGAGCATCGGAACATAAGAATATCGGAACATGCAAATGAAAATTGTGATTGCGATTGAGTTCTGGACTCGATGGGCATATAAACTGTGACTTTATAGGTTTGAGTTCCGGTCTAATCGCATAGGCACATTTAAATGAACAGTGGTCAATCGCATCAGAGTAAAAGAAGGACATCGGAACATACTACTGAGAGTTGTGATTGTGATTAATCGCATCGGAACTATCACAATCGGAAGTATTCAGAAGCGATTCATCGCATCGAGAATAAGAAAAGTTCTGCAAGTGGGCCCAAGGTTTATAAGTTTAATGGGTGTTGATGAAGTCTAAGGCTTACCGACTATTTCGTAAACATTCGAACGGAGAACGTAATGTATGTTGATATATATTATGATTGGAATGTGTTGGCAGAGTTAATAACCAAAGAAAGACTTGAATGAATGCCTCCGATGATCAATGTGCCATAGAGTTGTTATAAGGATGTGTTTGGGTGTAAACCTAAAGTCAAGGATACCATATAGCGTTGGGTCGGAACACGTATAATATATTGATATGTTACGTTCAAATAAATGCCATGAGCTATCATTATATTGATCCTAAATAGAGCTTATATAAGCCAAGGTCAGAGGTTAAGGTGTGCATTGGGTTATATTATAACCAAGATTGAGCTTGTTTGAAGAAAGGCGTGCCTATTCAAAGCTGTAGCGCAAAGGTAATATTGTGGGCCCGAGGACTTCAACTTAATTATAAGTGATGATGAATGTGTTGGTCAAAGTTCATTGAGCGGAGTATAGCTGGCATGTGGGGTCCATCCACAAGATGAGACTAAGAACAACAATTACACCATGACAGAGGACAAAAGAGCAAGCAGAGATGAAAAGGACAGACATAGTCAAATAAAAGACAAATGCACAGCGATCCAAAAGGCTGAATGAGTGAGCTGGAGTTTTCATTGTAATTGAATGTAAATGATTTTAATTTATATTATTGTGATGCATTGGCAAGTCTCCAGAGGAAAACAAAAATCCCATTGTAAACTTGAAATTAATACATATTGCTATCTTTTTTCTGAATGAGTGATAAAAGAAATGAGTAGATAGAAGGCAAAGAGACATCGCTGTCCATTTCGAATTCCCAGTAGAATACAAACAACCATGAAGCTATTTTGTATAAAACAAGGTAATATCCAAGGGGAGAAGGTTACGAAAATAAAGTGAGAGAAGAAGAGAGTGTGCAGCAGAATTGAAGAGAGTTGAAGAAAATAAGAAAGTTGCAAGAGGTTAGAGAGAGTGAGCATAGAGAATGTAGAGTATGGAATTGAGGCAAAGAAGATAATAAGGAGGAGGAGCAGAACGAGATGCTGTGAAAAGTCAGAGAATGCAGAAATGAAGCAGTGAGGCAGAGAAGAAGGAGGAACTGAGAAAAGAAGAAGTAGGAGATGATAGTGAATCCGAGAATATGCAGAAATGATATAAGGACAGATATGAGGACTGATGAACAGCAGAAGAGAAGGTACAAAACAGAGCTGATATCCAAGGTAAATCAACAAGTGTTTTTCTTTTGAAAGAGTAAGGAAGTTGGAGCTTCCCTATCAAGTTGTAGCTTGATAGATGTTAGTTGTAGCTGACTGAGGTTGGAGCCTCCTGTAGGTTGGTGCCTGCAGAAAATTGATGGGAGATGGAGCTTCCTTGCAAGTTGTAGCTTGCAGAATTGAGGTTGGAGCCTCCTGTAGGTTGGTGCCTAAAGAAAATTGATGGGAGTTGGAGCTTCCTTGCAAGTTGTAGCTTGCAGAATTGAGGTAGGAGCCTCTTGTAGGTTGGTGCCTACAGAAAATCAGTGGTGAGATGGAGTTGGAGCTTTCCTTTGCATCACAACAATAATAAGATGTGGTTTTCTCCCTTTATGGGTTTCCACTTATATCTGGTGTCTCTGTGCATGATGTTTATGTGTTGATATGGTTTATCTAATCTGCTTAATCCTTGCTGCTGTCATATTAAGTCTGCTGCTACATTATATTAATGCTTGCTGCTCACATTCTAAGATTACTCACATATTAAGCTGAACATGAAATGAAGGTGTAAATAAGTTTTCATGAAAAAGTATTAAAAGTCCATGTATGTGTTAAACTGATTCACCCCCCCCCCCCTCTCAGTTTAACTAAGGGTTCAACAAAGAGTCTAGGTGAATATGATCCTTGACATTGATGTTTGATTATGCACCTTATATGTTGACTTAGATATAAAAATGACCTTGACATATTGACATAGAGACTTGACAGTGATCTTAGTTAATAAGGCTCTTGATTTCCTGTCTATTACATATGATTAACCATAGAACTTGTATGAATGTGATTTGACACATTGACTCACTTGACATACAAGACCTAACCTATTGACTACAAGCGTCTTATACTTGACATAGACCTACATACCTAGTGACTTGACACATTGACTTAAGACTCATTAGCATAAATCTTGACAGTGACTATATCACCTTGTTGTACAACCTATTGGCGTGAAAAGTGGATAGAAGTATATGACTTGTGATCAACAATAGAAGTGAAAAGACATTTGGAAATAGCTCTCCATCAGTAGTGTTTGAGAGCATTGGAAGCAAGCCATAGAGATGACGTGAGGCATCTTGTTTTGTGCCATCATCAGACATTTGTGTTTGGCACTTGCAGCAGTACAAGAATTTTGGTACAATGTTTGGTAGCCAACTTTTGAACTATTATTTATTTGTGAGAAGTACATTGCAGTGATGTGCATTTGTCAGTGGTCAGTTGAGCAGTGACATGCATTGATCAATGGTCAGTTTGAGCATTTGTTAGTTGATGTGACAACATTTGATGTGAAACTTGTTCACTGGCTTGATTTGGTAGTGGTTAGTTAGAGAAATTTTGTGTAGCACATACAATGCAACAATGTCTTCTTTACAACCTTCTTATATTTATTTAGAGAAAAGGGGGATCCATTCTGAAAATTGTGAAACGTGGTCTGCCGGATCTTCAGGGTGGTAGGGTGGTGCAAGGAAGGTGATTGGAGTCACCTTTAGGTTGGTGTTTGAGAACAATTCAGGCTGGCAAGGTGGTGCTAGGGTAGGTTGGAGCCTACAACAGGGAGTTGGTGCATCCTTTCAGTGGGTGTTGATAAAACACATGGTGTTGGTGCATCCTAGAGGTTGGTGTCTGTAAAATAGGGCATTGGTGCCTATAAACCAGGGGGTTGGAGCCACCTTCAGTTGGAGTTGAAAATTTGATGTGATTTTTTTTTTTAAGAGAATAAGGCAATTACTAAGAAGCGTTCAGTGGTTTTTGACCCAAAGGGGGTTTTCCCCCTAAAAATATTTGTGTTTATTGTCTCTATTTTTCTACATTGTTGTATCATTTTGTTTACTGATTTTTTTATCTAATACCGAATAATAATAATATTGTTGATTATTAAATAATGCTCTGAAAAAATTAATAAAGCTCTAATTTCTAAAAAATATTGATTCACCCTCCCTCTCAGTATTTCCAACATAGGAAACCCTTCTCAAGGGCCAAGTGGCCTATATTTGAGTGACATGTGGCACCTTAAGGAGGTCCATGTAACAACATGGCATCATCAAGGTCCTCTGGATGACTAAGGGATGTGTTGCGCAACCTGAGATGAGGTGGCGATTACATGGGGACTATTGTTTATGAGCGCCACATGGAAACCTTGCAGACGTGGCAAGTGTTTATTGGCCAAAATTTAAACAACCATAACTTTTGACTCGAGAGTAATATTTCGATAAAATTTATACTTTTGGAAATTTCTCGACGAGCTGAACACAATGGTGGCATTGGTTCTGAGTTTTAAGAAAGTTAGGAAATAAGAAAATTCTAAGACATCATTTCCATGGAAGGACTATGGAGCTCGGGTTTTAATCAAAGTAACTCATACCGATGCTGCAAAATGGTCTAAGGGGGCGGACAAGAGTGTTACATTGATCCCTTGCAATGTTTAAGAATGAAAAAACATACTCAATACATAATAAGTGATGTGATGAGTTTTGTAGGACCTAATTTTTTTTTTCATATTAAAAGTCATGTTAGCCTCATACTCACATAAACAATCAATAAGTAAAAGTATTCAAAAAATAATAAATTTATGAAACTTGGAAAATATAATTCCTACTTGTCTTTTGTGTGTTCATCAATTCTAGAATGAGTCAATTCCTAATACTTGGGAGTTTGTTGAGTTCTAGTTGGTTGAGAGATTCTCACCAACTAGTTAGCCTCCTAGATTTGTGTGTGGTTGAGATATTCACTCAACCAAGAGATAGAATAACTATCTTGAGACATAGTTTGATGTATTTATATTGTATCGTCATTATTTTGTAATATGATTAATAGAGAAAAAACACCACTGTGATAAGAATTTTCCAACAACACCACTATAATAAACTTAATACAAAAATCTTCAACATAATATACTCACATCTCCAATGCTTTGAACCGTCATACAAATAAATATACCACACACTTAAACTTTGTTGCAAAAATCCAAATTTCAAACAACCCCACCCAATATAATTTTATTAATGCGCTTAGGCCAAACATTACAGTAGTTGACGACGATTGGTCAACTACACCTTGCACCTTGTATTATATCCAAAGCTTATTACATAACGAATTGTGGTGTCAATGCCGCAGTGGCTCGGTGTAAACACGCTATAGGCCATGTGTTATTTGCTAGGGGTTTCGTTCCTCTTACTGGTTGGAATGACACCCTATAGAAGCTACGCAAGGTACACAGGTCCATGTCCAGGCGTCAAGTTACCTCGACGTTCATGCAAGGTTCGTCCCAATTTTGAATAAGGCTTTAGACTTCTAGATAGTGCATCGGTTCCCCTATCCACTTCCTTCGTTGTTGTTGGATGGTGAGGGCGATGATCTCAGTGGTAAACAATCGGTCTACTTCACTGCCACTAGCGATCTCAGGTGATAATTGATTCTTTAATGGGATGAGGAGCTGCAGAGATAGTTCACAATGGTTACTCACCCATCCAAGCCCGATCTCAGATGCTTCTATCACCACACGCAAATTAACTAGACATCCTCCTCATTGACGTGCTCCTTTAGTGATGCTCAACGTATAACATATGATCATTAACAGATTATAGCGAAACCTCTACAAATAAAATTGTAGACCCTTCAATCTAGCAGAGAAAGAAGAAAAAACCCTCTCAACTTAAAAATTAAAATAAACTGGGTCAGCTAGGGTGATCAGAGAGACCACCGAAGTTGGGTTTGCCTACTAGGGTGAGATCGAATCCCACTAAAGAGAGGTTGAGGATCTCACCTGAAAATCCTCACTCGAAAACTTGCTTGAGTTCTCAAATATCAATAGAGAGAAAAAACAAATTCCATTCCTTGCTCTTGATCCTCCCACTCCTTTTAAAGCTAGGCTACTTGAATGAAACTATGGGAAATTACCTGGGGCCAAAAACAAAAATGATGGGCTTTATTCCGCTTATTTATTATTATTATTATTATTTTCTCCAACTGGGTCAACTGATTGGGGATATTACAGTTCCCCCTTCCCATAATTGCTTTCCCTCAAGAAATTTCAATGTTGGATGCTGCAATATGTGCTTTCCTTCCCAGGTGGCGTACACTATGGGAAAATATTTCCATCATACCAAAAATTCATGGATGGTCATGCTTCAAAGCTTCCTCTCTCGTACCTCCAATACCTCCTCGAGAACCAATTGAAGATTCCCCTCCTCATCTAGCGAGGGTAAATCACAAGATGATTTGACGTTCGCTCCTAATGGCTTCTTCAAATAGGGAACATGAAACATGTTATGAATTTTTCTCTCTGCTGGAAGCTCTAATTCATATGCCACTTCTCCTATTTTCTGGATAACTCGATAGGGCCCGTAAAATCATGGCTTTAAATTTTCTTCTCCCTTTTTCTTCAAGGTAGACTGTCTGTACGGTTGTTGCCAGAGATAAAATACATCTTCTACTTCGAAACTCCTTTCTAGCCTCTAACGATCTTCATATAACTTATGTCAATTCTTTGTTGTTCATAGGTTATCCTTGAGGGCCTAGAGAATATCCTAACATCCTTGGATCCAATCCTTTTCCAAAGGTGCTATGTTATCCCCAAATGTTATGTTTGTGAAATACAATTCCTCATATCCATACAAGGCTCGTAAAGGTGGCATCCCTATGGACATGTGATAAGTGGTGTTTCCCTGCGACATAGTCTCGTAGGTAACCTTCCACCCATTTATTCACTACTTTTTTCTATCCATTTGTCTGTGGGTGGTAACTTGTACTAGGGGTGAGTTCTATTCCAACCAACCTGAATAAATCCTGCTAGAATGCTCCCATGAATCTGTTGTCATGGTCACTAACAATGGTTTTGGGAAAACCATGTAGATGGAATACTCCCTAGAAAAATATTTATGCTTTTTGAGATGAATTTTTTTTGGAAGGAATCGCAAAGAAGTGGGCATATTTTTTCAGATGATATACCACCATGAAGATAAAATATTTTTTTGTGAGGAGGGTAGCCCTGTAATGAAATCCATGGAGACACTTTACCATTTTTGTTCTGGAATGGGAAGTGGTTGTAACAAACCTTCCGGGTGTGTATGTTCAACCTTATTGCTCTAATAGGTACCACATTCCTTGACATATTTGATAATTTCCTTCTTGAGTCCCTTCGATGTGAACCTCTCCCTGATGGTCATGTAGATATTCATAAATCTCGGATGCCCTAGGAGAGGGGATTCATGGGCTGCTTGTAGGATCTTCATATTTAGTTGTGACTCTATCACTAAATAGATTCGATCCTTATAACATATAATGTCATTGAAAACTCTATACCAGATTTCTGATGACTGTCCATCAAGGATCTCACAGGCTAACCGATTCTTCGAGTATTCCACCAAAAGATGGGACTTCCAGTCCTCAACAATATCTATGAGGGAGAAGTTAGTTGGTCTCCTTGATCAGGCATCTGCAACGACATTATTTTTTCCTTTGACATATTCGATATCAAAGTAATCACTAGAAAATTTAGCGCAATTTCCAACGGCCAAATCGTCGCTATTCCGACACACAGTCGTCGCAAGAGCGACTGTTTGAGGACGTGAAAAACGTGGTTTGTCATGCGGTCGAAATTCTGACGCATTTACAAAGTGTCACACTACCGACACTTATTCTGTCGCTCTTCCGACGTTTCCCAAACCGATATTTGTAAAGTGTCGCCATTCCGACGAAATTTGGTTCGACGTTTTTAACGTCGCTCTTTCGACGTTTGTAAAGTGTCGCCATTCCAACGAAATGTCATCTGACGTTTTGAACATAACTCTTCCGACGTCTTTATACTGTCGCTCTTCCGACGTCTCCAAACTGTCGCATTTCTGACGCCGTACAAAAGTGTCAGAAGACCAATGTATTGCAAAAGTGTCACAAGATCGACGCTTTCCAGAGGCGTCGCAATATCGACACCAGGAAGAACTGTCGCAATTCTGATGAAATGTGGTCCGAAATTTTGAGCGTCGCCCTTCCGACGTCTTTGTGCTGTCGATCTTCCGACGTTTCTAGAACTGTCGCAATATCGACGGACGTCACAAGACCGACGAAAATGGAAATCGTTCAAAATGTCAAAAGAGCGATGCTTACAAGACGTCGGTATACCGACGACGGTTTCAATTTAAAAAAAAAAAAAAATGAAACTTTAAAACAGGACAGTAAATCTCCAATGCTTGTTATCACAATAAGAAATCAATGATCAGTGATCACGTCAAATTTTCCTCGTAGCGTGACGGGTCTAATAAATTTTATTGTAAAGGTTGCTGGCCAGTGACAACTGCAGCATTGAAGGAAATGCATTAAAGAAAATTAATGAAGCTGCAAAATCCAAGCCAAGTGGAAACAACCCTGATAATTTTCCTTACCAACTTCCAAGTTGTGACTCGGGTTTCAGACTCCAAAGCTAAGAATTTTATTTTCATCGTGTTGGAGAAGAGAACTACATTTCGCAAAGAAAGAGCATTCCTCGCCTAATGTCAGACTAGCCATTCTGCTAGCCACAAGATGTGGGAACTGATAAGATAACTTTCTTCACCCTCGTTTTTACTAAATTTATTCTTTTGAAAGGGCCTGGTTCCATTTCAGAAATTTTCAACTTTCGACTTCTAGAATTTTGTACATATGATTTTTGGATTGAGGTTTTGTTATTAATGAGGAGATAGTGTCTTGGTTCTATTTGTATAAAATAATTGCCTCTTTTTTTTCTTCATGTTCAGGGTTTTTGATTTTATCAAACCCTATCTCTCTTTTAAGCATGCCTGCAAATTAATATATTCCAGGAATGTACAAAATTCCAGGCTTCATGTACAACATATTGTATCAAATATATTTTAACAAGTGAGCTGCATGCCCATATAGTGTTACAGATTACAGGGCTTCATTTGGAGAATAAATGATAAGCCTGGGAGCACTAAATCCAAGTAATTCCCCTCATCCCTTAAAAGACACCTCTAAATATAACTAGAAATTTCAAATAGTTAGTAAAGGAAAAGTACAAAGATATAACAGATATGTGTTGAGCCAAAAACCTGTGTGTAGAGCTATAAAAAGGACAAAACTGGGATGGATGAAACTTAAAAACAATTATGGACTTTGACAAAAAATCGTCTTATGCATACAAAATGAAAGAAGCATTGGCATACTACTATGTTTACAAATTTAAGGACAGGCCGAGTGAGTCTCCGGGCAACACAGTTTCATGTGGAGACCCTAGATCCTTGTACCCACAATATCTAGTGACTTAAAAAATGATTGCCAAAACAATGCCTTTGCTATGCATGTGAGAACACCACATGTATAATGAGGGAGATGTAATATTGTCCAAGAAGCAGATTTATACAGAGTGGTCCAAGATTGTGTATTTATGGAAGATACAATCGATTTTGGCATGAAACATGTATCCAAGATTTCAATGTGGCCTTATTTTAGAGCCCATTGATGATTTACTATGAAACCTAAACTTTCAAAACAAACACATTGAAATCACAGGATCTCCATCACGAATATCATAAATATTAATTGTCTTTTTGGAACTGGCAGTAGATACCATAAGAGGCCCACATGGCCTGTACCACCAATGTTGATTCTCTGGCACAACATTTGCAAAGCCAAAATTTCTCCCCGAGACATCCCTCTCTGCCAAAACTGGAGACATGGTACTGGACGTTGAAGTGAAGGCCTCTGATTCAGTATGGAATGCCATAATTTCTTTATTATAAAATTCCCATGAACAAAAACCTGAGTCCAATGTACAACCTACAGATGCTACCACAACATATTTACCAGAGCGACCATCTGAACCAGCTGCTCTGATCAACCAGCAATCACCCCACATGTTTGGGGTAAGCCCATATGGAGCTTTATATTCAGCCTTCTCCTGGAGATTGGAAAAAAAACAATACTGAGTATTACTCATACATCAACTACCCTTTATGTTAAGGGAAAATTTAAAGAGTGCATAAATATTCTTGAAATCCCAATCATAGTTTCTAGAAAATTTCAACAGTCTTTGAAATGAACTACATCCTATTTAAACTACATCAAATATTTAGGCAAATCATTTTTTTAAACATAAATTGGTGAATTTTATTTCAAATATAGAAATTTAAACCATGAGAATAATCTAACCCCTAGGCTTTTCCCTATTTCTAATAGAAAATCCCAAAATGTATAAATTATAACACCCATAAACCCCAAAATTAAGTACAATAATTAGAACCTCCACACCTCTGAATTTGCTATATCATGAAAAGAGCAGCATCCATCATCACAGGAAAGCAAAACCGATTCTCCTTCTGATACAAACCAACCTGCAGTAGATGTCTTATGGCTGAGTTGATTCAATCGATCACAGGAAACCTCTTCAGTTTCTTCAATATTGCCAAAATGCTCTGGCTTGTTTTCCCGATCATCATCAAAGTCCATATTTTCATCACATTGAATTAGTTGGGGTTCATTACGATCAGGTCCAGTGCCTATTGCAGAGCTCCGGACATCCAATCCAATATTGGAACTACCATACCCATTCCCATTAGATATTGTAAATCCCGTTTCTGGCTTTAATTCGGTAAGTTCAAGAGCACTAGAACTGGATTCAGTTGATTTAGACTTGGTATAGTTGTCCTCTAATTTGTATTCCGATACAACACTATACTTGTGCTTCAACGCAGACAAAAATTCTGTAGCAATGGGATCTTCATCTATGGGGATTATGGATCTGCCCTCAAAAGCATCCCGAATATCTGATTCATTTTCATTCAACTGATCATGCAAATCCACCCTCGTCTTCAGCACAGCAAGCTGAACTGAAGGCCAATTTTTCAGCAATTTATGGTGGGGGTAAAGCCTATCTTCCAGATCTTGACTATTTAAGTGTTTAATTGGATTTTTCAGAGACTTGACCATAGAATCAAATGAATCCTGCGAATCCTGCGAAATAATAAACAATAGTAAGGCCATTATTTATTGGTTTGAAATAATAAACAACATGCAACAAACCCGCATAATTAGTAAATTATTTAAAGACAATGTTGGCAATATTTTTCCTGTATCCTATTATATGATTGTCCTTGATGGAAAGCTCTGTATTTAATGGAGAATCGATATAAATAAGGACGAGTTAATTCATGTGTGAACATATGTATGCATCCTGATGATGAAGGATAATTGACATCCGTAAGAAACCCTGTGCTCTGTATGTTGATCGAGGAACCGATGTTAATACGGTTGACAATGTATCCAAACTGGTAGACAGTGGATTTATATATATTCATTAAATATATGATGGAAGGGTCTACGCTATTAGTAAGGAGCTGACTGGCTTTCATGGAGAAAGGAACGAGGAGCGAGAGCAAACCAGTTATAACGCGAAAGAACTAAAACATAGTATTTGGCATTAAAATTTCGGTGGAACACGGACTAACCCTTTGGAATCATGAACGGAACCTGGAAGGAAGTAGGTGGAACATAAAAAACGGAAGCACGACAGAACCCTGCGTGGAAGAGCGGAACCATGACCGAGAAAACAGTAAAGGTGGTTTGTGTTTTCTATCGCACCACCTTCGACGGGCAAGCAGTTTTCAAGAGGTTGGGAGCGATTCCATAGAACGCGCGACACGCGTCCTTGTACGACTCCACAAAACTGCTTGTCACTACGCGCCATCACGCATTATTGCTCGACCCAGGATGCCCAACAATATTGATAAGAACTGTTGATCTGGGAAGGGGTCATCGGACGGTGTTCATTTGCTATAGATGTGCGAAAGTTACCCAAGGTACGGCGCACCATCGCGCGTTATCATCCGTGCATCATCAATGAACGATATCTGTCGGATCATCTGATGCCGAGCGATGTGTTCTCCGTCGTCGGATGGAAACGATCGTAAGCGATGGGCCCCAGTTTTTTAAATTATATTGATTGGGCCGTCGATTATGTATGTGGGGCCAGAACCAAAGGTCTATTTAAAAGCCTTTTGATAAAAGCGCTGGTTATTACTATAAAGTTCTATTATATATTTAATTGCCAAAGGTTGTGAATAATATTTATTTATCAAATTCCACAAATTTGATAAATAAAAGAAATAAAACCATCAGCGGCACGTTATTGGTACTTTACCTTGGCTATAGTATTATTTGGCGGAGATAGAGATTACCTTTGGGACAATTCGAGCATGGAAGAACAAAGATCGGGATTTCAATTTGGATTGGTTCGACTTTTAATAATACCATTAGAAATTGAATGGTTTTGACCCATGGTTTCAATAAAGGCGAAAACTATATAAGGTGATGAGAATCATAGTACGAGGTGTGCATGCAGAGGCATTGTAAATAAAAATCTCTTTATGAGATCTGCATGATCGAACTCTGTTGTCTGATAACGCTGAATCCATGATGCACCTATGGAGTTGATCGAGGAAATGAAAAAGATCTAGGAAGATCAGTAAAGAAATAATAAATATCTGATGCAATTCTGATGAAGAAATTGAAGAAATTCGGTGGATCTAAGGGTTGAAGTCTTCTGCATAGAAGTGGAAGCTTTCTGCCAGTTCAAGCTGGTGTTAAATCAGGGGGTCGAAGCTCCCTTCTAGGAGAGGCTGGAGAACGAGAGAAGTTTGAAGCCTTCTGCAAGTTGGTTCCTGCGTGCTGGTATGAGTCTGCACCAGCACAAAATTGTAAGATGTTTTCTTTATAATAAATATTGAAGACTAAGATGACAACATCAGTGGTTTTCTCCCAAATTTGGTTTCCACCTTAAATACTGGTGTTCATATGTGTTCCTTTTGTGTAATGGCTTATTCTGTTATTTTTTTTCACATGTTTACTAAAATAATGATGCAATAATCTAAGTAAAGAATTAACAGCATAATAATATCTCTAGTGAAAAGTTTTCAGTCAGCCCTAAATACTGATTCACCCCCCCTCTCAGTATTTTTCCCAACATACAATAATTCCTACATATTAAAATATAAAGTTATAACATACCAGCTCATACTCGAACATAACATCTGTATCAATATTCTTCTTCTGTATCTTCTTGATCTTCATCCAACTGATCAACATCTATATCAACATCTGATTCAAAAACGGTGTTGAAATGATCGACCATGTCATCATCATCATCAATTATATCATTTTCAATAATATCCTCATCGACATCATCATCAATAATTGTTGCCTCATCTCCTATGCCTGGTTCATCTTCTAAGATATCTTCTTCGTCTGTCAATGCATCTTCCTGCTCATCTGCCACTGCATCATCTTCTTCTTGTTCAATATCATCTTCTTCCTCTACAATATACTTTATTGGCCTTCCTCTTGGATCATATCTAATAGCAAATGACCATTCGTTCTCACCTGGAACCTCTGAGTAAAAGACTTGTTCGCATTGGCTTGGAAAAACATAGCGATCTTTTCCTGCTTCAAACTGTGATGTTTTAACCATTGGAAATCTATTTTCATGTTGAATAAGTGTTCTATCATCATCACGTACATTCATTCGTAGCCATACCATTTGACGTCGAACAAAATTATTTTGAAGGAATTAAAGTCACACTCAACTATATCATCTAAGAACCCATAATATCTATTTTTAGATTCTCGAGGATGTCTGTCACTCCTGGAGGAAACGTTAGTGACCTGGAATACTGCAGTTATCCCACTATCAGAAGTTTTCCTGTTATCATCCAACTGTTTAACGTGAAATTGACGACCACTGCACCACATAGCCTTGTGGTGTTTCAACTGCAATATGCCAAACATGAAAAAGATGCATTCTCAATTAATAATTAAACATATAATTTACACAGCATGAAAATTAACTAAAAAATCAAACTTCTTGTCACATTATAAATATAGTATAAAATAAGTAATGAATAAAATAGGTGAATTAATTGCTTACCTTTATATCTTTCAAACCATATGCTAAATCGATTTCCCTGTCCGTAACATTCCCATCTCCACTACGATACGCTTCTCTAATCAATTCAGACAGTAGTTTCCATGATAACCTATCGTCATTACATACTTTACATGTTTCAATCCATTCACTCATCCACTCAAGATTGTTTGCAATGTATAAAAGTAGTGCCTCATAATCTTGAGCACCTGAATAAAAAAACAATAATTCACCAATATTAATAAATATTACTTATAACCATGGTAAATTATACTATGAAAGAATAAGATCTAAAGGAATATAATGATCATATACATGATGTAAAAAAATGAAACATTATATGTATTATACATAATGAATCTTTTACCTCTCACTTTCTTCATTCTACCTTTTCCCAACAGGTGCTCCTCTTCAAATTTTTTAATGGAGTTCACATCCCAAATGCAATCCACTACCTTCATGGTTGGCGCAGCTAATTTAGGAAGATAATGACTAATATACACCATGGATTGATATACCACATATCCCTCCACCATAGAACCCTCAGGTCGTGCTCTTTGTTTAACCAAAGCCTTCAAGGATTTCAGGTGCCTCTCGACCATCCACATTGACCTTGTGTGTACTGGTCCACACATTTCAATCTCCTCAACTTGGTGTATCTAGTAGTGTTCTTGTGCATTGAAAAATGTTGGAGGTAGATACTTTTGCATTTCACACATTAGCCGAGGAATTTCTCTCTTCCAATACTTTATTTCATCTTGATGGATTTCTTTTAATGACAACCATCTGCAAATCATTACGCAAGGTTATTTCAATGAAACATAATATATATTTCATTACAAGTAAATTAATACATCATTTCATCAAGTACGAAAAGAAATTGTAGCAATTAGATTTTGTGTATAAATCAAAACTACTTACCTCATGTATTTACTAAGACCATATATAACTTGTTTGACATTGTTGTCGAATTCGTTTGGGAGAGATACATGTAGAACATACTATAACAATAAAAAATGAATCATTATTGGTTTCCAAATTAAACAGGAAAAAGGAAAATTTAAAATATATATTCAAGCAATAACATACAAAAATGTATACCAAAAAAATTACCTTAACAAAGGTATGCCAATCATGTGTTTTCACCCCACTGAAGTCACCTTTCTTTGTTAAGATATTATTTATGTTTGAAGCAAAACCTGTTGGAAATTTAATTCTTCTAACGACCTCTTTTACATCATTTCTTTTTTGTTCTGTTAATAACCATGGAATATTATTATAATTTCGACCTCCATTGTTATTTGATCCGTCGATCACACTTTTCATTGCATGATTTGATTTCTCAATGTCAGCACAAATTTTGTCAATTTTATCTCTCTCATGTGCACCAGCTATGGTTCGCCATAACATTTCTGTCACATTCTTCCCGACATGCATTGTATCAAACAAATGAGCTATTTTTAGGTCCTCATAGTAGGGCAACCTCGCGAATTGAGAAGGATAACATTTCATTCTAGGTGGAAGTACAATATTAGTACATTCACAGCGACGATGACCTTGATATCAAAGAATAAAATAAATCAGAACAATACTAATTATAAAATACAATAAAATAAATTCATTAGTTAAAACAAAAATTCCAAACATTACATAAACAAATTTTATATATATATATATATATACACACACAAATTAAGTACCAGCTACTCGATGATTATTAATTCTGTTATATTCCAACATCCACAACTGAGGTGTCATTCTTCGTGGTTTTAATCTAGTTTCTTCTTTATCATTGAAAAGATGTTTTTCAGTAGTACGATACTTATGGTTCCTAGGGAGGAAGTGCCTAAAATCATCAAACACCATCTTTTTTAAGTCTGGCGAATGAAGATACTTCATCTTAGGGCCACAAATTGGACATGCAAATCTACCCTTTGTTTGAAGACCTGCAATAGATGGATCAATAACAATTAATATACTATGAGATATTTTTAAAACATGCAATATGGTATATCTAATTTAGATAATTATGTATTGTGTTAGTCCTGGGGCATCATGAATTGTCCATACAAGCATTCCACGACATTGAAATCTCTTCTGCTTGATTGGTTTAGTGATGTCATACATAGTGATGCCATGCCATAACTGTATTAGCTCAACGATAAGAGGCTCAATATATATATTCATATCTTTGACCTGGTACTTACCTAATTGTTCAAAATTACGGTACATAATAATTACTCCCATGATATATGTATATATAAGTAAGTAAATAAATAAAATATATATTTATTCAAACAACGAGAGAAATGAAAATGTTACATTCAAAGAAATAATATATCAAATACCTGGAATAATCATAGTCAACATTATGTGCTCCCTCTTTATTGACATCCAAGGAGGAATGTTATTGTTGATAATGAAAATAGGCCACACTGAATAAGTAGATCTAAGCTCTCCGAATGGATTAACACCATCAGCTGCCAATGAAAGCCTGACATTACGAGGTTCATTTTTAAAATCTACATATTTTTCCTCGATTTCTCTAAATGCAGAACCATCTGCAGGCATTCGAAGAACACCATCTCAACTTCTATTCTTTGAATGGTAATCCATTAACTGTGCTATGCTGTTACACCTAAAAATTCGCTGCAAACGTGGACTTATGGGAATATGAAGAAGAACCTTTTGAGGCACCTTTTTGGTTAGTTGATCTGTTTGATATCTACTGGTACCACATTTTGGACATTCTGTTTTCAACGCATGTTCTCTGTAATATATAATATGATCTTTAGGACATGCATCTATAGTGTTATATTCCATTCCAAAGTGTTTCATAATAGCACGTAGATCTCGATATGTTCGAGGTAAAGTATTTGGCGATGGTAACAAATATTCACCCAACAATCTACAACAGAAAAAAAAAAGTAGTGTCTTGTAAAGATTATTAATCACATATACATATATATATATATATATATATATATCATAGTTATTAAAACCGGAACCGGTGACCAGATCGGTGGAGCTAATGAACCAGGTTTCGAACCAGAACCGGTCTAACCGGTAGCGGTCAGATCTCAATGAACTGGTTTTAAAAAAAATACATTAAATAATTATTTTTTAATAAAATGAAAAAAAATAAAAATAAATAAAAACTATTTTTAAGATTTGCAACCATGATTCCAAGCCAATAGAGACAAAATATGAAAATTTTGCTCATTTATATACCATACAAAGGTGAATATATCAAAATGGCACCAAATGCAATACATATCATCGAAAAATACATAAGCAAACTTGTTGAAGTAATGTATCAAGTTTATCTTATATTATTCACTGTGTTTTATTGCTGAGTTAATATTATAATATACAATCTGTCCCTGCTCAGATCTGTTGTCAATTCATTGTATCAGCCTTAAAGACAATTTTGGGTTCAGTATATATATATATATATATCAGAGCAGCATTTTGAAGATCTTGTATTCTTCATTATCTATGTTTGCTTGCCAATAAATTTCTAGAAAAACATCTACAACACTTAGAGGTATTGAATTGGTTTATGAAACCCACTATTAGTGCTATTTGTAACAAGTTGAGAGAGCATTACAACTTCAACAGTCTGCTCACAATGTGTTTGACAAAATTTATCATTGAAAAGATTCATTAAAACCCAGAAAACTTAGTAGCCAGTTTAGTGCATTTCCAAGCAGGAATTTTCTAGTGGTCAATTTATTATTGCCAGTCACATTTTCATTAGGTTGTATGTTGTTGTCCCTTGAGTGGCGTCAGACCATTTGCATCAGTCTTGATGCCATGATCAAATTTCTTGTATGCTGTGTGAAAGGTTTTGTATTTATGTTGCTGCTATGTGTGAGCAGAGAGAGAGGGTATGATAGTTCCTAGCTTAGTGTGAAATAAGGTTGCTGCTGATTGTTTTGAGAACAGAAATTGTCATCAAGTACACTTGATGAGTTGCATGCTGCCAGGGATTTTATGCTAGCCAGCCTTGTATTTATCAATCATCATGTGTATTGTTGCTACTATAAGGTGTTGAGTATGAGTTATTAGACAAGTTTGTTGCTAGTATAATAGAGGAATTTGCAGCTCATGGAGGAGACACTGAGGAATTTGCAACTCATGGAGGAGCACCTAACCGGTCGGTTAAGTACGGAACTGACCGGTTTATGCATAAACTGGCCGGTTCCTTACTTAACTGGCTGGTTAGGTCCGGTTAACCGGCCAAAACAGGTGAGAATAGGCTATTGACCGGGTTGCAAGACCGGTTCCAACCGGCAGCTATCCTGACTGGCCGGTTTTGATAACTATGATATATATATATAAGTTATTATTTTACACATTTATTACAATTAAAAAAAAAGGAAAATAATCAACATTTACATATATGTGATCATATATACATATTGCATATCTTAGGAGTTGTGTCATACATCTGTTCGAAAAATTATTCATAACCTTTAAGTTCACCAGCAACAATAGCAGAGAGCTGGTGAACTTAAAGGTTATGAATAATTTGTCGAATAGATGTATGACACAACTCATAAGGTATGCAATATGTATATATGATCACATATATGTAAATGTTGATTATTTTCCCTTTTTTTAGTTGTAATAAATGTGTAAAATAATAACTTATATATAAGTTATTATTTTACACATTTATTACAACTAAAAAAGGGAAAATAATCAACATTTACATATATGTGATCATATATACATATTGCATACCTTAGGAGTTTTGTCATACATCTGTTCGACAAATTATTCATAACCTTTAAGTTCACCAGCAACAATGTAGCAGAAAGAAGAGTTGCATTTGAGTGTTCAAAAAGTAGTTCACTTGACCTTTCAATCAGAGGTACATAATAAATACCATCACTGCTATCTCCACCATCATCATCTGACTCACCATACAAGTCATGGAGAATTTGATTTGTCCCATCATTAATGTGAATTGTCTCATTACTGTCATCATGATCTACCTCCATGGGATCATTAAAATTACCTTCATCATTCGCTTCATGTTCTTCACCTTGTACAACATCATTTCCAATACTAATATTTGCTACAATATTCTCTTGTACTGGTGAAACATCATCTAATCTACTACTATTTTGCTGTGGAAGCTGGTTGATCATCTTCAAAAAGTTGGGGGGCAACTGTGCCTTTATGAAAATTACAAACATTAATAATTAAACATTAGTGCGCATATAAAAAATATTAAAATAATATAAAATTTTACGATATAATCAAAATGAAGATAGATAATTAATTACCACGGGACGATAGTCATTCGATCCACCATCAATGTGCCCATATTTCCTATAATGCACTGCTGTTGTTGCTATTAAAACTCTAACATTATTTCTCATACAACATTTTTTACAAGGGAAATAAACTCTGCCATCACCCTTTTCACCCTTTTGAATTTTTTTTCGAGCTCCAATGTTTTCTTCCATTGATGCAAATTATCCTATAAAGAAAACAATAAATCTCTCTCAATGGTGTAGAAAACCCAAGACTTGTTGAACTCAATGGGAGCTCAATATATAAGCAAAAAGAAAATAAAAGTGGGCATTTTACAAATTGTGAGATTTTTACAAAATGTGGGCTTTTTACAAAATTGTGGGATTTTTACAAATTGTGGGATTTTTTAATTCTTAATGCATTTTCTGTAGAATACTAAACAGATTTGTCCAAAATTTCAGATGCAAACTATAGTCTCTACTACGTTTGGAAAATTGGAGGTTTATAAAAGATAAACTGCGAACATAATTGTACCACTATGATAAGAAGCTGTCAGAAGCATTCCTTCTGCTTCACAAACGTGGAACTACCTTAAGAATGCTTATGGTTGATATAAATATTAGAGCATGGAATTTAAATGTAGTATTTATGCTAAAATACTTAATAACAGCTTGAGAGTGCTCTTCAGATACTGTACGAATGCACCAAATTAAGGCTGTACCATTACTAAAGATAAATGGCCAAAAATAGTCAATTTTGATATCGTGAAGTTATGTCTTTCCCAGTAGCAAACTGGGGATAGGATGGCAAATATGAGAGAACTAAGTTCCAAGGACTAAAAGCCCAAGGCCAACATAGTTCTGCCTTGAATCAGAGACAAAACAAAGCTGCCCAAAAAAGTGTTTGAGAGCACCCATTGAAGCTCCTATATATAGCAGAGTCAACATTTTCCTATTGAACAAGTTTGTATAGTCAAAGCCACAGCAAGATCAGATAGCCACGATCCTAAATGAGAACCAGAGCCAAAGCTAAGACACATCCACGTTTATTAGAACAAGACAGCCATAGCAAAGGATTTGACCATAGAACCAGATCATCAGAGATAGCAAGATTCTTGCTTCCACTGTGGAAATGTAGAAATTGTACAAGGGCTTTGCTTTCAGCAGATTTCATTGTCACAGTAATTTCTATGGTGTTGTAAGCGCTCATTAATAGAATCTTAAAGCCATTATGGAATTCTTTTAACCTGGAGAGGGTTTTCTGTGGTTATAAATCCTCATGTTCAAATTCCATTGTGGATTGGTTGTGTTTGATATTATGTTTTTACTGTCCTCAGTTGAATTTTCGCAAAGAAAATTATCAGTCTAAAGCGGAGCAATTTTGCAATGTTTCTTTTGCTTCCTATTGTGAAGTATTTCGCTCAGAAATCTACTCGTTGTAACAGAGGTCTTGGGCATAGAACAGGGGACTTGGGTTTTTTGGAATCAAACTTAAGGTTAAGATGCTCATCTGAAGAATGGCACAGTGAGCCTTAGCATGGAGTTGGGAGTACCAATTTGAAGTGCAGGTAGGGCATTGTACAATAGACCAGTTAGATTTCTGGACCCTAATACAAAAGTTTCTTCTTTTTTCAAAACGTGTTTCTCCTTTTCTGTAACCAATGTGGGTCCTATTCTTGTTTCAATTGGGGATGGATGAGCATTTTTTATTGCTCCAGATGATCACACTCTAGGTAGCCCTGGAGGCTATTTGGGGGTGATGAGTCCAATAGGTCTCAATGAACTGTTGCCCTCGCTGGGGAATACTATTGCAGTGGAATTTGATACTATTTTGGATGTTGAATTCCACGATCCTAATCGAAACCAATACCTTCAGCTCCAGTACCTGTTCACAAAAGAGGGTGCCATAGTCATTCATGCATGCAGAGAGGGTGAATTGCAGGCATTGCAACAGGAGGTGTTGTTGTTGTTGCATTGGCCACTAGATTGTTTGTCTGGTTCTGTTACAAGCGCAGAGTATTGAAAAGGACAGACAAATTTAGTTCAGATATTGTGAAATTGCCTCGGAAATTCACCCACAAAGAGCTCAGCAATGCTACGAAAGACTTTTTTTTGAATGTGATTGATAATCGATAATTGCAAGCAAGGGTAATCCCCTTGTGAAACCCAAATTTCTGAGCATTTTCTAAAACCTGATGACGGAGTCATTGTAATGAACAAGCGCCTAGGTCCATATTACGTCCAAATCTACCAAGAACCAAGATCTATAAAAAAAAATCCACAGTATCTGCGAACTAAGAAGAAGAGGCAGAAAATGTATTCTGCTTACCTGTTCGAATAGTGGTTGGGGTTTACCACGGCAAAAATTTGACAGAGCCCATGTAGCATTTCGTATCATTGAAATTATGGCATTATCATTCAACTGGGCAAGCACCTGCCTCGGAGCTCCATGAATGAGGGAAAGATCCCTAAATGATGCAGAGTCTCCAGTAATATTTCCCAAAGCCCAAACAGCCCTACACGAACACCAGTTGAACTCAAATTTGGGTAGTAGTTTTTTAAATCAAATTCCAAAATTACAGACGTATAAAGATAGTTGGGAAGAATAATTTTATGCCTCTAAAATGAACGTGCTACCTGTTCTCGAACATTATCATTCCCGGAGGCAATAAGTTCCACAAATATAGGCAGTGCCCCGTAATCAATCACAACCTTTGTATTCTCAGAGGCTCCAAAAAAACCCAAATAGGGTCAACCCTACTACAGGAGGAAGGGCCTGCAGTAAGAACTTACCATTTTGCAAGAACTGAGGGCGAATGCTGTTCTGCAAGAGCTGAGGGTGAATGCTGAGGGCGAATGTTGTTCTACAAGAGCTAAGGGTGAATGCGCGCGTGATATCAGACGTTAATGTAGTTTTTAAAAAAATCATTTTTATGTAGCGCGCATTTGAATTTTAGCATTTCAAATCATTTTTATTTACATTTGATTTTTTCATTTCTAATACAAGTGACAAACAAATTTCAACAAGAGGTTGAAATTTTTACTAGATAGCCATGAAAGAATAATTAAAATGGCTTAAAATGCAAGTGGAACTTCAAAATAAATGTAATTGAAGGTTCTCTCCACTAAATTTTTGCAAAAGTGCTTACATTATTTAAGTTATCTAGGATATTTTTTTGTATTACACAATCAAAATTAAATAATGAAATAGTTGGGTAGTCTTATTGTTTCAAATTAGAACACAATTTTCAAATGGTGATGAAGTTTCATGTGATGATTAACTGACAATATTCTCCTTTCCTATCCTTGAAAAACTATACAAGGTTCCCTATTGCCACATGAAACCCTAACTCATGTAGCAGCATAGGACCAGTCCTCCATTTTTCCCGTCATAAGGCATTTTGCACATATTTGACGACTAGAATTTGTGGATTCCCGTTTTCCATGAGGTGCTAGGAAGGATAGAAGACTTAATTTTGACGTTTGAAATTTTTTCAAAAACGTTCTTACGCCCTTTAATTTCCACTTACCAATAATTTTGCAACACTAGTCCTCTTCGCAATTGCAAGGCTGTACTCAAAAAGTAAGGAAAGTTACTTTTTTGGCTCACTCAATGATCCAGGTGGATACTGGTGGCCACCCGCCTATTCCAATTGGGGCCCCACCATTGTCTCTTTCAGTTTTTCAGTTTCGGCACAGCTTACTATTTTTAGCAGTTTTTTGGGTCCTGAACTTCCAGAGCCATTTTGAGGCCCTAAACGACGTTTTTTGGGCATCACGCCTCTAGCGAATATCATTTTGTATCATTCCGTTCTGAAATTATATTCGTGGAAAAAGTTGTAGTCCTCGAATAGATCTTTCTAATGATGTATCAGTGCGTCAAACAGAGATAGTATGCCAAAGTTATGTCCCTGGGAAGTTGAAACACCAATTTACCGGGGCCCATAGTTTTGGCGCTTCATCTCCTAGGGTTAGGTTTTTGAATGTTTAAGGTTCTCCATTGTTTCTCAATAATAAATAGGCCCTCGAGCCTCATTGTAACTCAGTTCAGAGGCCTGTAGCCGCCACATCTCTCCTTAGAGATAGCTACCAATGCCATAG
This sequence comes from Pinus albicaulis, assembly GCA_034641835.2. Classification (NCBI taxonomy): domain Eukaryota; kingdom Viridiplantae; phylum Streptophyta; class Pinopsida; order Pinales; family Pinaceae; genus Pinus; species Pinus albicaulis. The sequence goes on from CM076583.1 coordinate 293,116,263, forward strand.
CTAGTTTTATTTCCATTCTGTCTATAAGCAAATTTCAGTTCTTTGATATTAATAAAATGAAGTGTTATTTCCACTGCATCTTTGTATTTATGGTTATGTGTTTATTCTATTGCGTTCCTGCATAAATCCGGATCAGTGGTATCAGAGCAGTCTGCTTTTTCTCGATCCTTCTTTGCATGTCCCCAACGAGGTCAGCGTATAAGGAGTTAGGGCTCGATCTGGTGGAACCTTTGCAAGATCAACCTCACAAACCCCGATGGATGCCCATGGGGGACGAAAAGAAAGATGAGGGAGCAGGAGATCCTATCAAAATATTGCTCAAGGAGGCCCTCGAAAAACAAAGGAACGTGATGATGGATAACTTTGCCCAGATCTTTCAACGGCTACCCACCGGTGGCGCATCTGTTGTGTAACCAGCTCCAAAAAGAGAAGAAAAGAGATATCAACGCCTTATAAATGAGCCACTTCGAGGGGGAAAACTCCAATACATTACATAAATGAACAATTCTTGGATGATACAATTTACAAAACCTCCTTTCTATATATAGGAGTCCATGGGCCCATAATGTAATCCTAGTGGGCCACAATGTAATCCTAGCCGACCTAAAAATAATAATTTAAGGGCACAATAATAAGAAAATGGGGTTTACAAGGGTACAATAATAACAATAAGGGGGTTACACTAACAACAATAAGGGACTATGCTAGTAATATAGGGACCTAACATGCCCCTCTCCTTCAAAAAAAGTGTTGTCCTCAACGCTTGAGTAGCTCTGGGTGCTTTTGTATAAAATTCTCATCCTCCCATGTAGAATCTTCAGTGGGTAAGTTGTTCCACTTGATGAGATACTCCGAAATTGATCGATTCCGTAGTTGTCGAGTTCTTTTTTCCATGACTGCTTCAGGTTCCAATATGATTTTCCCTTCCCCATCAAGTTCTGGCAATACTGTTTGATCTGGAAGATTTTCACCTATAACCTTCTTTAAGCATGAAACATGGAAAACTGGATGTACTCGCGAAGAAGCAGGAAGCTCCAATTTGTATGCCATAGTACCAATTTTTTGCAACACCTTGTAAGGACCATAGTACTTTGGCGATAATTTATTATCCTTCTTAGCTTGCTTGAGGGACATTTGTTTGTATGGTTGTAGCCGTAAAAATACCCAATCTCCTACATCAAAACTTCTCTCGCTGCGATGTTGATATGCCTGTTGTTTCATTCGATTTTGTGCCAAATTCAGGTTATCCTTTAAGAGTTGGAGAACTTCTTGCTGATGCTCGATGTGATCTTCCACTGCTTGAACCTTCGAATTTTCTCTTAAATATGATGTGATGGATGGTGGATGATATCCATAAAGTGCCATAAATGGGTCATTTTTGCTGCAGTATGGAAGGAAGTGTTATACCACCATTCAGCGAGAGGTAACCACTTGACCCATTGTGTTTGTTTATCAGATACAAAACAAAAAAGATATACTTCCAAACATTTATTTACTATCTCAGTTTGACCATCAGATTGAGGATGATAAGATGAGCTATGAGCTAATTGAGTACTCAAACAAGAAAATAACTCTGTCCAAAAATTTCCCATAAAAATGGGATCTCTATCGCTCACAATAACCCTTGGGCTTCCATGTAGCTTTTGAATTATGTCCACAAATGTAGTAGCAACTGTACTTGCTTTAAATGGATGAGATAATGCACAAAAGTGTGCATACTTGGTAAGTCTATCAACTACCACCATGATGACATTCTTTCCTTCAGACTTAGGTAAACCTGTGATAAAATCCATTGAAATCTCCTCCCAACGCTGACTTGGAATGGATAAAGGCTGTAGAAGTCCCGGGGTCTTAATTGTCTCCACTTTATTCTGCTGGAAAACCAAACATTCCGCCACAAACTTTTGAATATCAGATTTAAGGCCATCCCAAAAAAATTCTTTCTTCACCCCGTGGTAAGTTTTTAAAAATCCTGAGTGTCCTCCTAAAGGAGAAGTGTGCAATTCCAGAAGAATCTTTTGTTTTAGTTGGGAATTCTTACAAAGATATGAGCGATCTTTGTACCATAAGGAATCATTTTTCCAACTAAATGTATCAGATGTACTAGGATCTTGCTGCAACTTTTGAATGAGTGTCCATACATCTTTGTCCTTCCATTCATCTCTTGCTTCAGTTATCCAATCTGGTTGGATAATAGAAATGGCACAAAGCAATGCTTCCACCTCTTCATTCTTTCTTGAGAGTGCATCTGCAACAACATTAAGCTTTCCTTTTTTGTAGATTATTTCAAAGTCATAACCCAACATCTTTGTGACCCATTTTTGTTACTCTTTTGAAGATAGTCTTTGTTCCAAAAAGTGTTTAAGACTATCATGATCATTTTTTACCTTGAAGTGTCTTCCCATTAGGTAAGTTCTCCATTTCTTTAGTGCATGCAGTATTGCTAACATTTCCTTCTCATAAATAGGTTTCTTCAAATACTTTCCTTTGATTGGACGACTTTCAAAAGCAATGGGTCTTCCTTCCTGCATTAAAACAACACCAATTCCATTTCCTGAGGCATCACATTCCACAATAAAGGTTTTTGTGAAGTCTGGCATAGCTAAGACCGGTGCTAGGCACATTGCCTCTTTAAGATGTTCAAAGGCCTTAGTTGCTTCATGAGTCCATGAAAATGCATCTTTCTTCAATAATGTTGTTAGAGGTGCTGCTATTCTCCCATAATTCTTAACAAACTTGCGATAATACCCTGTTAACCCGAGAAATCCTCACATCTGCTTTATGGTCGTGGGGACTTTCCATTCCTTAATGGATTTAATTTTGTTAGGGTCTACTTTAACACCCTCGTGAGATATAATATGACCCAGATATTCCACCTCTTGTACTCCAAAGAAACATTTGGATGTTTTTGCATATAATTGTTTCTCCCGCAATAGTTTGAGCACCCTGTCAACATGTTCAACATGATCCTTCCAAGACCTGCTATAGATTAGTATATCATCAAAAAATACTAGCACAAATTTTCTAAGGAAGGGTTTGAAAATGGAATTCATCAACCCTTGAAATGTAGAAGGTCCATTGGTAAGGCCAAAAGGCATGACCAAAAATTCATAATGACCCTCATGAGTTCGAAATGATGTTTTTGGAATATCTTCAGTCTTCATTCTAATTTGATGATATCCCGAACGAAGATCCAACTTGGTAAAATAAATTGCTCCATGTAATTCATCCAATAATTCATCAATCATAGGAATGGGAAATTTATCTTTAATGGTGAGCTTATTGAGCTCCCTATAATACGGACACATTCACCATGATCCATCCTTCTTGTGTACCAATACTACAGGAGCAGAGAAAGAACTTTGACTAGGTTGAATTATACCCGCCTCTAACATTTCTACAATCATACGTTCAATTTCGCTCTTTTGGACGTAAGGATATCTATAAGGCCCGATGTTTGGAGGAACACTTCCTGGAATCAAATGAATAGCATGATCATGATCACGAATAGGTGGGAGTCCTTTGGGAGTTTCAAACACCTTGGAATGATTGTCCAAGACTTGTTAGAGATCTGCAGAAATAGATGATTTTGATGTCGGAACTTCTAGTGAGCATAATTGTGCAATTACGCCTCGTTGTTCTTTCTTTAGAAGCTTTGTCATGACATTAGAGCTTATTATCCTTCCCGGCTTCCCTTCAATACCCCGTAATTTGACTTCCTTTCCTTCTGAAAAAAAATTCAAGAAAAGTTCTTGAAAATTAAAAGCTACCTTCCCCAAAGATTGTAACCATTGTACTCCTAGTACAACATCAGCACCTCCCATAGGAATGGAAAGCATTGGACTAGTCAATACATATTCCCCATGGTTAGCTTAATATTATGGCATTTTCCAGAGCAATTTATAGTTCCTCCATTTGCAACCATCACTTGACATTCTGGTGTTGGGTATAGGAAACAATTTAATTCCTTGGCTACCTTACAATGAATAAAATAATGGGTGCTACCTGAATCAATCAACACTATTACCTTTTTCTTCTTGATTTGTCCTTCTATCTTGAGAGTTTGAGGAGTGGTAATTCCTGCCAGTGCATTACACGATATGGTCGGATTCATTTCTTCCTCTTCTAGGGCTGGTTCCTGGTGTATATCCTCTTCTTGTTCATTTTCTCCTTCCTCTTTACACCCATGTAAAATAATTCTTCTAGCACATTTCGCAGAAACATCTCGTGCTAAAGTATCGCAGCTGTCTGCACAAATACATTCAGGAGGAAATGGAGTTCCTCGACATCTCCTCGCTTGGTACGGCATACCGGTATGCTGCCAAGATTGAGCAGAAATTCAAACAGAAGAAGCGAGACTTTGGATCTGCGAATCAAAAGCAAGGGAAAGGTGCTCCCAAACCATAGAACAAAGGACAGAGCCAAGGCATGGCGACTCAAGACAACCTGTCGAAGCCACAAGCAAAGAAAAACACCGCAAAGCCAAAGAAGGACACGGGAAAGTGGTGTGAGTTCCATAAGAGCTCCACTCACAACACAAGTGAGTGTCGGGCCAAGCAGTCGCTGGTGGCCAAGATGCGGGCTTCTGAGTTAGATGCATGCTCTGACTGTGAATCAGAACCTGACAAGGGGAATGACAAAGGGAAATAGATTATTGATGCAGAGCCCAATGCCACTGTTGCCACTACAAAGATCCAGAAGGAGGAACATCTCTTCCACTCCTAGATGTGGGTAAAGGGCTCCCCGGTATAGTTCATTATCGACAATGGGAGCCAAAAGAACCTCATTTCGGCAGATGCCGTGAAGCGGTTTGGCTTGCCGACCACAGCTAACCCACATTCGTACAACATCGGGTGGCTTCACCAAGGACAAGATCTCTGCGTCAGGCAGCGGTGCCACCTTCCCTATAGCATCAAGCCCTTCACAGATGAGGTATTATGCGACGTTGTTCCTATTGATGTTTCTGATGTATTATTAGGACAACCATACTTGTGGAAGCGTCATGCATTGTATGAGTCTCGGCCTTGTGCTGTTATTGTTACTTTTGGAAATAAGTTGTACAGGATACCATAGGTACCACCTCCTGCTACTATCTCTTTGGTTATTGCAAACAATGCAGTAAGCTCATTTCCCAAACCAGGAAATTCGTTTTCCTGATGATTCGTCCCTAGGGAAAGAAGAAGACTATGGCCATGACCTCCAGAAAAGGCTCCTCTGCGCGACAACAACAAATGGATAAGGTTGTGGAGGAGTACGGGGAAATTTTCACCTCACCCACAGGGGTTCCTCTACATTGTCAAGTCAAGCACTCGATTGATCTGACCCCAGGTGCGCCGCTACCCAACGGACCGATCTATCGGTGCTCTGTTCTGGAGAATGATGAAATCAAGAGGCAGATTCAGGAGCTGCTGCAGAAGGGTCACATCCGACCAAGTTCATCGCCCTGTGGGAGCCCGATAATTTATTATTGTGAAATCATAGTTGTAAATTATCTCTTATTCTGTGAGCAATGTAATCTATTAATTGTAAGTAGATTCATTATAAAAATTCAAACTGATTTTAGCATGAATGATGACAATTTATATATTAATTGGTTTTTAAGAGTATTTGTATTATGTAGGAGCACTGGAAAGATAAATCGGGACTTCATTTTCTATTTTCCTTATTTTATTGGGCTGAACTGGAGAAATTTGAATATGAATAGTGAGTTAATTGTAAGATCAATGGGCCAAGGCCATACATCAACATTGACCACAGTGGGGAAGTATAAAAGCATGGATATTCATGCAAGTATAGTTATTAATTTAAGATCAAAGTTAACTCTTAGCTTCACTAAAGAAATAGAAGGCAAAGATCTAGCATCAACTGAAATTCACGTGAAAAAGTTGATGAAAAATGTACAATCATCCAATGGAGAGGTAATCTATAATTATCCATTAAGATTCTTGGCTATTCCTTGAGACTAAAATAATTCTCAATAATTTTGAATAATCATCCATTGGAATTTAGTAGGAAAACCATAGTAAATCATTGTCCAATGGCCATGCAAAAATATAAAAAAAATAATATTTGTTGGTTGTTTTTCAATAGGTGGACCATGATGGGACCACTGAGAAGGTGGGGGTGTTTTTTTAATCATGGAAGTGAGGTTTAGTAGATTGATGGTCAAGTTACCTTTCCCTATAAATTTTCTCGATCAAGTTATTCATTCATTGAACTTTGATTCATTCCTACTGTTTTGATACACAATCCAATCCAGTTGAGTCTTGAGTCTTCATTGAGAATGGCATTCATAGGTTGTCAAGAAAGAGGTTATCATGCACATGCACTCTTCTTTTCTTGGTATCTTTGTAACTATGTTCAGCCCGAGTTCTATATTTTTAAATTATCATAATAGTTCGTGATTATTAAGCTTTTATTTTGTCTTTTAAGAATTTTAATTTAATTATTATTAATAATTAAATTAAAAAAAAAAATATATATATATATAGTTATTATAGTTATTAAACTCGCCCACCCGCAAGAGTGTTATCATTCAGTTCTTAATGTCGTCTGATCAACATTTAATGCCATTTACTCTTGGTGCTCCTTGATACACATTCGCATGCCGCGACATGGCTTAGCCTCTAGTTCATACTTATGGTGGTTTATTGCAGTCGATTCAGAGTTGTACGGTAGACTGGATTGTTATTATGGAGTGTCCCTCTGGTCTGAACATAATTCCCCCGCCTGTGAATCTGTGGTGCGCTCCAGGAGCAGGGCTTTCTAATGTTCGCATTGTAACTGGTAAGAGGAGCTGTCTCAATTGTTGTTTGAATTTTGGAGAAAATATCCACTTCTCCCATGCTGGTTCTTGCAAGCTTGCTTCTGTTGCCCTGTTGCCCCTCTCGCCTCAGTCTTCTGTCCATCTTTTGCCTCCTTGCCCTGCTGTCTCGAGTGCAACTATGCCATGCCTCAGGCAGAGAATGCGCTGCCGAAGAGGCTCCATGAGGCGCTAAATTCGACGCTCTCCCTCCACCTCTGGCACCTCCTCTGCATCTACCTCCCACTTTGACAGTCAACCTAGAGGGCTCCTTCTCCGCTCGGGCCGTCGCCTTGCTTCCCCCACTCCTTCCGCTCCTCCTACTCAAACCCACACGACGCATTTTTCCTTTAACAACACTCTCAATCAACCCAGGGTGACTGCCTCAATTACGGTCGTCTTTCATGAAGAGCCTCAGGAAATTGTTCCCAGTTCTCGCCCGACAGAATGCAGCCTCTCGGTGGCTCAAGATTCAGCGTAGTTTGTTGGGATGAAGCACCCTGATAGTGTGGACGTGCAGGGTCAGATGTGAAAGGCCACGCAGGACCTGGCGAACAAGGAAGCGGTGGGTCAACCTACTGAAAGGCAGGACACAGTGCAAGTGAGCGAGGCGCAGATTACTCCTCCTCCTCCTGGGAAGGTGATCCATTCTATTGCTGACCTGTATAATGCTGACAGGAAACCATATGAACTCTGGTGCAGAGTTTTCTACGAACCTCCTGATGAGTAGTTCGTCCTCTTCACTCTGGTTTTTTGCTCTATTTCTGCCCATTCTCACGGGCCTGTTCATGTGTTTCCTGCTGTCTCTGAAAATGCATCTTTTTTTTTTGCTTCGATATGGTCTCCAGTACTAAAATTCTCTGGTTCCCCTGTGTAGGATTTTTCAAATGAACTGTTTCAGACTGGTTTCTCTCTTGCAGGGCAGTCTTCAAACTATGGTTTTTTGTTTCAAATGCCACAGCACTCGGCAATGATCAAGCTTCGGCCCGCTGTACTGTACTCCTTTTGTTAATAAAATTACTTTTACTTGGAAAAAAAAAACTTTCATACATGAGAAAATAGATACTGACAAATGGTACATCATGGCCTGATTAATTTCGCTCAGCAATTTCAAATGGTATAACATTTAGTCAATAGTAATCATCAATTTCTGCACACAGAGACTAATTTCTCTGGAAGCCTGAGATTTCTTTGGCTTGTTATTCTTATAACTACATAGACATAATTAATAGAGAGATTGAGGACAGAAAAAAATCTAGCACTTAGTCTCCACTACTCAACATGATTTTGGGAGAAATAATACATAGATTGATTTCTCTGAGTGCCTTAGCGTTCTTTGGCTCATTTTTTTAATCAAAACAACAATAAAAAATGCACTAAGGATTTTTTCTTAGTCCTATTATGCAATTTTTATAAGACAGATTATGCAATATGACCCCGATGTCAGGTGGGTCACGTCCTCATACAAAATGTCGGCTTAAGTTTTAAATTAAAATAAATAAATAAATCGCATTGTGCTAGAACATATATCAATTTCTAATACAATTATGTATTATTTATATAATTTGAATTGATAGTAAATTATATACGTGAATTTGAATGGATCATAAATTTAACTTTAACAAAAAAAATTACCACATTGAATTTTCAAATTAAGTAAAATTTTAAACATCTTTACTCTTTACTAAAGTCAATACCATTTCCTAAATCAAAGGAAAAGAGTTAATTCAACACAAACAATCAAAATCCAAAATCTTTTAATATTTATTTTAATTAAATATTTGTAAAATGAATTTATACTTACTCCAGAGGTTAGATGGATCTAGGCTGGTTGCAATTTAGGGAAAGCTCGTTAATGTTTTTTTCTTTATATTGGAAGGTTACTTGATTTTTGAAGTAATTTTTAGTAGATCATAGCATATATTGAGGAAATATTAGTTTGACAAGAATCAATTATTTCTCTTGAAACTTTAGGTATTAAAAGTCCATGACACATATATATCACACTCCAAAATCCAAAGAAAATGGAAGAGCGTTCAATTTTTTTAATCAAACTTTTATTGGTGAAGGGTTAATTTATTACGAGAACATCATTAATGAAGTGCAAAATTTTAAACGTAACGTTTATTGACTAGAAAAATAATGACTAAAACGTCAAAAAAAATTGTGTGACGGGTAAAGAGAAATCCAAATTCCAACCTTGCCTGCCACTTGTTGGTGAGTGGAGGTTATTCACTTTTCATTTACAGCTTACCAGGTTACTCATGTTACCAATATTTTCACATGGCTCACTTTTAGGTGACTACTTATTGTACTTCTTCTTTATAAAGAACAATTGGTAGATAATTGTATATATTATTTGAAATCTATAACAAATCTAGGCAACAAAATTACAACAAAAAGAAAATTATGCAAAAAATTCACCAAGGCACTACTAATGTGTGGATACCCTATCATTTCTTAGATCCTCATAACTTACCAACACCTACTATATTGGTATACACATAATATGGCATTTACCTGAAGTATTTCATATGTATCTAGAAGTAAATAAGTTGTATGACAATTGTTATGGCAAATATAAGATGTGTATTATAGTTTATATTTCAAATTTTCTTAAGTGGCATGCATGTGCGGTCCATATAGTGACTACAATTACCAAATATATTTCAGTGAAGATGTGAAGATGATCTCTCATTAGGTCCTAATTACTTAAAGCATCATTAATTAGCTTTCCAAATGAATAAAATATGTTAACAAATTATTAAAAACTAGGAAAACAAATCATGCTTTAAAAAAATATGGCACAATGAGTCACACTCCGAGATTTATTTAATTACTCATCAAGTGTCGCTACAACATATATATGATCACCATTACCATAGAAATGGGACATGTGACCATCATTTTGGTTTCGCCAATGACATTCCACATCATGAGCATTGTTTAGGGTTGATTGTGTTGATTTTTTTTAAACAAATCATTTATATATTTTATGGAAATTATAGACACAATTTATAATCACATTACAAGATCATGATGCATGGATATTCCTTATCATTTCTTAGACACTCACAACTTACCAGCACCTAATAGATTGATATACACATCATATAGAATTTACCCCTAGAATGCCACATGTATCCTAAAATAAATTAGTTGTATGGCAATTGTTATGGTGCATATATGATGTGTATTACAGTTTATATTATAATTTTGTTGAAGTAGCATACAACAATTTACATAGTGATATGAGAACCACTCTCTAGAGTATACATCGATTTTGTACACATGGCTTTTCAATTGCTTTTTAAGATATATCATTGGTGATGCTCACATGATTATATAATGAACCATTAAGTTGAACTATGAAATTATTCCTCACAACACACACATATTGATGAATTAATAATTTTTCTTATATATATATTTTTTAATCTATTTTGAAAAAAAAAAAATTATATATAATTATTTCTAAGAAGAACAAGAGAGATTTCCTTACCATATCTTCGTAAAACATATAATAGCGACGTTTGGAGGCAATTGCGACGTTTGGAGGCAGCCGTCTAGCGACACTTTGGGGCATAGTGTCGCAATTGCGACACTTTTTCTAAGTGTCGGTATTGCGAAACTTTTCTCTAAATGTCAGTATAGCGACAGTTTCCCAAGATAAATGGCCCAAAGTGAACCCGATAACATACCTTTTCCCCCAACCTTTCCTTTTGATCATGGCCGTTCGCTCATTGAATCCAGATCCGACGGCGCTAATACATTTCCGCGCTCATAAAGTAATCGTTTGATGTTTTGGAAAAGCCGCGCGAAATGGGTGGTTTTTCCAAAATACCCACGCTTACGTGTTGCCACCACGTTGTATCGCATTTGAAAAGCTAGTTTCCGCTTACCACCATTTACCCTCGCGAATACCACTGGAGGTATTCCCTAAACCTCACCCATTTTTTTTAATCTATTTTGAAATATATATATATATATATATAATTATTTCTAAGAAGAACAAGAGAGAATTCCTTACCATATCTTCGTAAAACATATAATAGCAAGAAAATTAATCTATTGAAATTTCATTTCCAAACATATTCATGGAGTAAAATGAAGATTAAAAGGAGATATTCATGGATTTACCTATAACATCACCTCATAATTAAGAATGTAAATGTACAATATTGATTATACATAGGTTAGGAGAAAATTAATCTATTGAAATTTCATTTCCAAACTTATTCATGGATTTAAATGAGGATTAAAAAGAGATATTTATGAATTTACTTATAACATCACCTCATAAAAGTGTAAATGTACAATATTGATAAAATTTATTTATATATGATAAATAATAAACCTTTATCTCACATGTATCATATAATCTTATAAACAAAAACATTCTATAATATGCAATAAAAGTGAAATTACACAATCCACATGGAAATAAGACTTAGTTCAAGCAAAAGAAAATAAAAAATAAACCATAAGTGACACGGATTTTGCAAAGGCATATAAGTGTCATTATACCGACGGCGGCCAAAGCATCGCTATTGCGACGGATGCCTCCAAACGTTGCAATTGCGACACTTAGACATTGTGTCACACTTACGACGTTTGGAGGCAGCTGTCGCAATAGCGACGCTTTGGGGCATAGTGTCGCAATTGCGACGTCTTCATCCAAACGTCGCAATTGCGACACTTTTTCTAAGTGTCGGTATTGCGAAACTTTTCTCTAAACATCGGTATAGCGACGGTTTCGGGCGGGATTGAAAAAATTTGGGGAAATTTCCGACATTTGGTCAAAAGTGTCGGAACCAAGTGTCGGAATTTCCCCCAAATGTACTAGTGGTAAAAGAGGGAAAATGAAATGAATGAAGGTAGAAATGAAATTTTCTCACCAGTACACTTTGAAAGCGACACTTTCATCTTTCAACCGAACTAAAAAGGCGGATTGATTCCTTGGAGAATGATGACTAGACTATGAAAATATTTGAAAAATTGCAGTGTTAACAATGGCTCCAATTGGGGATGAAGTCCTCCCTGTGAGGCTTCAAGGACCGTAGTTCCAGTGCCTTGTCCAACTCTTATTTCTCCAACCAACAATTATTCTCATTAATTCAAAAATACCAGCATGCCTAGCCATTGGGTAATGGAGTCATAAGCTAAATTTCAATCTTCTACAACTTCTTTCAAAATAAGTGAAAAGTAAATCAAATTTAATCTAAAATTGAAACTAATACTCGAGTGGCGAGCTTGTTTATGTACATCCCTACTTCTAATTAGTTGAAATTCACTTGATCAAGTGCATACAAACTTCCAAAAGAATTTTTTTAACAATTGATTTCTTGACATGTCTTCGCATCCACTGCTAAAAATCTGAAAAGTATGAAGCATAATTTCTAAATGTGACTCATAATTTCTGGTATCGATGAGAATTACTCCAAAACTAATAACAAGAGAGAATTTCAGAAAACTAAACTCCATATAATCAACAACAGGATCAGCAAATTGACAAGGAGACTTACTCAAAACAACTTTGAGTTCAAGGATAGGATGACACATACTTTCCTCTGATAGCACAATGCTTTGATGAAGAGCTTATTCTTCATTTTTTCACAAATTTCTTCTTCAACATTGTATCCGTGCAACTTAGATCCATACATTTCAAACATAGGCTCATAACTGTATTTCTTATCATCAATTGTCAGCAAAGGTGATAATTCCTTGGCAATTTGTATGAGTTGAGCATCATCTTCTTCCCCGGATTCAGATTCATAACTGTCATAGATTGGATCATCGTTGTAAACTTTAAAACAAGGTGATATAAAAACCTGCTCTTCATCATTAGGATATTTATCAAACAAAGGTTGATTTATGAATTTTTCACTATGTTCACCTAATATCTCATAATGTTGCTCAATAATATGTTGTTTATCCTCTTATTGAATGATAGGAGATTGAAGAAAATCATGAGAACAAAAGGATTGATGAATACCTTTTGGTATAACCATGTTTTATTTACATTTATGTTGTTCATCATCACTTTCAAGTTGCTTATCAAACTGATAGCAACATTCCAAAGCAAAACACTCGATCGGATACCTATCTTTATAAAAGGAATTAAAAGCATCATGAAACTCTTTCAAACAAGTGATGTTATTTTTAGGAATATCTCTATACCAATCAAGGTTTGTACCCTCCAAAGAATATCTAAACAACTTAATCTTTACGTTTTCATAAACAAAATGCAGCCTATGAATCCAGTCATGAAAATCCCATAAAAATTCAGCTGGTACTTCCCAATCATGTCCACTAAACCTTGGAAGAGAAACTTCCCATTTGCTTCTATCTGGCAAAGGATTAGGAAAACCATCTAACTTTGAAAATTTTCAAAAGGCATATATTTTAGCGAGGATTGCTTCCATCAGAGTGTTGGATCTAAAACTAGTGGAATTGCCAGGTGAAAGATCACAATCTTCTTCAAGTCGCCAATTCTTGTTCACCATCAAGAATTGATCATCGTCAATTTAAAACAAGAGAATCGAGAGAATATTTCGTTTCAAGGCCTTCGCCTCCCGGAAGATGCACCAAAAGATGTTAGCACTGGAATCAACACTTGGATTATGACAAGCGCCTGACCAGACACATCTTAAGCTCAAGGGCTTTTCTTATAATTTCATTGAGCTTTTTTTTTGGAAAGTGGTTGAAACTCACACACACTGAAATGGATTTTGAGCAAATAATAATCTCTCACATATGAGGGCACTAGTGTATGATGTGGTACCAAAATTTAGTTTGTAGCCTGATAAATACAAGAATGGAAGATAAAAAGCGGATATGTAAAAAAGAAGCCCACTGCTAAGAGGAAAGGGTGACACAAATTCCAGATTTGAAATGTATAGTGAAAGAATGCATTTAAAAGACTTACAAGATTCTCTCTTTCCATTTAAAGAATCCTATTACAAGGAATGCTTCTAACTAACATGACCTCATGAATCAAGAATTATTGGTGATTAAAGACTGACAAAAATAGATTAACATGCATGCTAGATCAAAAGACTTATAAAAACATGAAACAAGGTTTAGTTCCACCTCAAGGAATGCTTATGAACAATCTTCAATTCATACTGAATCAGGAAAGCATGGAACAAGAGTTACAAAAACATATCCATATGTCTTAGAGGTTCACAAGACTTATGAAAACATAAGATAGAACTTTTATGATAAATCTGGAAAGACAGATAAGGTTTGTAAAAATAGAAGGGAAAACAATACACACACCACACAGTTTGTGAGTCCTTAAGAGTGCATCTGGATATATTATCAACTCAAAAATATTCAAGACAGTATAAAATAAGTTGAAAAACCAATGAACGCTTTCTTACTCTCTCTTCTGTCTATTTATATTTTTACTCTTTTTGTCTTATAGTAAGGCTTAGACCTTCAGATTCCTTTCCTAATAACTTAACATAAAACATATAATAAAAAGTAAAATGTCTACTATTTTTAGCCATTTACAATCCTAACAGAACTTTGATGGAAATAATCATATTGACAAACTATCTTTGAGCTTTTAAGAAGATACTGTTATTTTCTGATAGGTGTCGAATTTTTAAAATCTTTGCTGCCGGATTTTCCGTAAACCATTGACTCTTGCTTGAATGTTGCATGATGCCTTGTGGAAACATGTTGGTGCTGAGAGTAATGGTAGAAATATATTTCAGAGAAACTCTATCACTGTTCCTTTCCTTTGGTTCCTTGTTTGTCGTGATAGGATTTCGAAATAAACGAGGAAATAGTGTTGGAGTGGAAAAATCCATATAGATAGGTTTCAAACAAAAGGACTGGGCACATGAAAGATATGAGAAGGAGACACGTTGAATTGTGGGCTAGCAGGAGAAATAAAAGAGGAGCGATAAATATGGAGGTTTAACAGTTTATGGAGGTGGATTAAGAGAGATAGCAGAGTTTCATTTTATTATCGGGAGAGATTATTAAATAAATGATGAGCGAGAGGAGAAAAACCCTTTATACATATATTGAAATCGCAGATCGGGGTTGGAACGTTTAAATATAAGACACAAGCGGGAGGGAACACGATTTGCGATGGGGGTGATGGTGTAGCAAGGAGGTGGGGTCACTCGCAAAACGCAAATCAGGAGTTTTTTTGTGAGGAACGGGAGTTTAAAGGTTAAGATTCGCGAAGTGCGATGAGAATGGAAGGTGGGGCCCATTTACATTGCAATCAGGGAATCAGGAGTTTTGTAGGACACAACAATTGTAAAGTGAATGAAAGTTAAACTGCGATAAGCCGATTACGATGAAAGGGCAAGGGGTCCATAATGTTATTAAGTGCGGTAAGTTATATCATATGATATATGATATTTCCAAGGTTTATTGTAGTGCGGGTAGAGCCACGATAAAATAAATATATGGTAAGTCTAAAAGGAAATATGATATGGCTATTAGTGGATGGGCGGAGCTATTTTTTAACTATAAAAAATGGATTTTAATAGTTAAAAATGGGTTTTGAAATAAATGAAACGCGAGACTTTGGGTTTTTTGGAAAAATGAAAGGTAAAAGAGAGAAAATGAAATGAATGAAGGTAGAAATGAAATTTTCTCACCACTACACTTCGACAACGACACTTTAATCTTTCAACCGAACTGAAAAGGAAGATTGATTCCTTGGAGAATGATGACCAAACTTTGCAAATCTTTGAAAAATTGCAGTGCTAACACAAACTATGTGAGAAAATTACATAGTCTACTACACTTGCTCCATTGTAAGTATTGCAAGTGAAATTACCAGACTTTTCCCATCTAGTCAAACCATTATAAATGACTAAATCAAAAGCCCCACATAGAGTAATCAATCGTTCACCAAAGAGATTGCAGCCCTTGTCCTCTGAAATTCTTTCCCACTGATGATTACTCTCTTCTGTAAGACATATAGGATTGCAGTGTTCTTTAATGACTTCGCCTAGCTAAGAATATATTGCAATATTTTCCTTTAAGAGGCATTTTTGTGGTCAAGCCCTCTACTTTTGTAGATTTTTGAAAATTGCGGTGAAAAATAGCATGTTGCAATTTTGATGCATTTTTCAGTACCAACCAAAGGGTTAAGCAGTGGAATCATGCCCATGATCTGTCAGGATCGATCAACGACTCAAAAACTGGTCTGTCGGGATGTAAGGCATCATGTTGTTACACTGAAAACTGTCACCTTGACATTCTGCTGACCGTATGAGCTCATTATTACTCATACTTCCTCCTTTTGCAAGTCTAATATACCAGCTCCTCATATCAAGCTTCAAAATCAGAAGAAAATCCTTAAAATCCCCTAAAGAATTGGTATCGCACTTTCTCTATGCATTCCCTGCGGTACCGCACCTAAATCTCAGCCTGCATGCGGAACCATACCGCACTTTCTTTGTGTAATGGGTGCTGACCTCTGTAAAACATAAAAAGGCGAGAAAATGAAGATTAAAAAGTGAATTCCAGGTGAATTCTAGAAGATTCTAGACGGGAATTTTCGGAATGGATACGCTTTGAAGCTGGTTCATGCATCCGTCTCTTAATGGAGCTAACCCCTTGATGTAAGGAGCTTATCCCTTTGAAGGAGGATTCTATCCCTTCATATTTGGAACTAGAAACCTCCTCTCTTTCACTATAAAAAGAGGACTTGTGTAGCCTCAAGGGGAGTTCAAGCTTATGAGATTTGAAGTTAAATGCTGTTGAGATTTAGACTTGAGTAACTTAAGATTTTCTGTGAGGTTAAATCACTTATCCTCATTTGTCTTAGTTCAAAGAGTGCAATGCTTGTCAGAGTAAAGGAGATTCCTGCTTCGGACCCCGGGAGGACCTGCACAACATCAAGGCACAGGTTGTAAAGGTTTTCTATCTTTAAAGTTACTACAAATATACTCATTTCTCTCATTAAACTGTCAATTTGTGGTTTATTTCATAAATTCCTTGATCATTATGATAAGTATGATTTATGATAATGTCTATACAGGTGCTGCTTAATCTTTTTCCTTGTTTGTGATTGCAGATATACGAAGGACGTTCTTTCAGTGCACGGGAAGGACTTCAACAAAATCAAGTAAGCAAGCAAAGCATTGGATATAAGGTAGGCCTTGCACCCGTAAAGTGTTTTTATAAATTATATATGCTTAGAGAGAGATTAGTATAATTGGCTGTTTGTTGCTAGTTACCTTTTGTACTAGAGAGATCGGTCTTGTCCGCAAGACGGATTAATCTACACAACAAAATGGCGACTCCACTGGGGAGGAATTTTTGTTTGTTCTTGGTTCTCTTTGATTTTTGACTTGAGAAAAGGTTTATTTTTCTGGTTTTTGATTGATTCACATCTGTCTGGGTGCTTTAAATTTTTTCTGTTTTTGAAAATTTAGAAGTTTTTTGGATTTTTCTATCATTTTGCTAGGACCGCACTCTGCATAACTGTTACAGTGCGGGCAGTTTCGCACGTTCTTTATAGAATACAGTGCGGGACCGCACCTGTTAACACTGCTTACATGCGGACCCTGTAAAAATTTTGAAAAATCTCTAGGTTTCTTTTTCTGGTTAATTTTTTAGATCTTTGGTTTCTGCCCAAACTGGTTATTGTGTCTATCAAGAATTCATTTTTTATGAACTCCAACAGTGTCAGTGTTTTGAATGATTTTCTAGAAGTTTTTCCGATTGGATTATTTTTCCTGTTTGGTCTTTGTAGTGATTCAAATTTTTGACAATCTGTAGTATCTCAGATCACATAAGATCTCTTTTTGTCTATTGAATCTGACCTCATTGTGAAAACATCCTAGTTTGAGAAATTAAGCCTTTTTGATTTCTTTGCAAATCTTCGAAAAGAACTTGTTTGAAAAGTTTTGAATTTCATTTATTCTTTGAGTGTTTTGGAAAACATATTTTGAGTGTTTTTGATCTGATTGATAGATTCTTAGTTTGCTGAATAACTAAGAGAAACATTCATAAAAAAAAAAAACTCTAAAAATCTTTTACTCAATTTAGATTAGTTTTTTAAGATTAGTCTTCATAGTTTTGAATAGTTTTAATTTTTGTAGATTTCTTTCGAAAGAGAATTGTTTTGTAGCTTCTTGTTTGGAAAAGAAAATAGTTTTTCTTGTGAGCTTTGATAGCTTAACGAAAAGACAAAATAGTTTCTTTCACTTAGTTTTCATGTTTGAAGAAGAAATTTGAAAGTTGCATTCTCTAACTCTTCTTTAGATAGAAAATTCATTGAAAGAAAAAAAGAATTGAATATCATCATAGGTGCATTTTAGTGTTTTTGGAGGTCGAGTCTTCACATCATACAAAGTTTCATTTCCGCGCCCATTTGACTTAAGAAACAGCTCTTAAAAGTAACGCTTAAATAAAATTCATCTAGTAATCTTTTTATTTTTAGGGCTCTCATCACCAACATAGCTTAGGCTAGTATCTTGAAGTAGGGAGTAATTAACTCTCCAAGGTAGATAAAACAAACAAGTAGATATATCTTGCGATAGGAAGAATTCTAGTTGTTGCATGTATGCTCTGGGAAGCTCCTCTTAAAGGAGTTAAGCACGAGATCATATCTGAACCAGTGGGGTAATCAATCCTTCCTCATTGGGAACGATAGAAGATATACACGTATTAAAAACGGTAAACCTCGGATAGACCATTGTCGAGGAGCCAGGGGTCACTTGTCGGTAAACCTTGGATTCTGTTCAAAGAGCCTTCAAGGGGATTGAGCTTTGTTACTCTGCCCTTGCGTGTGTGTCGGATCGTAGACTGTTCCCCCAGGTATATTTGTTTCAGTTGGTAACCTTAGAGGCCATAATCTTTAGGATTCTTTCCTAAGGTGACGGAGGAGGGAAGATCCCACTGTACCTGGAACAGACGTCGACTAGACTCACTTGGACTCTCTGGGGGGTTCTCTTCACTCGAGATGGTTATGTGAAGAAACTTGTGCCAGTTTGTTTCATTAAGCAGGTTGTCGGGGTAACTGTTCCAACCGCCCTTTTCGTGTTAAAATTCTACTAAGTTGGATTTCATCACCAACTAGTGATTTTAGTACGGAAAGTTACTTGTTTGTGTGTGGTTTGAACTCTTAGATTTTTTAAGCGTATGATTCAATTGTTTGTTTCTTAGAGACTTTAGGTGTTTTCATTGAAATTTTTCTTTGTTTGCGTGTGATTAGATAATTTTTCATCGTGGCGGAATTGCCAAGACAATCCCGGAGAATACAAGGGAAACCCCCTGAATTTACACCAGGTCATTTAGAAGGGCTTCGGGCTCTGGTACCACACGGTAGCCGTAGAATTAGATCAACAGAAGCTGAAAGCTCTGCTATTGTGATACATCCCGATCATCAAATTCCCTCAACAGAATATATTCAAGAACCGATTTCAGTTTCTGAAGTCACTGAAAATATTTCTCCTACAGGAGAATTATCTGACGAACCTGAAATCTCTGAGCCTGAAACTGAATCTTCTGTGTTAGAAACATCTTCAGGATTTATCTCACCAACTTCTAGCGATCTAGGTTCACCAAGGGTTAGAAATATCATTACTGAAATCTTCCTTCTGGACTAATTTCTATAGAAGAACTTACTAATCCAGACGAAGACATATCTCTTCCCAACTTCCCTCAATCGTTAAATCTTAGGGAGCGTGAATCCATTTTCTACAGCCCTATTCGAACTAATCCCTGGTATCTTTCTTTAACTGATTTTTTAGAGAATCCGGGTCTTACTTTTTATCCACCTCGAGCTCCATTCCATCCTACACCCAGAGGTTACTATTCGTCATCTATTATGGCTGGAGAGTCGTCCATGTTTTCGCAAACGCCTGAATATTTTTTACATGGTGGTCCTTCTGTTCCTACGGGATATCAGTCTTTGTCTGGTACTTTCTCAGGAGCAACTCCTCAACCTATCGACAATGTGTTATCATCTGGTCTTGGTGGACTTAAAATTGAAACGTCGAACGCAGAGCAAGTTTTTATGATGTCTGGTAATATTCCTAATCCTCAAGCTCAAGGCAGTCAATTTCCTCCTGGGGGTCAACCTCAGGGAATTCAGTTACCACTTGGGGGGCAACCTCAGGGTGGGCAATTACCGCTTGGGGGGCAACCCCAAGGTAGTCAGTTACCACCCGGGGCTCAACCTCAAGGTAGCTTTTTCCCAGGACAAAATGTGGATCAATATTATTTTGGGGGGCAACCCCAAGGACAGTACATACCTCAAGGTTACCAACCTCAAGGACAGTACATTCCTCAAGGTCAACCCCAAACTCAATATGCTCTTCAGGGTCCTCAACAACCCCAGCTTCAGTACGTGCCTCAAGGTTATCAACCTCAAGGGCAGTACCCAATACAAGGATACCAGCAGCCTTCTGGTCAACCATCTATTCAAGGAACCGGAACTTTACCTTATTATCAACCCTACGTTCAACCAGGTTTTGGTCCTTACGTTCAAACTTCTATGGGACAGTACCCCGGAATGATGGTGTGGGATCCGTCCCAATATCAACAGCCTTTGCAGCCTAATGTGCAGATACCTTATCAACCTGGTCAGCCAATGGTTTCTGGTTCAATTCAGCAGCCTGGTCAGCCAGCTATTCAAACTCCTGCACCTAGTTCAGTTCAGCAGGCTGGGCCTAGTACACCTCAGACTCCGCCCCAAACTGCTGTAACTACTGCAACGTCTGTTCAACCTGTTACACCTATTTCTGGAGTGTCTGTAGCCCCGAGTTCGGCTATCCCTGTATCCGGGCAAATCCCTCAAGTCTCTGTACCTCAGTCAGGGCCTACAACTCAGACTACAGTTCAGATGCCTGCAGGACAATCCGGTACAAGTACGGTTGTTACGAGTCAACCTCAGTTTACTTATCAACCATACCAAGGACAGCTGCAATACGGTCCCTATGTTCAGAATCCGAGCTATCATCCATACCCTGGTTATACTTATCAACAACCTCAGTATGGTCCGATTCATCCTGGTTATCCGGGAGGTTATACAATACCCAATGCTAATCCAATTCCTAGTTATCCGGGGTATCCGCCTCCTGGATCTGCTTTGGCTTCTCAAGGTTTTCGTGACCCTAACCGTCAGTTACCATTCATTGCAACTTTGGATTTACCAGATTTGACGCGCCTTACTAATGATCCTATTTTCTATTATCAGAACTGGCCGTCAATGCCTCATAAGTTGCCCAGTGACATACCAAAATTTGAAGGTAAGTCAGGGGAGGATCCATCAAATCATGTGATGACTTATCACCTTTGGTGTGCATCTAATTCTATTGTTGATGATTCGATTCGCTTACGTCTTTTCCAAAGGACACTCATAGGTCTTGCAGCCAAATGTTACATTGAGTTGCCACGAAGCTCGTTTCATAATTTCAGTCAGTTAGCAACGTCTTTCTTAACTCATTTCCAGTTGCCTGTCAGATACGACAATGGCACAGAATTATTAACTTCACTAAAACAATCTACGTCCATGTATATTTCTGATCATATTCATGAGTGGCGACGTAGACGACGATTGGTGAAGGTTTATATTCCGGATCAAATTTTGGCAGAGTGGTTTGTAAAATCATTACTGCCTAAGATCATTGAAGATGTAGCTAAGGCTGGTGTTGTTACTGAAGAGCAATTAATTGCACAGGCTCAGTACCTAGACCTCGTTTATACGCAGTCAGGTACTTTACATGAAAAAATTCCTGATTTACCCAAACAAGGTCAAATTGCTGCTCCTCCTTCAGGGTCTCATGCCGCTGACGGTATGATTGGTACAGTTAGTTCAAAAAGTAAGAAGAAATCTTCAAAGAATTCTTCTCCAATCATAACTTTACCTGATTCCCCGAAGGGAGAATCCTCTCAAGAAGTTTCTGCCGATATTCATGTCGTTGAAACATCTACGGCAAAATCAAAAACCGGTGGTAAAAAGAAAGGGAGGAATAAAAACAAGAAAAATTCGAAGGAGAAAACAGATAGAGAAGAATCCAATGATGAGAAACGTAAACCTCGTTATCCTTGCTTCATTTGTGAACAAGATCACTTCACGAAAGAATGCCCATATCGAGAAGAGGTTACGAAACTCATTAAAGGATCGCAACAACCTGCTGTCTTGAAGGATCCTTTTCCAGTTCAAGATAGTAAGATGATTGGTTCTTCCTCGACCACTTTAGAAGAGCCTATTATGATGATGTCTCATATAAGGGTTGCGACGCGATCGCAAGATTACGGCTCTAAGAATCCCGTTGATGGCAAAGAAGGAGAGTCTTCCAATGCCAATGCATCAAATACAACTCCTCCTGTTTCCGGTCCGCTACAGATCGAGAAACAAAATCCAGACTTGATAATCAAGCCGCCTGCTAAAGGTGTTCTTCGTGAATCAGCTTTCAATCCACATGCGAGAGCTGCTCAGAATTACAACATTGTTGAAGATTTAGCTATTTCTCCTTCAGCAATGTCGGCTTTGGAAGTGCTGCAGTCGTGTCCAGCACAGCGTAAATTGTTATTGTCTGCCATAGGAGCTGTTGATATTAATGATTCTAACCTTATAATCTTCGATTTAGAAACTAGTACACCACGTCTTCCTCATCAAATGGCTTTCCAGATTCCAGTGTTAGTCAAAAACAGGCCTATTTTTCGAACTGTGATTGATGAAGGAGCTTCAACGTGTATTATGTCGCTTCAGTGTTGGAAATCTCTTGGTTCTCCTACACTTAACCAATCTCCGACGATTCTAAAAGCTTTTGATGGTCGAGGTTTTCAACCTTATGGTATTTTGCAGGATTTACCCATAGGGGTTGAAGGGAAAATTGTTAATCTAGATGAGGAGGTGGTTGATGCCCCTCTAGATTACAACCTTCTACTGGGTCGTAGTTGGTCTTATGCTATGACTGCTGTTGTCTCTTCGGTCTTTCGACTTATAAAATTTCCATATCAAGGAAGGATCGTAACAATAGATCAGTTAACTTATTTTTCGTCAGACCTAGCCTCTACAGAAACAATCCAGCATGTTGGTAAAACGACTATCTCTTATAAGGATGTTGGAGTAGGTTTGATTAAAGATTCTGGTTTACTAGGAACTTTTTCCTTTCCTCCTCCTAACGTATCGTCTTCTACAGCAACTATTCATATGATTTCGTCAGACACAGTTTTGACTGATAATCCTTGGATACTACCTTCGGAATCCGAGATTGACTCATTTGATGGCATGATGCCTTTGAGTCCATTTGAAATTGCGTACCAGACTGTACAGTCTTTTTCCAACACCTTTTCAACCAAAATTGATCCAATGAATGGGATCCAAGAGGAATCACTTTCTATTTCTAGTTCAGACGCAACGACATTTCCTGAAATTGTTCACACAGATGAGCAAATTCGTGAGTTTTTGTCTGTTGATGATTTACCATGGGAAGATCTCCATCATAGGTCTTCATTCTTACCTGAATTAGATCATTTTGAAAATGATTTCGCTTCAATTTTTACTGCTAAATATGCCAAGGAACCTCAGAATCCATTGCAAAATCCTGATTCTGAGTTAAATTTGGAAAATATATCTAGAACGGTTCCAATTGACATTTCAGTAAAACCAGGAATAATTGAAAACATTCACATAGGTGCTTGTTGTACAGATGAAGAAATTCAGACTTATAAAGCCCTATTTCAAGAATTCCGTGACGTGTTTGCCTGGTCTTATGAAGAAATGCCAGGAATTGATCCATCGATCGTGGTTCATGAAATTAAGACTTACTCGGATGCTAAACCTGTTCGTCAACGATTACGTCAAATACATCCTAGAAAAGCTGCTGCTATAAAAAATGAAGTTGAAAAATTACTTCGCGCAGGATTTATTTATCCAATTCCTTTAACGGATTGGGTATCGAATATTGTTCCTGTGACTAAAAAACAAGGAACAATAAGAGTATGTATCGATTATAGGGATATTAATCGAGCGTGTCCAAAGGACAATTATCCAACTCCCTATATCGATCAGATAATCAACGATTGTGCTGGAAGTGAACTATTCTCCTTTATGGATGGTTTTTCCGGCTACAATCAAATAAACATACTCCCTGCAGATCAACCTAAAACAGCTTTCATTTGTCCATGGGGAACATTTGCCTATTGTAAACTACCTTTTGGACTTAAGAACGCTGGAGAAAATTTTCAACGGGCCATGTCTTATGCGTTTCATGACATTAAGCACATTGTTCAACCATATCTTGATGATTTACCTGCTCATTCATCACGTAGGGCCGATCATCCCACTCATTTAAGAGCAATTTTTATGAGATGCCGGCATTATCGGATAAGGTTGAATCCGCATAAATGTTTTTTCTGCGTAGAATCGGGTCGTTTACTGGGATTTGTTGTCTCAAAATCAGGCATTCGTGTTGATCCTTCGAAGGTCGAAGCTATTGTTAAATTGCCTCCTCCTTCGACATTGCGCCAACTCCAGAGTTTGCAGGGGAAAGCAAACTTTTTACGTAGATTTATTCAAAACTATGCCGAGCTTGCAAAGGGTTTTACCCGGTTGTTGAAACAAGACATTCCGTTCTTTTGGGACGAGGTCGCTGATCGATCTTTTGATGCACTTAAACACGTGTTGACCCATGCACCGTTATTGCATCCTCCCAACTACAACCAGGATTACTTTCTATATCTCGCTGCTTCTCATTCCACTATTGGGATGGTGCTAGTTCAGGAAGACGAATCTCACAACGAACATGTGATTTATTATCTTAGTCGAAATTTGAATTCGACTGAAATCAAATATACACATGTGGAGAAATTGGCCTTGGCAGCTGTTCAAGCTGTCCAACGTTTTCGACATTACATATTGTTACGTAAAACCACAGTAATTTCTGATTGCAACCCTATGATGTATATTTTGACCAGACAATTGTTAGGGGGCAAATATTCTAAATGGATAGTTATCCTACAAGAATTTGACTTGGAATTTGAAAAATCCAAGGCAAAGAAATCTTTGGTTTTTGCGGAACTAATGTGTGATTTTCCCTCTACTGATATTGAAACAGTGGCAGAGGAGTCCATTGTGGACGAATCTTTGTTTCTTATCAGTACGCTTGATCCTTGGTATGGGGATATTATTGTATATCTCCAAACCCAATCTTTTCGGCCTGAAATTTCACGAACTCAACGACGGAAAATACGCTTCCAATCCCAACAATATAACATCATTGGTGATACTCTTTATCGACGAGGAGCGGATTCTGTTTTCCGACGTTGTTTAACTCATGAAGAAGCTGAAAAGGTACTCAATGACTGCCATTCTGGAGCATGTGGCGGTCATATGTCTGGGTATGCCACTGCCCAAAAGATATTGCGTGCAGGTTATTTCTGGCCAACATTATTTAAAGATTGCATTTATGCGGTTCGGAAATGCCACAACTGTCAAATTTTTGATAAGAAAATGCGCGCGCCACCCGCTCCTCTTCACCCTATAATTGCTGTTGGTCCATTTGCAAAATGGGGTATCGATTTTATCACATGTAACCCTCACTCGGCCGGGGGGCATGCCTATATTATTCTCGCTGTAGATTATTTTACGAATTGGGCCGAGGCGATGCCTACATATTCAGCTGACGGCAAGACTGCTGCAACATTCGTGTTCAATCACATAATTGCTAGGTTTGGTGTTCCTCAAGCTATTATTACAGATCATGGAAGTCATTTTCGGAACATCATGATGACTGAACTAACAGAACAACTTGGCCTACGCCACGATAATTCCACCCCGTACTATCCACAAGCAAATGGTCTGGTTGAAGCTATTAATAAAGTTTTAGTCACCATGATTAAACGAATCATTGGTATTCACAAGACGAATTGGCATTCCATGTTATTTTCAGCGCTTTGGGCATATCGAACCTCAGTCAAAAAATCAACGGGTTTCACTCCTTTTCAACTAGTTTACGGTTTAGAAGCTGTGCTACCAATTGAATGCGAAATACCGTCATTAAAATTAGCCATAGAATTACTTCCAGCTACGTCTGAAGAGGAAAAACGTTTATTGTACTTGGCCCAATTAGATGAGAATCGGCGAAGTGCTGCAATAGCAAACGAGGCTCATGTTAAAAGGATAAAAGCTCAATATGATAGAAATGTGACCCCTCGAAATTTTTCAGAAGGAGACCTAGTTTTACTTTATGATCAAGCTAACGACAAGCTAGGAGCTGGAAAATTCGTGCCTATGTGGCATGGTCCTTATATTGTGAAACGAAAGTTAGCAAAAGGGGCCTCTGAGTTAGTAGATTTTGATGGTGTCCCTTTAGATAAACCCAGAAATGGGCTTTATCTAAAGAGATATTACGCTTAAACAAGGTGTGGAGATTTTTTGTTAGTTTTAGATTTCTTTACTGTTGGTGTGTTTTAGATTAAAAAGTGTGTGCCTAGTTTAGAAGTGTGTTTTTCACTATGACTGCTTATCTGAGTTTTACTCTTGATATTGCAGATGTCGACGTCTCTTCAAACCTACATTGGTTTTGCTGATGGTGCTTGTCGTAGTACACGGAACATTTCTTCCGCAGCTTGGGTTATCTATTCACCCTCTAACGAGTTAGTTTCCATGCATGGGGTAAGCCTTGGTCAAACAACGAATAACATTGCCGAGTATAGTGCAGTGATTGAGTTATTATCTGAGTCCATATCATTTGGAATTCGGAGTTTGATTGTAAGGTTGGATTCTGAACTTGTTGTATTACAGCTTAACAGGGTTTATACCATTAGAAATCCGGTGTTATTACGGTTATTTTTTAGAGTTCGTCTCTTGGAACGTGAGTTTGATTACATTGAATATCAGCATATTCCAAGACGTTTAAATACATTAGCAGATTCAATTGCTTCTAGTATGATAAATAGACATTTGCAATAATTAAAAGCAGTAAAACAAAAAACATTCATTTATATACGCAGATAGCCGTCAAAAATAGTGATATATATCATAGGAGTGTGTTCAAAAAATATACATCGTCTTCGATCATAGGTTGGAAACACCTTATGATCGGCAAAAATGGTAACACAAAAGTACAAAAATGAGTCTATATGATCATCTCATCACTGATGATGATCTCGATAGGAAACAACTGCTCGAGCCACCCTGCATAGGAACCTCCTGAAAGGTCCTGGGACTCCAATCACATATCTTTGAAGCCTGAAAGGAATATCATCTATACTCGTCTCTGGTATATCTAGAGTCAAGTGCTCTAGATGATGTTCCAAATCAGTCAAAATTTCTACTGATTGGCCTGCTGGGGCTGGTGCGGGCGCAACTGGTTGCCTCCTCTCGAAAGGTTGGAGATGAGCTGGACGTTGTGGACCCACATCTGTATTTGAAAAACTTTTGGTTATTAGTTTTCTAAGACGATAAAAAATTAAAAAAATTTAGAACTTAGCAAACGTTGAAAATGTTTTACCTGAATCGTCCCACTGTTCCCCTGCAGGGAGAGACATCTCTCTATCTCCGCGGAAATCTATCCCTGCATATGGAAAATCCTCTATCGTAAAAAGTTGGCGATCCAGCCAATGAAAATATGAAGCAGGGAATCGTACAATCTCAGCGCCCTCGATAGCATGACGAGCCATCAACGCGGACCAGCGAACCATTCTTGGTTCTCGAAGTCGACCGGCATCAACTGAAATACTCTGTGGAGCTAACTGAGGGACCCTCTCCAAAGCAAAAGAAACGACAATGGAACCATATCCAAAGTTTTTTAGTTTCCCGGTTTTTGCTCTGGTAAGTTGGCCTTGTATATTTGCCAACACAGCTTCGCACCAGTTGAAGATGGTGCCACGAAAACAGTCCACAGCAATGCGCATTTGGGAACCAGTAGCTACATGAAGCGCGGCACTCCCACATAGTTTGGTAACAGTGAATGCTATAACTTTCAGTTCAAGACGGATGATATGTTTTATGTCAATCCGTTTGTCCCGAGGATCTCCCTGATCATTGCAAAATTCGAGTTGAAGACTAGCGACAGTCTGGCCACCTGGCCTAGTCCCAAACAAAGATACATGTTCGCCCCTCTTGGACAAACCAGTCAAAAATTATATATCCTCCAGCTCAATTTCGAGCCGGTGGCCACTAATGAAGAAACACTGGTCCTCCACATGCCATCTGTCTACCAACCATGTTAAGAGTTCCACTTGTGCCCTCATGCCAGAGATGGCCCAGAATTTGTATAAGCAGCATGCTTTTAATGCCCTTTGTGTGGGCAAATGGAGTATTGCAGCTTCATCCACATCCTCATGTTCCCTTTCTCGCCAAATAAGCATCTTGTTAATCCTGCAACATAAAATAAGGCATATTAGCATGATTTCATTTGAAAACTTTTGGCAGAAATTTGAGAAAACTATGCTTGAATTTTAACCGCGCGGGTACCGCACCCGCCTTTTGTAAACAGAGCGTAGCTCCGCACGCAAGGTGTGTGTCGGGTGCGGCACCCCCGATTTTTTCCAGTTCAGAAAAAATCGGGGTCCGCAGGCAACCTGTGTCCCGTCTGCGGACCCCGCGGGCGCATTTTTTGACCTATTTTTGCCCTAAAAAATCAAACTAAAGCCTAAAAACGAATTTTAAACGGATGAAAAGCAAGATAAGGAGGTTGTGGATTACCTGGGGCTGACGATTTTCGATTCCAACGGTTGAATTTTCCAGAATCTTCACGGGAACTTTTTATCCCAAAGCTTTTTACTTTTCACTCTGCAACTGAACGGTAAAAATGAAATAGAAAAAGTCCTTTTTATAAGTTTTTTCGAATGAATGAATTGTAAATTTATTTATTTTTCACTTTAAAAGGGATATTTTTGAAAGCATTTTTATTTATCTTAAACAGGTATGTGTAATTTTTTGAGTTTTTGTGCAGAAACAGGATTTTTCAGGTGAAATAATCATTTTTCAACAAAGAGCATACTTTTATCACTTTTTCAGACTCTTTCAAAAATTTTACGAAAAAGCGAAACCTTGGAGTCCTCTTTAAGCCCTTTTCAGACTCTCTAAATATGAAAAGATTGCCGAGTACTTGACTATTCAAACTCGTTAAAGTAAATGAACAGTCGTCCCTTCAGTATAAGTTTACCCCTTTTACGGACTGAAATGGACTATTTACGAAAAAGGTATACGTTGACTAATTACGGTCAATAGAGTTCTCTCCCACATTATTTTATCCCTTTTCGGGCTCGAGAGACTAAATTTACGAAAAAGTACACCCATGGAGTTTTCTTAAGTTTTTTCTTCTGACTCCCTAAAATTGAAAAACACCGAGTTTCTCCTATACTGGACTCGTTAAAATTTAACAGTAAAGGACCTGTTCAATTTTAAACATGAATGAACCACTCCTTCTTAGGGTTCGAATCTTAAACTAAGTTGGACTCATCCGAAGGATGAGCTTATAAACAAGAAAATGTTATCCTCCTCAAGCTTGTCAAAAATAAAGAGGTACTTGCCAGAAATGGTGGGGGAAAAGAGAGAAAAATGGGCATGTTTGTTGTATTTTAAAATTGTCCGAAAATCAGTCGACCACTCTTGGACACGACACTTATATTCACCTGGGTTGGGAAATCCTTTGCCTAACAGTTAATCAAACCACATTGAAAATTTTCAGCCGGTTTCTGGGTATTAGCTTTGGGTCAATTGTCACCAAGCCATCTGTAGTGTCGTTATGTGTCCAAGAGAACAGTTCAAATAAAACCATTCATTTGCAAAATATCTGTCATCCATCATTGACCATCCCTGAGTCAGTCCTTGCCAACATATTTTCAAAACTTGATCTATGATTTCGTGTTGTGGGCTTGCCTACGACAGATCGCTTTCTATCAACATCAGCACATTATCTAGGAAGTTGATCCAGAAATCGTCAGTACCTTGAAATCTGCATGCCTCAATGGCAGGTTTCTCGCTTTCGACGACAGGTTACATTAATGACCTTCGATCGAATGACTCCGTGAAATGTTCGACTTCAGCTCATTCATTCACATTCCATGGACTGTACTGAGTACTTTGAGAGCCGTTGACATTACTGGTGGTTTCTCTCACACTTGTTAACAGTTCACATCATTGACTGGTAATCAAGTGGTTTCTACCATGTTCGACTTCAATACATTCATTCACATGGATAGAATCGTACTGGTTCGAGATACGGAAATCAAGACCCTGAATCTAGTTTCCACCATCCAGGCTGCGAGGAATTTTGTTGTCATCTATACAGTAGACTTTTGATAAACAGATGGCTGCGTCCATACTGTGTCTACATATATTTGTACTATGATGTACTCAAAATCATTCCTGTATCAGAACGATTTCAGTTAGTTTATAGTTAGTTTTTATCTGAGTATGGGAATGCCTACCTCAGTGATGACATATACATGTATATATTTTGCATTGAATGTTTTTACAGGTACCGACTGGGGTGTCCACAGGATGATCTTTGAAATGATAAAGTACTGCACTCTTCATATATGACAGACTATAGCTTCATCTATTACAGACTTTGCACTTTAGGGGGCAATTTGTTACACCGAAAACTGTCACCTTGACATTCTGCTGACCGTATGAGCTCATTATTACTCATACTTCCTCCTTTTGCAAGTCTAATATACCAGCTCCTCATATCAAGCTTCAAAATCAGAAGAAAATCCTTAAAATCCCCTAAAGAATTGGTATCGCACTTTCTCTATGCATTCCCTGCGGTCCCGCACCTAAATCTCAGCCTGCATGTGGAACCATACCGCACGTTCTTTGTGTAATGGGTGCGGACCTCTGTAAAACATAAAAAGGCGAGAAAATGAAGATAAAAAGTGAATTCCAGGTGAATTCTAGAAGATTCTAGACGGGAATTTTCAGAATGGATACGCTTTGAAGCTGGTTCATGCATCCCTCTCTTAATGGAGCTAACCCCTTGATGTAAGGAGCTTATCCCTTTGAAGGAGGATTCTATCCCTTCATATTTGGAACTAGAACCCTCCTCTCTTTCACTATAAAAAGAGGCCTTGGGTAGCCTCAAAGGGAGTTCAAGCTTATGAGATTTGAAGTTAAATGCTGTTGAGATTTAGACTTAAGTAACTTAAGACTTTCTGTGAGGTTAAATCACTTATCCTCATTTGTCTTAGTTCAAAGAGTGCAATGCTTGTCAGAGTAAAGGAGATTCCTGCTTCGGACCCCGGGAGGACCTGCACAACATCAAGGCACAGGTTGTAAAGGTTTTCTATCTTTAAAGTTAATACAAATATACTCATTTCTCTCATTAAACTATCAATTTGTGGTTTATTTCATAAATTCCTTGATCATTATGATAAGTATGATTTATGATAATGTCTATACAGGTGCTGCTTAATCTTTTTCCTTGTTTGTGGTTGCAGATATACGAAGGACGTTCTTTCAGTGCACGGGAAGGACTTCAACAAAATCAAGTAAGCAAGCAAAGCGTTGGACATAAGGTAGGCCTTGCACCCGTATAGTGTTTTTTATAAATTGCATATGCTTAGAGAGAGATTAGTATAATTGGCTGTTTGTTGCTAGTTACCTTTTGTACTAGAGAGATCGGTCTTGTCCGCAAGACGGATTAATCTACACAAAAAAATGGCGACTCCGCTGGGGAAGAACTTTTGTTTGTTCTTGGTTCTCTTTGATTTTTGACTTGAGAAAAGGTTTCTTTTTCTGGTTTTTGATTGATTCACATCTGTCTGGGTGCTTTAAATTTTTTCTGTTTTTGAAAATTTAGAAGTTTTTTGGATTTTTCTATCATTTTTGCTAGGACCGCACTCTGCATAACTGTTACAGTGCGGGCAGTTTCGCACGTTCTTTATAGAATACAGTGCGGGACCGCACCTGTTAACACTGCTTACATGCGGACCCTGTAAAATTTTTTGAAAAATCTCTAGGTTTCTTTTTCTGGTTAATTTTTAGATCTTTGGTTTCTGCCCAGACTGGTTATTGTGTCTATCAAGAATTCATTGTTTATGAACTCCAACAGTGTTAGTGTTTTGAATGATTTTCTAGAAGTTTTTGCCGATTGGATTATTTTTCCTGTTTGGTCTTTGTAGTGATTCAAATTTTTGACAATCTGTAGTATCTCAGATCACATAAGATCTCTTTTTGTCTCTTGAATCCGACCTCATTGTGAAAACATCCTAGTTTGAGAAATTAAGCCTTTTTTATTTCTTTGCAAATCTTCGAAAAGAACTTGCTTTAAAGTTTTGAATTTCATTTATTCTTTGAGTGTTTTGAAAAAACATATTTTGAGTGTTTTTTGATCTGTTTGATAGATTCTTAGTTTGCTGAACAACTAAGAGAAACATTCATAAAAAAAACTCTAAAAAGCTTTTACTCAATTTAGATTAGTTTTCAAAATTAGTTTTCATAGTTTTGAATAGTTTTAATTTTTGTAGATTTCTTTCGAAAGAGAATTGTTTTGTAGCTTCTTGTTTGGAAAAGAAAATAGTTTTTCTTGTGAGCTTTGATAGTTTATTGAAAAGACAAAATGTTTCTTTCAATTAGTTTTTATGTTTGAAGAAGGAATTTGAAAGTTGCATTCTCTAACTCTTCTTTAGATACAAAATTCATTGAAAGAAAAAAGAATTGAATATCATCATAGGTGAATTTTAGTGTTTTTGGAAGTCGAGTCTTCACATCATACAAAGTTTCATTTCCACGCCCATTGACTTAAGAAACAGCTCTTAAAAGTAACGCTTAAATAAAATTCATCTAGTAATCTTTTTATTTCTAGGGCTCTCATCACCAACATAGCTTAGGCTAGTATCTTGGAGTAGGGAGTAATTAACTCTCCAAGGTAGATAAAACAAACAAGTAGATATATTTTGCGGTAGGAAGAATTCCAGTTGTTGCATGTATGCTCTGGGAAGCTCCTCTTAAAGGAGTTAAGCACGAGATCATATCTGAACCAGTGGGGTAATCAATCCTTCCTCATTGGGAACGATAGAAGATATACACGTATTAAAAACGGTAAACCTCGGATAGACCATTGTCGAGGAGCCAGGGGTCACTTGTCGGTAGACCTTGGATTCTATTCAAGGAGCCTTCAAGGGGATTGAGCTTTGTTACTCTGCCCTTGCGTGTGTGTCGGATCGTAGACTGTTCCCCCAGGTATATTTGTTTCAGTTGGTAACCTTAGAGGTCATCATCTTTAGGATTCTTTCCTAAGGTGACGGTGGAGGGAAGATCCCACTATACCTGGAACAGACGTCGACTAGACTCACTTGGACTCTCTGGGGGGTTCTCTTCACTCGAGATGGTTATGTGAAGAAACTTGTGCCAGTCTGTTTCATTAAGCAGGTTGTCGGGGTAACTGTTCCAACCGCCCTTTTCGTGTTAAAACTCTACTAAGTTGGATTTCATCACCAACTAGTGATTTTAGTACGAAAAGTTACTTGTTTGTGTGTGGTTTGAACTCTTAGATTTTTTAAGCGTATGATTCAATTGTTTGTTTCTTAGAGACTTTAGGTGTTTTCATTGAAATTTTTCTTTGTTTGCGTGTGATTAGTTAATTTTTCATCGTGGCGGAATTGCCAAGACAATCCCGGAGAATACAAGGGAAACCCCCTGAATTTACACCAGGTCATTTAGAAGGGCTTCGGGCTCTGGTACCACACGGTAGCCGTAGAATTAGATCAACAAAAGCTGAAAGCTCTGCTATTGTGATACATCCTGATCATCAAATTCCCACAACAGAATATATTCAAGAACCGATTTCAGTTTCTGAAGTCACTGAAAATATTTCTCCTACAGGAGAATTATCAGACGAACCTGAAATCTCTGAGCCTGAAACTGAATCTTCTGTGTTAGAAACATCTTCAGGATTTATCTCACCAACTTCTAGCGATCCAGGTTCACCAAGGGTTAGAAATATCATCACTGAAAATCTTCCTTCTGGACTAATTTCTATAGAAGAACTTATTAATCCAGACGAAGACATATCTCTTCCCAACTCCCCTCAATCGTTAAGTCTTAGGGAGCGTGAATCCATTTTCTACAGCCCTATTCGAACTAATCCTTGGTATCTTTCTTTACCTGATTTTTTAGAGAATCCGGGTCTTACTTTTTATCCACCTCGAGCTCCATTTCATCCTAGGTATGCTTTTGATGACTATTTCAGTGGCTTTTTAATAGAATTTGTGAACCTTTTTGTATCATGAATTTGGAAAGTAATAAGGAACCATAACAAAACATGTGAGAATTGATATGCAAGACTTAGCCACTGATAATGGTTATTTTCTGTACAGGAAAAGGAGAAAACGAGGAATTTCCGTTCCAAAGGAAAGGACAAAGTCGAGATAACTGCTGTCCCTCTGAACGAGAACCGAATGCAAACAAGGCTAAATAGATTACAGCAAATCGGCTCGGAAAAGAAGGAGAAGACACCAGCTCGGCGCCAAAGAAAGGAAAGGATGAAGAATTAACAGTTTGGCGAATCCCTCAGGATCTTCGATCCTGAGGGATCGCTGCTTTATTTATCATGTTACTTGGACATCTCCGCCATCACCTTTATATAAAGGGACAACACTGTTAGCTTGATAGATAGGATACGCTTTTATGTAATTTTCTGTAAAACATCAACTTTGATTATTGAGTCTCGTTGAGAACTGGTTCAATGTATTTTTGACCGATGCATTAATAAAAGCTTGGTGATTATTTCATCTCTGCGTCTGGATTAACTTAAAGCGGTGTATCCTTGGAGGCTAAGGGCCCGGCCCCGAAGGACACTTGCTTCTGTACCATTACGACTTGACTTTTGTGTGGTTTGTTTATCATTGTTATTTGGTAATTTGATATGCTTTATAAGTTCATATTACATGCTTTGTTAAAGATTGAATCATTGAGGTTTTTTACAGATAGAATCGTGTGTTGACTCCGCATCAAGTTATTAATCCTTTCAAGAGTTAATTGCATGTTCTTACTGTTTTGTTACAGAGCTGTTATACTAAACGTTCGTGTTGTGCGCGTTTCTGATTTATCAGTACTGTTCCATAATTCATTAATAGTTATTGCTGTTCCATTAGTGTGATTTGTGTGAATTGCTTTTAGAGTGAAAGAATGTTATTTGATTGCAAAGAATGCATTTGAGTTAATAGATTAAGTTTGGTTACAACCTGCGGGACTTAGTTATTCAATTGCTGTTCCATTTTAGACTTGCTGTTCTATTTCAGAATTGTTGTTCAATCCTTTATTTGCTTTGCTATTCCAT
>CM076583.1:293151393-293283087 GCA_034641835.2 Pinus albicaulis
TTCTCAATTTGATCAAGCTCTTCATTCATGGCTTGAATCCAACATTCATCTTTGTTAGCTTGATTGACATTGTGTGGTTCAATTGTGGATAGAAATGCCAGATAGCTAGAAGATCCCACAAGAGTCCTCCTTGTTTGTACACTTGATTCCTTGTTTCCCAAAATTTGAGATTCAGGGTGATTCTTTTGAACATATCTGGATGGAGCTTTTCCAGATAGATCATCTTCTGGTACTTCATTGGATCCATTGTCTATATCATTTCTATTTGATGCAGAAGGACAAAAGTCACCATCATCTTCTTCTGCTATGTGTTTTTCTTCTTTAGTAGTTGCAGGAAACTCATCAATAACAACATCAATACATTCAACAATCTTTTGAAGCCTTTTATTGTAAAATTTGTATGCTCTGCTTGTAGATGAGTAACCAAGAAATATTCCTTCATCAGATCTGGGTTCAAACTTACCAAGATTTTCATCATTATTTTTGATAAAGCATTTACTTCCAAAAACTCTAAAATGCTTCACAGAAGGAGGATTACCATACCATAGTTCATATGGAGTTTTGTCACTGTTTACCCAAACATGTGCCTTGTTAAGAATATTTGCTGCTGTGTGAGCTGCTTCTCCCCAATAAGTGTGAGGTGTTCCAGAATCATCAAGCATAGCTCTAGCCATTTGTTGAATTGTTCTATTCATTCTTTCTGCTACGCCATTTTGTTGTGGAGTGCCTGCTACAGAAAACTGTCTTTTTATGCCATGTTTTTCACAAAATTCAAAGAATTCATTTGATGTATATTCTCCTCCTCGATCAGATCTAAGACACTTGACTTTTAGATCTAATTCATTTTCAACCAATGCTTTGAAGATCTGAAATTTCTCAAATGCTTCATCTTTGTGTTTAAGCAACCCAATCCAACACATTCTAGAGAAATCATCAATAAATAAGATATAGTATTCTTCTCCACGTGGTGACTTTTTCCTCATAGGACCACTTATGTCAGTATGAACGAGTTCAAGAGGCCTATTTGATGAACCTTCTTTGGCATTGAATTGTACTCTGGTCTGTTTACCGAATTGGCAAGATTTGCATATGATGCTCTCTGGTAGATTAATATTGGGAAGACCACGAACTGCTTTAAGTCTACTTGATTTGTTGATTTGAGAGAAGCTTAGATGCCCCAGCATTCTATGCCATAGCCAATTTTCTGAAGATTTACTTAAGTAACATTGATCTTTGCAGTTCTTCAATACATACAGGTTGCTTCGAGTTCTCTTTCCTTTGATAATGGTTTTACCTGTATCAAGATCACGTACCACACATTCTTTTGAACTAAAGACAACTTCAGTTCCTTGATCACACATTTTACTTACACTTAACATGTTATGTCTTAATCCATCCACATACATGACATTATTAGCTTTCACCTTTTCTTTTAGAAAAACAGACCCTTTTCCCTTAATAACAGCAGGTGTATCATTTCCAAAAGTAACATTCTTTTCCTTTTCTAAGGCATCATATGCATGAAGTTTGTTTTTGTCACCTGTCATATGTTTTGAGCATCCGCTGTCAATATACCATTGATTTTCTTCACCTTCTTCAAATAAAGCTATGCCACAATTTTCAACCTGTTTTTCCTTCTTTTTCCAAACTTTGGAACTTGAAGGAACATGTTCTTTTGGCTGTATTTTTCTCCTGCATTCAGATTCTTCATGGCCAAAGTTATTGCAATAAGCACATTCAACTTCATTTTGAAGAGGATAAAAGTTGTTATAGACATTCTTCCTTGGTTCAATATCCATCCTTTTCTTTCTTGCTTCTCTTGTCATGATGGTTTTATATGCAACACATTGAACAGCTTTATGACCAAAATTGTGACATGAGAAACATTGTCCATTGAAGTAGAAATTTCTGCGATCATAAACTATTCTATTTGAATTTACCTGTTGGTTGTAGCCCTTTTGAATATTATCCCTGTTAGTGTTCCTTGTATCATGCTTTACCTGTAAAGTTTCTTTATTCCCTTGCTGAGTGGTTGAATGAAGTAAACCAGTTGTAGCTGCTTTTAGGTAATTTGGAGTTGAGGCCTGAGAAGATTCTTCTGTATATCCAAGACCTGTCTTTATAAGAGGAGACCGTTGTACCTTGATAATTTCATCTAAGGTTTCTGAACCTTTAGCAAATATAAGATTGAGAGTCTTCTCTTTCTCATGATATTTTCTTATCTTTACTACTTCACACTCTAATTCTCCAATGCGTTTTTCCTTTTCTTTAAGCTGGTTTTCAAGAATCTCTATCATTATGTTCTTTTCTTCTAGGCTTATTTTAAGTTGATTGTTTTCTTCAAGAAAATCCTTGTCCTCTAGAGCATCCACGAAAGTATCATTAGATTCAGAATCCATGAGAAGTCTAAGATCTTGTTCACATTCTTCCTCACTATCAGATAACCCATCACTGTCTTCATTAGTATAGTAACTTTTCTTAGTGCTAGATCTGTTCTTATTCCTTCTTGCTACTTCTTTCCCTTTAGCAGATGTTTCTTTATAAGGACACTTTGCAGCATAATGACCAACTCTTCCACATTCAAAACATTTGAAAGGTAGCTTACCTCTAAATTGTCCTGTGCCAAGTTCAAGTTTCTTTACAAAATTTGCCTCATCCTCTTCTGAGATATATCCTGATCCTTCTGCCTTTTGAACTTCTTTCCCTTTTGTAGAAGCTTTAAAAACAACTTCTTTGACTTCATATGGTCCTCCTCTCCTCATTTCATATGCAGTCAGTATGCCATGAAGTTGCACCACAGTAAGAGTTTGAAGATCCTGTTTTTCTTCAAGAGCAGAGACTTTTGATTCAAATTTTGCCGTTAGAGATCTTAAGATTTTCTCAACCAAGGTAGATTCGGTTATTGTTTCTCCCAGATTTCTCATACGATTTACAACATCATCAAGACGTAAAAAGAAACTGGAAACTCTCTCATCACTATGCATTTTTAAATTTTCATATTCAATTCTGAGAGTTTGAAGTTTTGCACTTTTTACCTTTTCATCACCTTCATAACTTAGAATGATTTTGTCCCAAATTTCTTTTGCGGTATTCAGCTGCATGACTTTGACAAATTCAGCTTCATTCAGGATTCCGGTTAGAGCATTCATCGCCTTTGCATTTGATTCATAATCCTTCCTTTCAGTTGGATCTGTAGGTATAGTAGCTGGATATTGATATCCTTGTACAACAATGGCCCATATATCTGATCCCATAGACTGAAGATAGGATCTCATCCTTATTTTCCAGAATATTAAATTTCTTCCATTGAAGAGTGGAGGCTTGATAGATGTTGTTCCCTCATGATTGCTCATCTTTCTTGATCTTCCTTCTAGCGGTTAAGCCTTTCAGAAGGACCTGCTCTGATACCAATTGTTGGGGAAAATACTGAGAGGGGGGGGGTGAATCAGTATTTAGGGCAGATAATGAAACTTTATTTTTCCTTCATAAAACCCATACGCTACTTTCCTGAAGGTAACCAGCATATATACGCGGATATCCTTTACTGAACTCGTGTATGCTCAGAGATCTAATTATGCATTCAATTCTTAATTCAGATCATTATTTTATTCATTCATCAGATATTTCAGAAAACAGTAAACAGGTGTAGAAAGAACAGAATAATCATCACACATAGGCAACACACATGAACACCGAGATTTTTAGGTGGAAACCCAATTCGGGAAAAAACCACCGCTGTCATCGTCTCAGCCTTCAAAATTATATTATTAAGAAAACTTCTTACAACATGTACTGGTGCAGACTCATACCAGCACACAGGCACCCACCTGTAGAAGGCTACTACCTTCTCTCGTTTACCAGGCTCACCTGGAAGGGAGAAACAACCCCCTGCACTCGTTTACCAGCCTCTCCTGGAAGGGAGCCACTACCCCCTGATATTCACACCAGCCTCTACTAGCAGAAAGATTTTTCTTTCAGACTGAAGGCTTCAACCCTCAGATTCATTTCAGACCACGTTTCATCAATTTTCAAAGTGGATCAAAATAGCTTCAACACAACCCTTTACTTCTCAACAAACATTCTTGCCCAATGCTTCATACAGAACAGTGAGACCACTGTAACTAGACATCAGAGACAACCTAGAATTCAGAATAGATATGCAGAAACACATTCACCCTTTAAGCAACCATTGGTTCAGATACCATACGCGTGTTTCATTAAGAGGATCCACGTATGTACGCGCTTTCAATGAAGCAAAACCGTGTATACATTTGTACACTTTTCAGAAAAACCCTGACTGCCCATACGCGCTTTTCATTCAGCAGATTCGCGTATACACGCGCTTTTCATTCACTGAACCTGCGTATATATTTGAGAAAGATAGATTTTACAAAATAGATCAGATCTATGAATGTACCCAGATTTCTTCAACAGATTTGCGCCAAGTCTTCTTCACTTCTTTTCAGATCATTCTTGAGATTCTCATTTTTATATCTAGAGATCTTGAACCTTCTTCATGAACATAGGTGCACCATAGACTTCAGATCTATCAATTAAGAACAGAGTTCAACCATGCAGATATACTTCAGAGTTAAGTATTCAATGAAACCCAGACCACTTGCACACTTTTGCACAATGATTTTCTTCTCCTTATATAGGGTTACCCTTCATCAATACCATGAGTCAAAACCACATAAATTCCAATGGTATTCCTAGACGGGATCACATAGGTGAACCATCATTCAATACAATGGGTCAATACCATGGTAGTTACCCCTGGTTTTACAAATTTAGAGCGCTTTTTCCCATATGCGACTTGGCACGTTATTTCCCGCGTGCATACGCTACTTCGTCTAGACAAATCCGCGTATGCCTTGAGACATACTCTTTTCATCATGTTCTGGCACATACTGACATTCCTTCCATCATTACCTTTTGTACTCATTGTAGATTCATCAGATTTACATCATTTAACAAGTTCATCAAGACACATTCCATCACCCTCAAGCAAGCTAAGAAGGATAATAAATTATCGCCAAAATACTATGGTCCTTACAAGGTGTTGCAAAAGATTGGCACTATGGCATACAAATTGGAGCTTCCTGCTTCTTCGCGAGTACATCCAGCTTTCCATGTTTCATGCTTAAAGAATGTTATAGGTGAAAATCTTCCAGTTCAAACAATATTGCCAGAACTTGATGAGGAAGGAAAAATGATATTGGAACCTGAAGCGGTCACGGAAACAAGAACTCGAAAATTACGGAATCGATCAATTTCAGAGTATCTCATCAAGTGGAAGAACTTAGCCACTGAAGATTCTACATGGGAGGATGAGAATTTTATACAGA
The DNA here is from genome assembly GCA_034641835.2 of Pinus albicaulis. Classification (NCBI taxonomy): domain Eukaryota; kingdom Viridiplantae; phylum Streptophyta; class Pinopsida; order Pinales; family Pinaceae; genus Pinus; species Pinus albicaulis. Next base: position 293,156,742 of record CM076583.1, read on the forward strand.
AGCACCCAGAGCTACTCAAGCGTTGAGGACAACGCTTTTTTGAAGGAGAGGGGCATGTTAGGTCCCTATATTACTAGTATAGTACCTTATTGTTGCTAGTGTAACCCCTTTATTGTTATTATTGTACCCTTGTAACCCCCATTTTGTTATTATTGTGCCCTTAAATTATTATTGTTAGGTCGGCTAGGATTACATTGTGGCCCACTAGGATTACATTATGGCCCCATGGACTCCTATATATAGAAAGGAGGTTTTGTAAATTGAATCATCCAAGAATTGTTCATTCATGTAATGTATTGGAGGTTTCCCCCTCGAAGTGGCTCATTTCTAAGGCGTGAATATCTCTTTTCTTCTCTCTTTGAGCTGGTTACACAACAAAGTACAACCTTTTCCCACTTACATGATTACTGTTGACCCAATGAATGAAATTCAATTACAATCTGGGAGAGAAATTAATACAGGGAATCAGTTGTTAACATTGAAGAAGAGGCCCCTCCAGAACAAACTAAAAGTCACCAAAATGAAAATAAAAAACAAAAATAAGAATTAAACAAAACCTCTTTTCCGGATCGATTGCTTGTTAAGAAAGAGGGAATCCCAATTGAGTATGATTTATAAAATAAATTAAGGAATGTATATATCAAAATTCAATTGTTACAAGCTATTAGAGACATTCATATTCATATTAAAACCATTAAATATCTTTGCATTAAGAAACTGGGTAGGAAAGAACATAAAAACCTAAATGTAAAAGTCATGAGTGGAATGTCCATGATGATCTGAGAATTGCCTGCAAAGTATAATGACCTAGGGAATCCCATTGTAACCATAAAAATCAATGGAGTGAATCTACCGAATACCCTTATAGATTTAGGAGAAGCCATTAATGCTATGACATATGAAACTATGACATCTTTACAACTACAAGGGATCAAACCTACACCTATCATTCTAGAATTGGAAAACAAGTCCATTGTTAAACCCCTGGGAACCTTAGGGAACCTTAGAAGACATTGTGGTCACCATTGCTTCCTAATGTATCACATATATTTCATTATCATTTATCCTAAAACTGCTATACCTGGACACCCTGTGGTCCTAGGACGCCCTTGGTTAGCTACCGCAGATGTTGTAATATGGTGCAGAAATGGAGAAATGGACATTTCTAATGGGTTAAATAATAAAAAAATGTCAATCTTCACCCTACTCAAACTGCTACTGAAGTACCTTTATGGCTAGAGAGTTCTTATGGAGATGAAGATTTCATTTTTCCGTTACTATCATTAGATCAATCTAGAGGTCTCCAGGAACAATTTTAAGATCACATCTTGTAGCATTTTTATCTCATAGTTCTTGCATTGATTATCCCGTTTCCTTTAACGGTTATTAGCATGTTTTCATTAATGAGTTTCAGGAGACTTGGCATCCAACTATATTTTCCTCATTTTCAAAATTTTAAGAATGCAATAAACTCACTACTGAATCAGGTTAAATAGATGAAGGAAAAAAATTTCCCATCGGTACATAATTGACTACAAAACGAAAGCAGAAATTGTTGAGCATGATTCAAAAAAAATCTGGGGCTTTCGCCTGGGATTATTTGGATATGAAGGGCATACATCCAGACACTTGTATCCATCACATCTACACCAATGAGGATATGAGACCCATCCGACAGCCACAGAGACGAATGAACCCCGCCTTGAGGGAGATTGTCAAAGACGAATTACAAAAGTTATTATTTGCAAGTTTTATCTATCCTATCTCTAACAGTATATGGGTGTCACCTTTAGTGGTGGTTCCAAAAAATAATGGTAAATGGTGCATATGTGTTGATTACAGGGAGTTGAACAAAGCTACCCTACGATATTACTTTCCACTACCATTTATTAATCAGGTACTCGACACACTTTTTGGTAAGAAATATTTCTCTTTTCTAGATGGATATAGTGGATATAATAAGATACAAATAGATAAGAAATACCAATATAATACTACGTTCACTTTCCCTTGGGGAACATATGCCTATCGATTCCTTCCCTTTGGCCTTTGCAATGTCCCAGCCACGTTTCAGCGAGTTTTTCTCGCCATCTTTGCTGACCTCATACATGATTGTGTCGAAGTCTATATGGACGACTTCAATGTATACGGATATGATTTCCCTCAAGCCTTGTAAAATCTATAAAATGTATTAATTAGATGTCAGGAAGCTCATGTAGCCCTTAGTAGTGCTAAATGTAAAATGATGCAGACTCAGGGTATTGTCTTGGGACACAATGTCTCATTGCAAGGAATAAAAGTCGACCCAATTAAGATTGAGGTAATCTCACACATTCCCATTCCTAGTACACAAAAATAGGTAAGAATATTTTTGGGACACACAGGTTACTATCATTGATTTATTGAAAATTTTACAATAATTGCAGCACCTCTGTTTAAATTATTAACTAAATATTGTGATTTTGTTTGGAATGATGCATGTCAACAGTCTTTCTAGGTGTTGAAAGACAGGTTTTGCACTACTTCAGTATTAAGGGGACCAAATTGGACCTTACCCTTTCATATTTACACGGATGCTTCAGATACTGCACTTGGAGCAGTTTTGGGACAAAGGGAAGATCACTATCCTTATGATATTTAATTTTTTAGCAAGAATATTTTCCCTGCCAAACTAAATTACACGGTTACCGAAAAAAAACTATTAGCAGTTGTCCATGCCATTGGTAAATTTAGGCATTACATAACCGGTTATGAGACCTTTGTTCATATTGATCGTTCTACCATCAAGTTTTAATGAAGAAAGCTATCAATAACGGTAGAATTACTAGATGGTTACTGCTTTTACAAGAATTAATATAACTGTGATTAATAGGCCTGGTCGAGATAATTTAGCAAACGACTTGTTGTCTCGAATGAATATTATGCAGGATAATGTGCCAACTTTTGTGCCAAATGAATTCCCAGATGAAGAATTATTTTCTATATCGACCATTACCCCCTAGATTGCAGATGTTGCCAACTACTTGGTTTCAGGGAAGTTGCCCCAGAATCTGCCTGCTAGGGAAAAACACAACATTGTAAATCGCAGTGCCAACTATTCCTAGATTGATGGAGACTTGTTTTATACTAGACCTGATTTTATCATGAGGATATGTGTGCGGGAAGATGAGATGATGGATTTGTTGATAGCCTTCCACAATGATCCTTGTGGAGGGAACTTTTCAGACAAAAGAACTGCGTACAAAGTCCTCCACACTAGATATCATTGGCCCACGCTCTTCAAGGATGTTAAAAGGTTTGTATCTAGTTGTGATGCTTGTTAGAGAATGGGGAGGCCAATTCCTTCTGATGAGATGCCTCTTCAGCCACAAATAGCAATAGAGCCTTTTTAGAAATTGACATTGGATTTCGTAGGACCTATCTCTCCCATGTCTTAACAGAAAAATATATTTTAGTTTTCACCAACTATGTTACCAAGTGGGTGGAAGCTAAGGCTTTGTATGCTGCAACTAAAAAGGTAGTAGTGGAATTTATTTTTGCAGACATCTTCACTAGATATGGATTACACCGAGAGATCGTCACCGACAAAGGCACCCAATTCACATCTAAGTTGGTCAAGGCTCTCATTGAACAGTATTGAATCAAACATCGGAAGTCTACTCCTTACCACCCCCAAGCCAATGGGTAGGTGGAATCCACAAACAAAGTATTAGAATCCATACTGACAAATACCATTTAGTTACATCATAGGGATTGGGCAGACAAGTTGTTAGAGGCATTATGGGCTTACCACATAACTTGGAGGAATGCGATAGGGCATACCTTGTATGAGGCCCAAGAATAGAGACTAATGCAGCTGAATGAGCTCAATGAGATTAGAAAATATGCATACCACAGAAATGCATTAGTGCGGGATCAAAGAGCTCATTGGAATGATAAGTTTATTAAGAAGAAGGTCTTCCGAACAAGAGATCGGGTCTTAATTTACAACATTAAGTTTAAAAACTTCAAAGGTAAATTCTCAACTAGATGGTTAGGACCTTATGAAGTAGCTGAAGTATTTGATAATGGCTCAGTCTGCATTTCGAATATTGATGACAACCAGACTTATTTTGTAGTAAATGGTCACTGACTCAAGATTTATCATCAACCACTCTCTTGACAACAATTTTTGCAGGAAGTACGAAGAGATCCAGGGATGGAGTTGGTTCATGAAAATGAAAAGCCTCTTGTTGGTTCCTCTAGTTGATTCTTTTTATCCTACTTATACACACACACACACACACACATTTGTATATAATAACCAGTGAATTGTCATTATTTCATATCTCTAGGTGGTTCTCCCCACAACTCATGTAGAATAAAGGAGAAATTTGTCTTAGGTAGGTTTATTCCTTTAGCCATAATTGATAGATTATCTATGGAAAAGGAGCCCCCTTGGAGTCTTCGTTTGGATGATTTCAGACTCTCTAAAAATGAAAACTCCCAGGTAGTGATTGATCCAGACTCGTAAAATTTTATGAATCAGTGGTAGTCTAGGGATTCCTTGAGTATAGATTTGTTCTTTTCCGGGCTCAAGGAATCACTTATGGAAAGGAAGCCCCCTGAAGTCTCCTTTGGGTGATTCAGACTCCCTAAAAATGAATACCTTGAGTAATGGCTACTTTAGGCTCGTTAAAATAATAAATTAGTAGTAGTCAGGGATCTATTTAGCATATAATTATTATTTTTCAGACTTAATGGAATACTTATAGAAAAGAAACCCCCATAGATCTTTCTTTTCGACCATTTCAAGTTCTCTAAACAAGAAATTCCTCGGGGAGTTTTCATCCTAGGCCTGATAAGAATCCATGGGGTGATAAATAGTTTCTCTTCTAAGACAACAATCAACAAGTGCATGGCATACAACAAGGAATTTTTTAGACTCTGTGTTTACATTTTGTACTTAGCAGCTTTATGTACTCCACTATATAAAAAATTACAGTCTGTTATGTACTCTGAGAGAAGCATTATTTTTACATATCGAATGCTTGGCACCTATGTCATTTTCACCACACGTCGCTTTATAATCAGTGCTCATCTCTAAAATAGGAGTCTCCATTACTCAACAGGCTACAAGACACTATGTGAAAAAGAGGAAGTTTACAACGTCACTTTCTATTCAAGTACCTTGCTGATGAATGATCTTCACAAAATCATCACCCTATATCATCATAAGTGGCTCAGGTATGTGCTTAATATTGCTTGAATTTAGTCATAAGTAGTGAAATTTTATGCTAAATGTTTTTCACCTCTTCTCTTAAACTATAATCATAATCCAATCCACCCTCCCTATTATTTATCCTATATTCCTATGGTTGTAATCCTATACTCCCTTCCATGGCTCAATCCTCCTATGAAACCATACACTTCCTCGGCCTCTTCCCATTACCACTTGTCATGTCTCTAATCAGTCATGACTACTCGTGCCAACCATCCCTCAATGTGGCATCATCACTCTAAATTGGTGGCACATGAGCTCGTGTTATCATTATATCCCAAATTCCCTATTTTCCTTCACATGCAATGATCGATCCCATGATGTAATTCTACCACGCAACATGCTTTGAGAAGAAATCAAGAAAACTTCATGACCAGACTGCATTATTATATTTCTGAGGCATGAACCTGACCGTATTTCAAGAATTTTTGGCATTGTTTTAATAGAGTGTTGAATAGTATAGTTTCTGTTTTGAGCTATGTATTGGTTTATCATGGACGTCAGAATGGCTGTTATTGGCTCTCGTGGCCTGATCAGTAGTGCACTACCAGTATATGTAACATGTAACTTATCTTTTAATGAAAAGTTACGAATTTTTCCTTTGTGAAAAAAAGAGTGTTGAATAGTAAACAAGGGAAGGCAGTGCATTTGCAAAAAATCACAGAGCTAGTCAACATGGGAACTGACAGCCATGAACCTACATTTGGGAAATTCATGCGCAACCTTGAATATCATCATTGCAAAGGAATGGTGGAGGAGCGAGGTTGGTTATCCTTTTTGCAAAAATTTCAAGGTTATAACGATAAAATTTCTCTCGCATTCACCCATAATTTTTATGGGGGCCATGTTCATATTGGGAATTTGAGTTTTAAAGTTACAGAGGATTCATTAAGTAGGGCGATAGGACTGCCTGTTGAGGGCGAGCCATTCTTCAAAGGTGGGCAACTCAAGATTCTAAATTACACCATGTTTTTAAAGCCGTCATATAGATTAATTAGTTGGACGAAGGGGATATTGTGTAGTTGTGTGGAAAACCAGTGGCACCCTCTGATTACATTGTAGCATCATTTTCTCACTTGCAAGGGAAGGTATGCAGTCATATTTTTATGTAATATTCATTTATTGACACATGTCACTGAGAATAACCACATAAGCATCCCACATTTCTTGAAATTAAGTATACATAAGATGGCCAGGGGTGTGAAATCTAAAAGTAGAAGGCCCGAGACAACTTTGTATCACCACAGACTTATCAAGATAATTGTTTTTTCGAATTACGGAGTTGGAAGAAATCATGGGAGAATTCCTTGGTGGAAAACTTTCCTAAGGAGGAAACCCAAGTCAAGGGTCGAAAACATTCAGTAGGTAGATCCCTCAATCTGAAAACCAAAAACCCCGTGCCTTGTTCCCAAGAAATCCATATCCCTCCTACTGACTCTACAGTCCCTATCTCTCCCATTACCCAGGCCAATAAGACCTCTCAGGAGACAGACCCTTCCTCCAAATATAAAGAGGCTATGCATTCTTTAACGCACTCAGAAAACAAGAATAAAAAAAGGAAAAATACATAGGGTCGAGGAAAACCAACCTGAGCTAAGCCCTGTAGCGAATGAAAAAGGTTAGGAGCCTTAGTCGAAGAACCCTAAGGATAATGATGATGTTGAGCCAAGACAAAAATGCAGGAAGGCCCTCTTCACCACCTGTAAGCCTTCGATCCTCATAGCAGAGACCTCTGCCCAAGGTCGTCATTGAAATTGCAGTATGGCCAAAGCCCGACTCCCTATACCCCTAGTTGCAAATTCTGAACATATGAATATTTCATCATCTCTTAATATTGAGTTACCCTCTGGAAAATCCCCCATGCCCGTATCTGAAGCAGACATTCTAGTATATATTTCTCACGATTTGGAGGTATCATCCCCTATCCAACCTTCCTTGAGTAGAAGTGTTACCAAGTCTCATCAGCAGGTTTCTTCACCAAAGAGAAGCATTAGTAAGGCACTCGGAGGTAGTGCGTCCCAACACTCCATGGCACCTGCAAAGATTCTGATTCATGATGAGGAGGAAAACTTTAATATTTAATTGGTTAAGCTATAGAAACAAATTGGTAAGCTTAGAGAATATGCCAAAAAATATAATGTTTTGTGTGATTATGTCACCGAAGTCAATAATCAACTTGGGGAAACCAATCTTCGACTGTTTGCCCGTAATGATGAGATGAAGAATAAGAATCAACAGTTATTGTGTTGGAAGGCTTCCAGGTTCAGACCCACCAAGAAGCTAAGTGCACAGGTGTTAGTGTGAATTCTAATCGCAAGCGTATGAAAAAATCCCACTTTAGTTGTGCATAACAAACAATCCTAACATCAAATGTGGTTGCCAATTTCTTTAGATATGCAGTTATTTGACCAACACAAATTCTACAAAATCTAGATTTATGTAGTTAAAGACATTAAGCAGTAAATAAAAACAAGAGTTGCTTCATGCATCCAATAGACAAGACAAGAATATTTTTAAAGAATTTTTGTATTTATGACACTTGGGAAGGGAACATAGAAAGATGTTACCAGTCCCCCTCAATGGGATGAGTTCTTGTATGTCCTCAACGCTTCAAATATAAGATCCTTCTCTCCTGATGGTGTAGAAAACCCAGAAAAAAATGGAACTCAAGGGGATTTCACAAGAAAAATATGACAATGATGGAGGATCAAAGTCAGACCAAAAGTATAGATCCAAAGTGATCTTTAGGCAAAAAAAGGTAGTGAATGAATGGAAAAACCCTTCTATTTATAACAAAATATTGATTTAGTCTAGATATTGGTGCATAATTAAAATATTATTAACCAAATCTAGATCCAACTTTTATGGAATATTTTATTATATTTGTTGGGTGGGGCGGAGAATTTGAATTTGGTAAAATCCCTTTATTTGTAAATAATAAATAAATAAATGATTTATTTATTATTTTAAGAATGTGGTTGAGTAATAATTTAATAAATAATTATTTATTCAATTATTTATAAATGATTTAGTCAAATTTAACAAAGAATATTATTTAAATAATGTTTTAAATAATTATTCTTCGAAAATAATAAGATAAATAATTATTTATCTAATAATTTTCCTATTTTGGGTTAAATATGACCAGGAATATTAATTAAAATGTTGTTTAACTAATTATTCCTTTAGGAAAATCAAACAAATATGGATTTATTCAATATTTCCTCATGGGGTTTCCTGTTTAAACCATAAACAACTTAATAAATTATGGATTACTAAGTTATTTTTCATAGTGATATCAATTTTACTTAAGGTAAAATTGGTCTTACATGGTGTACATTGGTCCATCTAATAGTAATAGGTTAGATGACCAAAACATGGTGTAACAAATTTCCCCCCAGCGTGCGAGCGTTAGGAGCTAATCATATGACTGAAGTACGTTGTAAGAACTCAATCACTAGACACCGAAGGGGAAGTCAGAGAGAGAGAAATATAAGGTAGACTAAAGCGCTAGAGGACAAGACCCTAAGGAGGTGAGACTTAAAGGCGCCACAAGTCTCTTTTATGAGTGATTACCTATTCTACAAGAGGCGGGGGAGGCATACCTATGCCCACCGAGACAAAATACAAAGAATAATGCGTCCAGTAAACAAGGGATTGAAATATATAGTACATGCTGGCATAAACATGAGTTAGATAAAAACATGATAATGGTATCCCACATACATATTGTGCCTGGGATGACAACCAGGACTTATACAATAATATGTGAGTACATGAGATATAAGTACAACCAAAGAGGCCCTGTAAAACAGGAAAGGGCTCTGAAAATCTAAATGATACATGCAAACTAAAGAGGCGCTGCAAGCTGATGAGGCTGAAACCATAAAATCTATGGAGCTGCATCCAAGGTTGTAATAGAGAGGTCATCCGAACATGTGGGGGGCTACCTGAAGGGTTGCCCCCTCATGAGGTCTGTAACATCTCATACACACCTTGGAATCACAATTACAATCTGCTGCATCACTGAACCATCAAGTCTACAGATCTCGATCATGCCGTAAGGCGCTGGAGTTGAGAAACAATCAAGTCAAAGGGCAATAAGGAGTGCCTTTGCTTGATCTGAGGCACTAAACAAGAGTGGAATCTGGAACCAAGGTACACCGCCTTCTAGACCTATCTTCTGGAATGAATGAGCTAATGTCGACAGAAGGAGGTCCGCCATAGGTGAGACAATAAGGGATCATCAACTAAGGCACGAGAGATAATAGTAGAGGTACTAATAGACTGAAACCAGGGATGATGATGGAATGGGGGGTACTGAGTAGCGGGCTGATGACTTCCCTTGTTAGAGCATGAAGTGCACGGATGACCTGGCAGCAACTGACACAATATCAAAGGGGATAGGGGACAGTAGGACTGAAGGCCACAATGTGCGACATGAGAGAGGAACCAAGCAATAAAGGATGGAGGACTATAATTGGATACAAAGGGACTCGGGATATACTCCATGGATGTGATGATGACTCAACTCATATGCTCTAAACAAGGGCAACTCGATGATGCTGCCACACAGAAAAGGTCCGGTGGGGACCATAAAAACATGAGTACAAGATGGTTACTCATGACAAAAATCGACATGAACATGGAAAAGTATGAAGGTAAAGTGGTTCCCCAAGTACAAGTCTTGGAAGTGAAGAAATTCGATTTTGAGGAGTGGTGAAGTGACCCTTCTTGGACAAAATGTGTTTTGGTGAAGTATCAAATCACAAAAAACTAAAGGATACCCATTTGAGAGCTCAGTGAGAGATTTCCAACGGTATGGACGGTTTGTCAAACTGAGCTATGGTTTGGGTGCATCGAGCGAAAGAAAAATCTGGGGTTTCTCTTTTAACAAGGCATTTTCCCTCCAAATTCACTCATTTTCAAGTGTAGCTATGGTGAACGTAGAGAGGAGAGAAGGCCCTAAATCTTGTGGTGATCGTAGCAGGTAAACCGACTGTTGGAATCGAGATTCGTTATTTGAAGGTAAGATTCCTAACCCTACTCTTTCATTTCAATGGATTGAAAGTTCACTTTAGGCACCCAGAGCTCAGGAACAGACCCGTGCTCTTCTTCACGGTTGGGTCACACTTTTTTGGGCAATATCTGCAACTTGGGTAGCAGGTTTTGGGCAAAAAACTGCGACCTATCCCAAGATTTTCCCTGAAAAGTGCAACCTAACTGAGAGGGGTATTTCAATGTTGTTTCTTGGCTGAAAGCTGAGTTTTTATGGTTTTATGCTATTCTCTTGTGTTAAATGTGTGTGATAAGTGCCAATATAGAATATTGTTTCCAACGCTATCTACATAGTGATTTTGTGCTCTAGGTACATGACTGAATGTAATGATTTCAAATTCACACATCAAAAGCTTCATGCGTAAATATCTTCTAAAAAGGATAGCATTATGCACACGATAGACACTGTTTAATTGCATGACAAGAAGCAGGGAATCTAAATGAACATGAGGGTGAAGGATGCGATGGGAAAGGGAATTGGCTAATAAACCTCACACTACATCATATTCGGCCTAGTTATTGGTGGCAGTACCAATGCATACACCATTCGAGAGAACAAGCGAATGTAAGGGGGTAAAAATGGCCCAACCTGTCGAGGCTAGATTCCGAGAGTAGCGATTTACACCATTGGCATACCCGATATAAGGTGTGGACGGGGGGTCCATCTAAAATGTGCCACAAGACAACAAATGAGAGGATGATGAACAATTCTAGCAACCCGAACGCAAAGTAGAAATCAAACAAACACTGCTAGAGGGAGTGCTCTGGGTAGGATGTCTACCACCCGCACACTCGTGGGTAGGTGGTGTGTGGGAGCTGCCTTGGGTGCAGCTTGTGCTTAGGTTGCGAAAGTCACCATAGACACGGATGGTGCCATTCCTCTTATGTGTGGGAAATATGAAGTCAGGGGTGGAAAAGGCTTCCATGATGTCGTCATCACAGTAAAATATGGGGTGACTGGTGGAAGGGTAACCACATGACACGAAAAAGCTACCTAACTCATCATCATGAGAAGAAAGGTTCACATGCACATCGTCACGAGGGGTGACGGAAGAAAAAGCAGATAAGAGATCCACTGATGCTGAGCCCAGGGTGATCACTGAAGGGAGGTCAAGCGAAATAGAAGGAGAAGTATCATAGGGAGCTTCCACCATGGATCTCATGAATGCTGATAGGTAGAGGATGGTGGTTGAAGACTCCATCATCTCCACATCGGGAGGGGGAATGTCAATGGGAGCAGAGGTATCCTCAAGCTGGCCCGAAGCATACTGCACGAGGATGGGAGAGGCAGACTGGTTCTGTTCAATCTCGTACTACCTCCAAAGAGGCACGGTAATACGTGAGGCGGGGAAAAATATGGGTATAATTGCCCTGGACATCACACAAAGCACAGGGCTAGTTGGTGTGGATATTCTTGGGGTTCTTGGTTATAGTCGAGGAAGGAACAGAGGTTTCCGGGACCGTAGACTCAGGGAACGCGACATTGACCATGGGTTTGATACGAGGAAACTCAGGACAATGATGAGCGGCATGACCGACAACATCACACAAAGCACACGGGGGAGTACGCTTTGGAGGCTAAGGAGGAGCAGGGTTTGTAGGGGCCGCCTTGTCTTTAGGTGCCTTCTTCTAAGATTTTCCCCTCTCTCCCGAAGCTGTCATAGTAGGAGTGCATTCCTGTTGAGGTGGTTGAGGCACGGAAGAAAGGGGAGGGGTCATGGGGACTAATTGAACCGGGTTCAAAGCAAGGTAAGGTTTGGGCTGACCAAGTGGGATAGTGGTTGGGGGATTAATGTACCAGACTGGGATCCCCAGGGTCAGGTTAGGAAGGGATAAGGTAGCCATAATAGGTGTTGGGCCGTTAATATGCCATTATTATTATCACTTTTGAACACTTATTCCACCCATTTCTACTATTCTTCATCATGTCATTTATTATAATTTATTATATAAATCCATTTTATGATGATTTATGCTTCTATGAATGAATATTATTTATTCTCCTTTATTTCTAATAAATTGATGATTATGCATGATTTTATCAATGATAATTTTAATAAATCAGTTGTAACATTATTCACCATTTTTAGCCTCCAAGATAATTTCCAGATTGAAGATTTGATCATTAAAAGTGCCAACTCAGAAATTCGCTGGAATAAGAAGTGACGGTTTTGCGGTTGAGATTTCGAGCAAATGAAGCAGAATCTGGAAAATCCGGAACATGGGTTTTGTCCAAAACGGACCCAATTAACTTTATTAAAGAACGGTTTGCCCAAATTCGGCTTTTACTGAGAGAAACGCAGGGTTCTTTGAGCACGATTTTCTGAGATTTGTTGTTGCGGCCGTCCTCCAAATCTCAGCTGCAAAGCCAAATTCGTCTTTCTCTTGTTGAAAGCTGGATGGAAATATATCTTCTTGTTTATCAATTGGTTGGAAAAAATCCAATTTTGTAATAGAAATCATGTTGTAGTTATCTCTATTGTAACTGCTCTCTGATCTCTCTCTATTTAAATGAAAACATAGATCAGAGATGGGGATGATTTGAGGATGATTTGAGGATGATTTTTGGGGATTCGAATGATGGAATTGAGGATGAATTAGAGATTCAAAATTGAGGATGGAAGAGAGAATGGATAATGGATGAGATATTGAGATACTTCTTGTTGTAATCCACTGTAACTCTGCTTTGATATTTTAATATAAATCTAGTTTCCATTCCATCTTTGATCCTGAAGTAACCCAGCAGTATCTGCTAGCGGCTAAGGGCCCAGCCTCTGGTGGAGTACGCTGCTGCTGTATTATATCTTTATGCTTCATGTGTGGTTTGATTTCTTTCTTTTACTCTGTTCAGTAATCTGACTCACTTTCCTGTTTTACATATCAGCGCTATTAGATATACTTGATTGGATACTATCGTTATCTGCAATAGGAATGCTATGTTATCATTTTAACTTTGTATCGCATTGCTGTTCCTTTTGATAATTGATATAACATTGTTGTTCCTGCGTACTGACATTCGATTACAGATTAACCGCGCTATATGTTCCTAAATCGGTACAACCGTATGATGTATTCTTAAATTGTGACTGTTGTTTATTCGGGATTGTTGTTCCGTTACACTTGCTGTTACTTTATAGTTATGATTCATGCATATTGTATCGAAGCTCGGATTACTGTCCCTTTTAATGATAAGTGTGTTGCATGCTTGATTTGGATTGTTGTACATTCATATTTAATCTGCTGTTCCATTTCCTGTTATTCGCATTATCTTTGCTTTGGTGTGAGAGATGATTCCATATTTAGTGAATCTTGTGGTATATACTCTAGCTCCTGCACTCCTTTCCATGCTCTAATTTCTTCTTACCGCTCAAAGGGATGGGCTATTGTTGTGGAACCCTTGACTGATACATTGCTTATTTCTCCGAATGAATGATTTAGGCTTCAAGGTATTTTGTTGTTGATTTCCATTAATTAGAGTTTGTTGTTCAGATTCCTTTAATTACAGTTTGCTTTTAAAGAGTTTTCCTAGTTTACTTTCAATGGCAGTTTTAGTTTAATTTCTATTTCCTTTTAATTGCTTTAAAGCAGGACTCTCAACTGTAGAGAACATTGGTTATTGCTTCCTCGTTCCTAGATTGATTGTCTTGTTCCGGTTTGGTTTCAATTGCATCAATATCTAGAGGAATGAGTTATTGCTACTGTATCCTCGATTGATGGTTGTTTGAGTGAATGATTTAGTTTAGAACATTTCAGTTTCTTGCTGTTCCAATTAGATTTTGTTTCCAGCTTTCATTTACTTTTGCATTCTAAGCACTATACTGCAAAACATTACTCTTGAGTAAATAGCCGCCTCAGACTGAGTACACTCTTGAAATAAAAAGTCGTCCCTGGGTTGATAATTAATGTGAAGGTAATTAGGAGTTAAAAAGACCCTTTTTATCGCTCCATCTGCTTTGATATTTTAATATAAATCTAGTTGCCATTCCATCTTTGATCCTGAAGTAACCCAGCAGCATCTGCTGGCGGCTAAGGGCCCAGCCTCTGATGGAGTACGCTGCTGCTGTATTATATCTTTATGCTTCATGTGTGGTTTGATTTCTTTCTTTTACTCTGTTCAGTAATCTGACGCACTTTCCTGTTTTACATATCAGCGCTATTAGATATACTTGATTGGATACTATCGTTATCTGCAATAGGAATGCTATGTTATCATTTTAACTTTGTATCGCATTGCTGTTCCTTTTGATAATTGATATAACATTGTTGTTCCTTACAGATTGACATTCGATTACAGATTAACCGCGCTATATGTTCCTAAATCGGTACAACCGTATGATGTATTCTTAAATTGTGACTGTTGTTTATTCGGGATTGTTGTTCCGTTACACTTGCTGTTACTTTATAGTTATGATTCATGCATATTGTATCGAAGCTCGGATTACTGTCCCTTTTAATGATAAGTGTGTTGCATGCTTGATTTGGATTGTTGTACATTCATATTTAATCTGCTGTTCCATTTCCTGTTATTCGCATTATCTTTGCTTTGGTGTGAGAGATGATCTGTGGCTGTAGTGAACCTTGGCATTTACTGCCTAGCTCCCAGACCCGTGGTCCATGCTCTAATTTCCTTTCCATCAGTTTCCAAAGGGATGGGCTATTGTTTCCGAACCCTTGACTGATACATTGCTTATTTTTCCGAATGAATGATTTAGGCTTCAAGGTATTTTGTTGTTGATTTCCATTAATTAGAGTTTGCTGTTCAGATTCCTTTAATTACAGTTTGCTTTTAAAGAGTTTTCCTAGTTTACTTTCAATGGCAGCTTTAGTTCAATTTCGATTTCCTTTTAATTGCTTTAAAGCAGGACTGTCGACTATAGAGAACATTGGTTATTGCTTCCTCGTTCCCAGATTGATTGTCTTGTTCCGATTTGATTTCAATTGCATCAATATCCAGAGGAATGAGTTATTGCTACTGTATCCTCGATTGATGGTTGTTTGAGTGAATGATTTAGTTTAGAACATTTCAGTTTCTTGCTGTTCCAATTAGATTTTGTTTCCAGCTTTCATTTACTTTTGCATTCTAAGCACTATACTGCAAAACATTACTCTTGAGTAAATAGCCGCCTCAGACTGAGTACACTCTTGAAATAAAAAGTCGTCCCTGGGTTGATAATTAATGTGAAGGTAATTAGGAGTTAAAAAGACCCTTTTTATCGCTCCACAACAGGTACCGAAAATAATCCTAGAGGGGGAGCTAGAAATGGTATCTGACCGGAGGGGTAATGGCTAGGTGGGACAACTCCGAGATGGTTGAGGCCAAGAGGAACCATGCTGGGAGGGTAGATAGGATCTTGGATACCAGCTGTAGATGAGGGGCCTTGAGGAGGGGGTCCTGAAGGCTGAGTCGAGGTGTTAGGAGCAGGTTGCGGAGGGCGGGGTTGCTGACGTCGAAGCGGCCGCTTGAGGTCATACCGGGACGATTGCATCATGCAAACGTTCGACGAGATGGGATCAGAGACAGGAGGAGAAGGACTAGGGAATGAACCAAGTAAAGAGGAGTCTTTGTAGACTCTGGGTGAAACACTGGTCAAGGGTTTGACTATTTTTTTGCTGGCCATCGAAGAGATGATGGACTGAAGGGAGGTCTGAGACTTTGGTTCGTAATATGTCAACTAGTCAATGGTGACAATATTTCCATTATGAGGAAAGCTCATCTTACGGTGAATCGCAAATGGGACAGCAGACATCACATAGGTGTAGCTACGACCCAATAAAATGTTGTAATCTAAGGGGGAATCAATGACTTCTATGTCAACACAAATAGTCTTGCCCGCAAGAGTAATAGGATAATTGCAGAAAAGACTAATGGGCTAGGAAGAGTGGCCATCCCATGCTCAGAGGGTGATAGTGGAAGGGGCCAACTCAGGGGATCTGAGTTGCTTCCAAACAGAAGCAGACATCACACAGGTGGATGCCCCCCCATCAATGATACAACGAGAGATGTTGGCATTCCGAATCTTGACGGGGATTTGGAAGGCGACAGAAGCAGGAAGGGGAGGATGTTCTGACAAGTCAAGACCGAAGATGATTAAATGATCATCTGAAGGATCCATAATGCACATGATAGTTAGTAGATATTTTCGTTGTGAAGCGCATGACTGGAGGAGTTCCAGCGTTGAGATGGCAGCAGGGGATTGCGCCAAATCATCTAATATACTATACGAATGGGCATCTTTTCCAGAAGCAGCATTTCAACGTAATGGTCCCTTGGGGATCTTGGGATGAACCTCTGCCTTAGGCTGAGGGATCAGTAAAGGACCATTGGTTTTCGAAAGAGGCTCTGTGGGACCTGAAGAAGGGGGCTCGGGGGAAAATGTAGCGGGAGGCTTGTTGTACTGATGGGACTGAGTTTGAAGGTTGAGGTCAATGGTAATGGGTTGGTCAGAGTTCATCATGAGAATATAGTAATCAGAGGTACCAGATGGAGGAGGTTGAGTGGCCGCCTAACCTTCAGGGGGTTGGGTAGCCACAAATCCTTTTTGGGGGAAAGGATTGGTAAACACAGCTGGCTGGATAGATACAGCATTAGGAGGAACCGAAGGGGAGGCTCACTATCCTTGGGATGCTACTTCATCTTCCCACATCTGCCGCATCTGAGGTAAAAGAGGACAATCGTGGGTGTAGTGACCATAGACATCGCAACAAAAACAAGGCTTATTCGCACGAACAGGCCCGTCCTACTTGGGTTGAGTGCCCTATTGCTGGTTAGCAGTGGTAGGTCCATTCCCTTGGGGATTAGGTCCTAGATTACCTGGGGAAAATTTATTTTGGGTGCCTTTCCTCTTCTTTTTGGAAGTAGGAGGATTATTCGTGCACTGCTGTGTATACACCTGTCCCTAGGGCGGTGGTGGCTGATGTTGCGGGGGTTGATAAGGCAAGGTAGGTGGGGGTGCTAATGATGGAGGAGCTGGAGCACTAGGCTGTGGATATGGATAATAAGGAGGTTGGGAAACATTGTGGTAAATAGGTCAGGAAACAGGAGGAGGCATGCCGTATCCTGGATACATGCTACCGGGAGGGGGAAAAGTGCTGGAGGAGTTGGCCACTCCCTGAGGGAAACCATAACCCATGGGAGGATGAGTGGATGGATGAGAAAGGAATCCAACGATACCATCGGTGGCATGGGATGCCCCTAGTGTGTTAGCACCACTGGGTCTAGGGAGATCAGGTAAGATGGTATAAACATAACCAGACTGTGCATAAATCTTGTCATATTTTAATGCAATCTGGAGGGCAGCTTCTTCGGTCTAAGGGAAATGAGATGCGACATCTTTGCCAATAGCAAGCAAAAGGGATCTGAGAAACCAGTCCATGTAGACACGGTCATCGAGTTAGGGGCTCAACATAGGCTCCTTCTTCTCCGCCATTCCTGGACATGATCGGATAGGCGAGTTGCAAATGATTGACGGAAAGAGGTCAAAAGTTCCGTACCAGTGTCATAACGAAGGGGAAGCTAGAAGTAAGAAAGAAAATCCCAAGCAAGAGTCGCAAAAGTAGTATGATAGGAGGAGGCATGGTCAACATACCACTTAGAAGCTTCTCTGGTAAGCGTACGTTGGAACAACTGAAGACGGACAAAGTCATAGGTGATGGAGTTAGATGAACACCACATGTGGAAGGATCGAACATGGTTTGTAGGATCCTCTCCAACAAGATCTTCAAATTTGGGGAGGTCGGAAGGGAGCTTGTTTGGCATAGCAGGCCAGCCAGGATCATGGTGTATGGGGTCATTGATCAACTAGTTAAAATTGATAAGACTGAGACCTACCATATAAGGGAGTAAGGGAGCAGTCGAGATAGTTCCTGTTGCGGTCCCACTAGTAGTATTCCCAGCATTAGGGTCGGGGCTACCACCAACGTTAGGTCCTAAACCAGAAATGGTGAAGGTGACAGGGGGAGAACCGGGGATAGAACTGGAAGGGGAACCCAATGAACTAGAAGCGGAGTCAGAATGAGGACTCGGTGGAGGACTAACTCGAATCCTATGTGGAGGAGTAAGTCTTCCTAACGGAAACTAAGGATGAAGGCCAATAAGTCTTTGGGATAAACACCTTGGGGGCACAATGATGAACGAAAAAACATAGATCACAAAAGGAATAGAGACTAACAAGGGAAAGGATGTGCAGGATCAAAATATTGCAATGTCGAAACAAGGGCAAAGAGGTGCGAGATCAAATGATTACAACGTTATAGTCTTTAACTGGCGGTGTAAACCAGACGCTCTTCACTTAGGGTGTGTGTGTTAAGTGTGTTAATTTTAATTTTTAAACCCAAACATTTTTAGAGAAAAAATAAAAAGTGTGTTGTATAACTGTAAATAACAGTAAAGTAAACTGAATATAATAGAAAATAAACAGCTAAAGATGCATCAATCTAAACCCAAGGAGGTGGGATTCCCAACAACTAGTCTATGGGTGGGAAAAAATCTAGTCAAAGCACAACAAATTAGCCAATGGATCTAAAGTCAAGAGGGACAATGATCTAAATTTCAGATCTGTTGGAAATAGGTGCAAAAAACAACAAAAAACTAGAGGGAAAAATGCTGCAAATGAGGTGGTGAAAGGCTACAACCTGAAGGGAAATGGAGGGAACCCTAGAGGAGGACCAAAAAAAATTGAAAGGAGGTGTTTTGGATGGATGAATAACCAATATAAAATGGATCTGAATGTATAGGATCAGATCTGAAAAATGGTTGAACACACTGAAATCTCAGACGACCTACTTAAGCTAAACTCCTCCTAGAAAGGTGGAAGTGTATTGAATCCCTAGGGGGCTAGGTTCCTAATTTGATGAGTAAAAAAAAGCAAGTACAGGTCCAAAATGGGTGGATACGGAGGTCAGACAACCCTGAACAGTAGCACAGACAAACTCAGGAAAATTCCCGCAAAAAGTACAGGTCGCAGTTTCTGACCTGATTTCTACAGAGGTCGCAGGTTTGAGGTTGTTTTCAATGTCCTGAAGGTTGAGGTCGCAGGTTTTGGCCCAAAAAGTGAAACCTGCACTTCTGGCACTCTCGGGAGCAGGTTTCAGAAAAAAGTGTCGTCTTAGCTGCGGCTGATGCCTGACACCTGCGCAATAGGTCCGGAAACACACAGAAGTTGGAATTTTTACTGTTTTATGGTTTTAAAGGTTAAAAACAACATCAAGAAAATAAAAACAAGAAGCTGAAGAAAAACCCTAGGATTTGAAGCAGTTGGTCATGCAGGGATCTGAAAAACGATAGTGGTCGTAATTATAAACCCTTGTGCAGTTGCTAGTTGTTAGTGTGAATTCTAATCACAAGCATACGAAAAAAAGCCCACTTTAGTTGTGCATAACAATCAACCCTAACATCAAATATGGTTGCCAATTTCTTTAGATCTATAGTTAGTTGACCAATACAAATGCTACAAAATCCAGATCTATGCAGTTAAAGACATTAAGCAGTAAATAAAAGAAAGAGTTGCTCCATGCATCCAATAGAAAATAAAATAATATTTTTAAAGAATTTTTGTATTTATGACACCTAGGAAGGGAACATAGAAAGATGTTACCAGTCCCCCTCAATGGGATGGGTTCTTGTATGTCCTCAGTGCTTCAGATCTAAGATCCTTCTCTCTTGATGGTGTAGAAAACCCAGACAAAAATGGAACTCAAGGGGAGTTCACAAGAAAAATATGACAATGATGGAAGATCAAATTCAGACCAAAAGTTTAGATCCAGAGTGAGCTTTAGGCAACAAAAGGTAGTGAATGAATGGAAAAACTCTTCTATTTATAAAAAAATATTGAGTTAGTCTAGATATTTGTGCATAATTAAAATATTATTAACCAAATCTAGATCCAACTTTTATGGAATATTTTATTATATTTGTTGGAGGGAAAAGGAATTTGAATTTGGTCAAATCCATTTATTTGTAAATAATAAATAACTAAATGATTTATTTATTATTTTAAGAATGTGGTTGAGTAATAATTAAATAAAGAATGATTTATTCAATTATTTATAAATGATTTAGTCAAATTTAACAAGGAATATTATTTTAATAATGTTTTAAATAATTATTCCTAGAAAATAATAAGATAAATAATGATTTATCTAATAATTTTCCTATTTTGGGTTAAATATGACCAGGAATATTAATTAAACTGTTTTTTAACTAATTATTCCTTGAGGAAAATAAAAAAAATATGGATTTATTCAATATTTCTTTATGGGGTTTCCTGTTTAGACCATAAACAACTTAATAAACTATGGATTAC
Source organism: Pinus albicaulis (assembly GCA_034641835.2). Lineage (NCBI taxonomy): Eukaryota > Viridiplantae > Streptophyta > Pinopsida > Pinales > Pinaceae > Pinus > Pinus albicaulis. The sequence goes on from CM076583.1 coordinate 293,177,361, forward strand.
TAAGTTATTTTTCATAGTGAAAGCAATTTTACTTAGGGTAAAATTGGTCTTACATGGTGTACTTTGGTCCATCTAATAGTAACAGGTTAGATGACCAAAAATTGGTGTAACAACAAGGAATAGCTATGCAATTCAAGAATTTTTCTACTCCTGTGAAGCATGGAATAGAAGTCTTTATCAAGACTGTTAGTCTTTGATTAGGACTCTTTTATTTTTTCACTCCTTTCTTTTTGGCGAACTATAGTAAGATGCATGAGGACATGCATCAAAATCGGCATGGGGGGATGTTGGTGCCTCATTGTTTCCCCAATTTCACCATCTATCACTCCCATTTTTCCTCTTTTGTTGTGAAAAGTACTCCTTTACTCACCTACCTATCACTATTATTGTCTTGAAACCTCATTAAAGTCCTACCTGAGGTATATGCATTACATTAGTGTATTTTTACTATTTTGCGATTAAAATTTAAGTAATTTAAGATTAATACCTAGTGAGCTAACTAACTATTATGGAGGGTGCAACATCATGATCAAGACTTCTACAAATGGAAAGTAGACTTGTCAACAAGTCTTCCTTCTCATTTCTGTACTCAACTACATGGTCCCTAAACTATACTCAACTTCACAGAAGACATGGTGGACTCCTATGCTTCTAGAGGTAGGACTTCATGATGATAATCTTGACTATGCCAGGCTGGAGGACGGAGATTCTCCATATGATCGTTGCAACGAGACTATGCCAAGGATGGCATTCGTTGAAACTTTTGTGCCGAAGTTGAACAAATGGTTCAGATCGTGTTGATCCTTCAAACTATTATGTATCGATTATGGCTATTTTGTGATTTCCTCGCTGCCTATAAAAGGCCTGAGTCTGTAATAAACTAGTTGGTGGAGTTTTGAGTTATGTATGCTAGACATTGAGTTACCAAACTATTGTTCAGACCTTTCTCTGTAATTAAAGATCAAGTTCAATTAATAAAGCATGGCTATGGTTTGATTCATTCGTTTCAAGTTTTCATATCAATTGTGAGTTTCCCATTCGAATGCATTAGAATACTTCTACTACTGTAATATATTTAAGGCTCCCCAGGTGTGGTCGGGCCCACTATCATCTGGGACAAGCTCCTTTGTCGAATTCTAGGTACTTAAATTGTGTGTTGATTTGTTATGTTTAGTTTCATTCAATCATTTACAAATTAGATTTGGTTTCTTTAAGAAGTTGTGTAGTATATGCTAATTAATTTCACAGTGCTTATAATTATTCTTAGTTGCATCCAACAGTTGACAATGAAGTCAAATAAGTGGTGCATATGCGTAGATGAATTGCCTTTTATGATTGTGTGACTCCTTTTCATAATGCTATACTCTGCCTCTTAGGGAAGAATAGAGTCTTTGTTTGATTTTTGAGTTTGAAATAGTTACATACATTAATTTATTATGGAAATTATGAAATTGATCCCCCTTTGATGCATCAAATTGATCAGACTGTGTTTTTTTTCCCATGGGAAAAATCAGCATCTTTCTATTAAATTTTAATGAAAGTTACAATTTTGTACATGCATTTAAGCATTGCAAGATGCCCAAAGGGCCCATGTGCACAAGCACACAATCGTGTAGCTAGGCTACCACAAAAAAATTACAAAGTGCTAGTGGGGTTGGGCTTTTCATGCTTGCCTTTCCTCTTTTGGATGATCTACCATGTCTCTGCATGTAAGGCAAAAGGAATCAAGGCCAACTCATTGTTCCTCATGGAATTTTCCTTCTCGAAATCTAAGCTTTTCGACACATGCTATCTTTTATTCGCTCCTGAGCATATAGCAGAAGCATCCCCAGTTTTCGTAGGATCCACCATGTTTTGAGTCAGCTGAGACATATCGTTTGCAACTAATGGGTCATGTGGTTCGCAGTCTGGCTTCCCAAGATCGGATCTTTCCTATTTTCTTTCGTTTTGTGTGGGTATATCCCCTTGTTCCTCTGTTTCTAGCTCTGGCCCACCTGAGGGGAACTGCCATCCTTTAGCTGCTTTCCTTGTCTTCTTCTTTTTCCTATTTTCTCTTTTGCCGTCCGGACATGTGTTTTAAAGGTGTCCGGTTTTCCTACATATCCTGCATCTAAATGCAGTGTTTTCATAATCCAAGTGTTGCTTCCATTATTTTTTATTATGGACCAGTTGAATACTTTCAGGTAACCCTTTCCTGAGGTCCACTTCAACACATATTCGTGCGAAGGTGAATATTCTCTCCTCCATGTGTTGGGTGTCTTTTTTGATGTATCCTCCTATAGTGTTTCCAATGCCTTCTAATACCTATTCATTCCAGAAATGGAGTGGGAGGTTATACAGTCTGACCCATACCAGCATACTGGTGATCTCCATCGTGTTTGCATCAAAATCAGGGAATCGTGGTGTGATAAAGAGTCCAGTTGAACCCCAGAACCATGGTCCTGCCCTAAGAATGATATCTTTGACTTCTGTAGAGTGGAACTTTACGATAAATTACCCCTTGGAGCAGAGATGGATATCACAGTCCATCTTCCAGTTTGTGAAGATCCAGTGGAAAAGCTCCATAGGTTTGGGCCAGAAGCGGTTAAAACTACAGATTATTTCCTGCCTTTCAAAAGTGGATCAATGTTCATCGATCTCTGTTGCATTTATATTCAGTTCTAATGTGTAGTTCAGTTGCTCCACGATGTATGGTTTGGGAGTATTCTTTGTTGACGCAGATGTTGTTGCTACAATGTTTCTCCCCTGCAGAATGTTTCTGTACGAGATACCATTTTGGGGGCCTGCCTTGGAAGTGTTTTCACCCCTGCTTGATCCAGTTGTTCTATTTTGGTCTATTCTAGCTGATGCTTTTACTCCTTGGGATCCTCCTTTTATTCTTAAATTCAAAACAATGGAAGAGTCTCTTTGGATGCCATATAAATCTAATTGAGCATCTTCCTTTAATACCCTCCATGAATAGATCAGGCTTTGTTTTGTGACCGAGATACCTATTAGCACTTGAATTTTGTGCTTCAGATCTATGACAAAATCCATCCCCTGTACCCATAGAGTTCTTGATTATCCTTCTATAATTTTAATAAAAATATGAACATTGGTCTTGTAAGGATGGACTTCTATGTTGTTGTCTGTGTTGGGAATTTTTTTACATTCCCCCCCAACAAGCATGCCCTTCTTCTAGGATCCTCGGAATCCAGAGACAAGACAGGCCCGCATGTGGGTTCTTTCTTAGCCCATTTTGATTCCTTATGTCATGATTAAAAACCCCGTAGCTATGACCCCCATGCTTCCCTTGCATCGAGCAGGGACCCGCGGCCTTCATACGTCCAGCTAAAAACGTTGGATGCAAAACAGTAATAAAAAATAGAGTAGGAAGAGGGGTTTACCCTTAGTGCACAAGTCTAGTGGATTCCTCTGCCCTAGGCTCGCGAAGCTGGAGACACGATCCCCCTGCACAATGGCTCTACACCTGTTCATTGGTCGAGGGCAGGGCTATCTAACACCGGCCCCTTGCTGTCGTTCCTCCCCTAGATTTGTGAGCTGTCGTAGCCACTCTCTACCGTGAACCTACTGGCGAAAACAACACTTACCCCTCCCCCGCAGCCACAATCGAGGGGCAGCCGTCGTCCAGAGGAGGCCACCTGTCCTAGATGGGGGATCCAGTGTAGCAAAGGCATCCCGCCTTCAAAGCCATCGCCCTCAAAGGATGACTGTGCTCCTTCACCATTGATCTCTGCATCTTCTGGCTATTTGGTTTTGCATTGTCTCAGAGCTTGAGCCTTATTTTTCCTTCTCTTTCTCCTAAAATTCAATTCAATACTTATCGATCCACCATTTCTTGAAAATTCCCATCTGCTGGGAGCTGCCGCCACACAACCATACGCCCCTGCACTGCAAACCCTAGCGTCTATCTTCTCCATCGCTGATCCATCAGACTGTGTTGTGATCTCGATTTGGAAAATAACTGGACTGTGTGATAGCTAATATCGGATTGTGGGTTATGAATTCTTGAACAGTCTCAATTTCATCAATGCATTTAGATTAGGAATGATTGATGTGTGATAGCTTCTTTTATGGTGTGTACAAGTGAATTTCAAATGCAGTAAATAGAGATTGGGAGCAAGTTTCTAATAGTGTTTTAGTTAGATAGATGAGATCTCATGGTTGTTTCAACACTGATAATGAAGTTTTGAATATGTATCATAATTTCTTTCCATATTAGTGGAGTTATTCAATGGTTGGTTTCATTAAGTAGAAATTGTTTAATTTGAAAAGCATTGGATGTTTAACTAGTTTCTATGATTTGTTTTAGATATAATTCGATAGTGGACTATTTATATCCTCATTTTATCATTTCTTGAAGGTATACTTAGTGTTTTCATTCTATTTATGGATTGAAATTTGTGGTTTTTTGTAGGTGAATTAAGTTCAATCAAGCGCTGGAAATAATTTGATTTCCTTTAGAATAGAGTTAAATTAATTAAATAGCAGTTAGTAATTAAACTTAGACAATAAGCATAGATTTGATTTAAGTATAGTTAATCGAATTTCATATAATAATTTTCCCTTTCCAGCACATAAGTTTAAGGATTGATAACTTAGTAATATATTAGGTCTATTAACTCAAAAAAAAATTGTCACTCCTTAACTAGAGTTATTATGTAGTTTAAATGGTATTACAGCGTAAGTGAGTACTGTTTTTGATTGATCTCTGAATAAGTGTGATAAGTAGAAGTTTGTAGTTTTTTTTTATTTGATTATTGATTCTGCCTCAGAAATATTGTTTGCTAATTTAAATTAAGGGGATTGGATTGCATAAATATTATGAAGCAAAATAGTGTGGCTTGATAAAGTCTAGGTAGATTAATATCTTTTTAACATTCTTTGTTTTTAATTTAAATAGGCCTTAGATGACCAAAATTATTCATCATTCCGTACTAAGAGATTATTATTAAGGAAACCTATACACTTTGACACAAACTGAATCAAAAGAGTAGTACAACTCGTGTTTACAAGTCTTGGTTGACAAATAAATAATAGGAGCTTTAATCCGTCTATTAAAACTCTCAACACCATGGTTAACGATGGTGACCATTGTTAAGAATGGTTAATAATTGTTAAGTGTTCAACCATGGATAATTCATCAACGATGTTTGACCATGTTTGACCATGTATGACCATGGTTGAAAATGGTTAACCATGTTCACTATGGTGGGCCATGGTTGACAATGGTTGATCATGTTCATTATGGTGGACCATAGCTATTGATTGGTACCCATTTTCAATCACAATTGACCATGATAAATGAATTGTCCATGGTTTACCACTTGACCATGGTTTTGCACTCAACCATGTTTAATCACTTGACCATTGTTACCCATGTTGTTTACAGCTAACCATGGTTAACTATGGTTATCCATGGATGCCCATGCTTATCCATGGATGACCATGATGAGCATTGTTGAACATGGATAACCATGGTTGACCATAGTGACGATTTTTTATCATGACTAATGATGGTAAAGTGGTCAACCATGGATAATTCATTGACCATAGTAAGACCATGGTTGATATGGTTCACTATGGTTGGTCATGGTAGACGATGATCATTGTAGTTGGCCATGGTTGACTGTGTCTTCCCACGGTAGGCCATATTATTTATTGAAATAACAACCATGATTTACCATGGTTACACATTATTAATCATGTTTAACCATAATCAATGAATCATTCATTTTAAAGCATTTGACCATGGGTGGGCACTCAACCATGGTTTCCCACTTAACCATGATATCAATGGTTAATCATAGTTGATTATGGTTGTACATACATGTCTAGGTATGTCCATGGCTCCCCATGGTTGACCATGGTAAACCATGTTTAATCATGGCCCAGTGGTCAACCATGGGAAACTCATCGATCATGGTTAACTATAGTTACTTATGGTTACCCATGCAAGGCTATAGCTAACCATGGTTGACCAAGGTCAACCATGGTTACTTACGCTTGGATATGGTTATCCATAAAGGCTATAATTAATTTAGGTTGACCATAATATTCCATGGTTGACCACTCAACCATGGCTAACCATGTCCTAGTGGTCAACCATGGACAACTCATTAATTATGGTTAACTATGGTTACCCATGAAATATTAAGTCCCTATAATACTAGTGTAGCCCATTATTGTTATTAGTGTAGCCCCATTATCGTTATTGTTGTGCCCGTGTATTCCCAATATTGTTATTATTTTTTCCCATAGGTGTAATCCCACTATTGCTATTATTATGCCCATGTGGTCCCCATATTATTATATTGTGACCCCTTAGACTCCTATACATAGAAGGTAGGTTTTTTTCATTTGTATCATCCAAGAATTTTTCATTTATGTAATTTAAATGAGGTTTCCCCCTCAAAGAGGTTGATTTCTAAGTCTTTGATCTATATTTTCTTCAATTTTGTGAGCTAGTTTCATAACATTTGGTATCAGAGCTTTGGATTCTAGGGTTTCGTTGTTGCAAACAGGTCATCTTGGAATTTTAGCTATAATTTCTTTTCTACGAGGCTTCAGAAGCTTAAAGTCTTACCACATGGAGCTAAAATATTTATGAAATTTGTGTAAAAATTTCAGATCTTGTTTCACAATATTTTTGGAGATATGATCTGTGGATGTTAGGGTTTTTGCAGGCTCCATAATTTCATCTCAAACATGCGACTGAGGGAAAATCATCATAACTCTCGTTTCAGGCATTAGATTATAATTCTATAAAAAGTGTATAAAATTGCATGGACTATAGTTTCTTTTGTATAAATTTTCGAGTCGAAGGTCGAAACAGTGATGTGTGACACGACGTACAAGTTCGCTCTACTGAACTAGCCCATAATTAGGTCATTATGGGAGATCTGACATAACTTTGCCTTGAAGAATCCAAATTAGGTCTGACATGTGGAATTGAAAATAAGACTTAGACGACTAATAAAGAACAAAAATTTAGATCTTGAAGATCTGAAATCAGAGAGATAAATCAGGTTCAATATCGACCTCCTAAAAAACAAGAAAAATGTGTGTATTTGTTTTTGTAATTGCATAACTTTTGTTTGAAAACACAGTTTAAAGTGATTCCAGTGGAGTATTGAAGCATAAATATAAAGTATTGGATTCTAAAATTCCTCCCAAAAATAATTCAACACCCATTAAGTCCTCTGAAAACTCTACTATGACATATGAAGAGGAATAAGTGCAACATGATATATCAAAATTACGGGACCAAGTGCAACAATTTTTTCTCTCACAAAGAGCAACCAAGAAGAAAGAAAAGGTGACATGGATGTTTAAAAGGTGGCATGAATGGTTTAAAATGATACATAGATCGGTTTAATAATGGCATGGAAGGTATAGAAGCAGAACTGAAAGGAAACATGGAATATTTGAAGAAAGACATGCAAGGCTTGAAGGAAGGTTTGACAAAGTTGCTAGAAGAAAATCTTCCTAATGGCGAAAAGGTAGTAGAGGAAACTCACGATGAGAAAAAAATAAATGTTAATCATGATTTAATAAACTCTAACATTATATTGAAGACCCACCATATTCCAAATATCGATATGAGGAAGTTTGATGGCAATGATCCTGTAACATGGATACTACAGATGGAGCAATATTTTGATATCCATAATGTGAAAAACACACAAAAGGGACGTATTGCAACTTTATATTTAGAACCCAATACATTTGTATGTTATCAATGGATTTTATCTTTTAAACAAATTGTCACTTGGTTAATTTTTACGAAGTTAATGATAATACATTATGATGATACAAAGAGTGACACCTTCTTTAGCCAACTGATAAATCTCAAACAAAAGGGTTCAATGGTGGAGCACGTTGAGGAATTCCAAAAATTGAATATAAGGGTAACTGATATTACAGAGGAACACTGGATTGATGTCTTCATAGGGAATTTAAAGGATAACATCCAACATGAGGTTCGCCTTTGGGAAACTGATTCATTGGAGAAGGCATTCAGGGTGGCAAGAAAAGTTGAAAGAAAAATTATGGCAACAAGGAATTTTACCAATCAAAACTATAAAGATGGAAATGTTACTTCTCCTAGCCTTCCACAACCTACAAGGTTTACACCACAAAAATTGGAGGGAAAAAGAGAAAAAGGGCCATGTTACAGTTGTGATAGCAAATACACTAAAGGTCATAAGTGTGCTGAGAAGAAATTATTTTACATAGTGTTGATCATTTCATCCCTTATTATGTTTCTCGGCCGATAACCCCCACTTTAACATGTTAAATCGTCTCTCATGGCTTAAAGAAAATCATTTTCACGTATATCGTTCCCCGCCTTCAAAGTCAAATTGCATTGTAAAAAGGCCGAAAAATGAAAATGTTAAAGGCCCAGCCCCCTCAGCCTCAGCCCCTTTAGTGGGTTGCTCATGTAACCCAGGCGCTAGACCGGGTGCCAGATCAAAAGGAGCTTATCATTTAAAGCCACTGGGTCCGTTCCAGGCCGTTCGATCAAACAAAAATCAACGTACCATAGCGCACTGCCTTTGTGGACCCCCGCCCCACGCTTACACTTATTGCAAAAACCAGCCTGTTTTCCCCGCACCGCTTTCGAAGGGCTGGCGGTTTTCCTCAAAACGCAGCGATTCCACACGTTATGCGCCACGCGTCCCAGGTCACTGTTTCAATACCGCCCTATTTCGCGCATTAACGTTCGATCCAGGACGCGCAGCGAAATTTATGTTAACCGTCGGATCTACCAGCCTTCATCCAACGGTGATTGTTTTCTGAAGCTGCACAAGTTTTAATTTAAGTATACGACACTCCAGGCCCGCCATTCCATCACCCTCCGGTGAAGTATTAACCGTTGATTTTATTTTTGATCGTATGGCCCAGAATTGTTCATACATCTCGTTAATTGACCAAGTCCACCTCCATGTCGTCCCTTCTGCTTAGCCTTTCGTACGCCCACGTGTCATCTGCGTTCCCCTCCACCATTCGCATATTCCGTTTATGTGGCATATCTCAGTATTCATGTTATGAACTCCTACCTCGTTCATCATCGCTCCGTTGTATTTTTCATTGCCACCCTTCATTTCTCTGCCACCCTGCATCTCCTCATCGTCTCACTTAGTCTACATCACCATTCCGTGGTCACAACCGCGTCCACCACCCTTGTGTCTGGATTTCTTTAACATGTTTTTGGTTTTTGTAGGTTGCAGCGACGAGAAATCGCCATTAATATCTGCCTCCATTACATAAGTCGAAGATAAATCCAAGGATCAGCTTGTAGAGGGAGAATTTATTAAGAAGATCCTGGGTAGTTTCCGAGACATGACTGCCATTTAAAGAGCAGAGATCGAAAGCTATCAGACCCTCTGGAGCCATTCAAAACACAGATCGAGCAGATGGAGAAATTAATGGAGCATCGAAGAAATATCAATGAAAAATCAAGGAATGCAGTGTCCGGCATTGAATAATTTAAATTCCAATTCAAAGTTGGAAGACAGGGAGTACAAAGCACAAGAAGCAATGCCTTTTAGGTTTTATTTCAGCCAGATTTTCTTCAGGAAAGGAAAGAGTGTTCATTTGAATTCATCTTTATACTGTGTTCTTAAAGAGATTTCCTACGCAGTGCATTTATTTCTGCAAGCAGAATTGTCAAGTACAGATAATATTACCTAGTCATTCAGCAATATGGGCGCGAATTTTTCCACCATTTTGTTTTAATAAAAAAATTAATTGTTTTCACCTACTTCTTTTATTAGTTTCTCTTCTCCTTCCTCTATAAAAAAGAGGAAGAAAGACATTGTAATGGTTCCATATTTTTATCAGAGAATTGTGCAGTGAAAGGCATTTTGTTGTATACACTTTGTGAAAGCTCTCGTATGAAGACTCAGAGCCTGTAGGGTCTCGGTGAGGAGGAGTTCTATCTGTATTAGAGGATTCTGGTCTTTGGTATACCACAGTATCTAACTTTCTTTATGTGTTTAATGCAACATTTCATTTTATCCATCTTCTTGTATCATGTACTGGAATGCGAGTGGCTCACTGATTTTAGGTAAGGATTTATCCTAGTTGATACCCATACTTGGATCAGTCAAGCGCTTTAAATATGGCTCAGGCATGATATACTGTTCCATGTTCATTTCATCCATCTTTCTGCTATATTAGTTGCTTTGGGAGGGTGCTTTTAAAACACCTTTGTCATGTATGGATTCTTATATTGGTAAGCCCATATATGGTTCTGTTGTGTATCTGGGTATCAGACCAAAGATAACTAATATCTTCTTATATTTCTTTCACTGCATACACCTTCTGATATTTGATTTCTGTGGCATATTACTTGAATCGGCCCTCTTTACAGTAAATTGTCTCTTAACTGTCTGATGCTTTTATACTAGAGTTTTGCATCTTGTTTCTGCAATATTACTTTCCCTGTGGCAGTTTTTGTGAGTTCTGGTCCCATTTAAATCAATTTCCTTGTTTACAAGAGATAGCAGGTGAGTCTTTGGGTTGACACCCAAGTTTTATTATCAGCTCCCTGTTATGCTAAGATGTCCTAGGCACTGGTCTATAGCAACTCTAGGTTGTCTCTAGGAGAGACAATAATTGTCGACAACACATAGATTGTGAAGAGGAGAAAGAAATTGAACAAGAAAATTCAAAAGAAAAGGATATACACCAGGAACCAACCCTAGATAAATAATAAATGAATTTGAAGTTATCTTGTAATGCATTGTTAGGAATTACCACTCCTCAAACTCTCAAGACAGAAGGACATATCAAGAAGAAATGAATCCAACGATATCTTGTAATGCATTGGCAGGAATTACCACTCCTCAAACTCTCAAGATAGAAGAACATATCAAGAAGAAAAAGGTAATAGTGTTGATTGATTTGGGTAGTACCCATAATTTTATTCATTATAAGATAGCCAAGGAATTGAATTGCTTCCTATATCCAGCACCAGAGTGTCAAGTGATGGTTGCAAATGAAAGAATTATAAATTTCTTTGGAAAGTGTCATAATATCAAGCTAACGATGGGGGAATATGTATTTAATAGTCTAATTCTTACTATTCCAACCGGTGGTGTTGATGTTGTACTACGAGTTCAATGGATAAAATCCTTGGGGACTATAGCTTTTAATTTTCAAGAAATTTTCTTGATTTTTTTTTGGGAAGGAAAGGAATTTGAATTACGAGGTATTGCAGGGAAACCAGGAAAGATAATCAATTCTAATGTCATGAAAAATCTTCTAAAGAAAGAACAATGAGGCATAATTGCACAATTATGCTCACTACAGGTTCAAGCATTGGAATATCACATCGAGCATCAACAACAAGTCCTCCAACTCTTAATAATAACCTCACTTTGGCGCAAAATCGAATGAAACAATAGGAAAATCAACATCGTAGAGAAAGAATTTTTGATGTAGGAGACTGGGTATTTTTACGGCTACAACCATATAAACAAATGTTCCTCAAGAAAGCTAAGAAGGGTAATAAATTATCACCAAAGTATTATGGTCCTTACAAGGTGTTACAAAATATTGGTACTATGGCATACAAATTGGAGCTTCCATCATATTCCTGAGTGATCCCATTTTTCCATGTTTCATGCTTAAATAAGGCCATAGGTGACAAGCTCCCAGATCAAGAAATATTGCCAAACTTGACAAGGAAGGAAAAATCATATTGGAACCTGAAGCAATCACGGAAACAGGAACTCGAAAACTACGAAACCGATCAATTTAAAATTATCTCATCAAGTGGAAGAGCTTACCAGCTGCATATTCCTCATGGGAGGATGCGAATGTTTATACATAAGCATCCAGAACTACTCAAGCATTGAGTACAAAACTTGTTTGAAGGAGAGGAGCATGTTAAGTCCCTATAATACTAGTGTAGCCCCTTGTTGTTATTAGTGTATCCCAATTACTGTTATTTTTGTGCCCATGTAGTCCCCATATTGTTATTATTATGCCCAATAGTTGTAGTCCTATTATTGTATTATTATTCCCATGTGGTCCCCATATTTTTATATTGTGACCCCTTAGACTCCTATACATATATATAAGGTAGGTTTTTTCATTTGTATCATCCAAGAGTTGTTCATTTATGTAATGTAAAGGAGGTTGCCCCCTTGAAGAGGCTGATTTCTAAATCGTTGATATATATTTTCTTCTATTTTGTGAGGTGGTTTCATAACATTAAAGGCTATAGCTAACCATGTTTGACCATGATTGAAACTATTTGACCATGGTTGGAAATGTTGAGTATCTTAAACATGGTAGACTTGGGTGACAATGACTCCTTATGGTTGATCATGTTTGAGTATCATTAACTATGTTTGACCATGGTTAACCATGGTAAACCATGTTTAATCATGGTTTGACCACATTGACCATGGTCGATCATGTTTTTTAAGGTTAAACCATGGTTTTTCACTCACTAGGGGAATTTTGAGGTCTAAAATGGGCCTCCTAAGGAAATTATAAAATAATAGTGGTAATAATAAAATAAGATTATATCATTAAATTTTAGAGGGAAAAAAGAAAAAAACGATTTTTTCAACTTATCTCCCTATGGTTTTTACTAAAATTTCGAGCGGAAACACTCGTTGGATGCATAATTTGATTCCTCATACAAGGAGTGCCCATGATGCATACTTTTGATGAACCCTGCTACATGAAAAATGATAAATACATGAAAAACATGATTGCAATCACATTTTTTCATGTATTTCTCATTTTTCGTGTAGCAGGGTCCATTGAAAGTATGCAACATGGGCATTCATTGGATGAGGAATTAAATTTTGCAACCAATGAGTAGTCCTGCTCAAAATTTGAGTAAAACCTTAGGGAGATAAGTTGAAAATATAAGTTGAAAAATAGTTTTATTATATTATTATTTTTTTATCTTTTTACCTTTTTACTCCAAAAATGGTGAATCATCCCCCATGGTTGACATCATTATCTTGAATCCTATTGGTTCTTATAATGTTTAATTTGGTTGTACATTTTTCTTAGGAGGCCCATTTTAGACCTCAAAAGTTCTTTAGTGAAACTATGGTTAACCACTTCAGCATGGTTGACTATGTTTCTATGATTAACCATCATTGACTATGCTTCTAAGATCAAACATTGTTGACAATGGTGAAGTGATGGTCAGGTGGTCAACCATGGATAATTAATTGACCACATTTGACCATGGTTGATGGTCATGTTCAACCATGTCTAACTAAGGATGTTAACATTTACCTATAGATTATTTTGGTTGACCATTGCTGACTATTATGGACATGTGCACTACGATTGGCCATGTTAACCATAGTTAACCATATTGACAATTTTTTAACATGGTTTGAGCATGTTTCACCTTGGTTGACCATGGTAGGCCATGTTAACCATGTTGAACATTTTCTCTACAAGTGACTATGCTTGACCATGGATGACCATGGTTTACCATGTTTGATCATGGCTAACCAAGGGTAAATCATAGTTGACTTAGCTAAACATCGTTGATTATGGTTAACAATGGTTTTCATTCATTGCATTGCAATGTTAATATTTTTTCATCGCATTACGACATTGTTTTTGCTCCAATTGTGAAGAAATTTGCGGTATGTCACAGTGCGACGTCATTTGTTTTTTGTCACATTGCAAAGTATTATGTTGTTAGTCATTTTGTGACATCATTTAGTTCTCATTACATTGTAACAACATTTATAGTTCATCACATTATGACATCATTTGTTGTTCACCACATTTTGAGGTCGTAACAATGCAACATTGTTTGTTGTTCATCACATTGTGATGTCATGTGTTGTTTGTATGTCGTATGTCACAATGCAACATCATGGTTGATCATATTGAATTCCTAATTCATTTTTTGGTATAATTGTGATGTCTTTTATTATCTTTCACATTGTGACATCATTTTTGTTCATCAAATTTTGACATTGGTTGTTATTCATCACATTGCGATGGTGCCATGTTTGATTTTTCATGGTACATTGTGACATCAAATTTTTATTTGGTAATGGCTATATTAATGTCTACTAATGTATAATAATGTATACATATAAATATCTACAAATTTATATACATTAGTGTATAGTTTTTTTCTATTTATAATTATCTTTATGCATGGTTATAAATGTAAATTATACTTATTAATGTATTAATGTATGCATGTATTAGTGTAATATTAGAAAGTTATTTAAATTTAAATAATATTAAATTATATGTTGAAATGGTTATGGTTGGGTGGTGTGTCATGGTGGCACCATTATGAAACATACCAGTTATTGGATGACGTGGCATAACGAGGAGTGCCACAGGGGAACCATGTGAGGGTCACATGGGTGCCACATGGAAAATCTTGATGATGTGGCAAGAGGGTAATGGCCGAAACTTTAAATCGACATAAATTTGATCCGAGAGTTATATTGAGGAGAAATGTATACCTCTAGAAATCTCTAAACGAGTCGGGCGTGATGGAAATGTTTATTTTAAGTTTTGGGAAGTTCATAAATGAAAAAAGTTTAAGACTACATTTCCATAACAAGACATTGGAGGTCGGGTCATCCATAATAATGCCCCCTACCCTTAGTATGGACTAGGTGGTGGATAGGGGTATGTTACAATTCTTGGCCCATTTTACAAAAAAATCGATAACACATTATAGGGATACACGACTAATAAATTCTTAGTAAATTGGTAAATCTTCGACAAATGGTCCAATTACAAAGCATATTAAACAATTCCATTTGTTGGGTCTCAAAGTAAAGAATATTTCAGAGGATAAATTTTTTAGAGATTTATTCATGGGAACTTTAAAGGAAAACATCCAACATGAGGTTCGTCTCTTTGACACTAAAACTCTAGAGCTTGCTTTCAGTCTACAAAGGAAAGTTGAAAGTAATAATATGGCCACTAGAAAATCAGTCACTAATAACTATAATGAAGACCATGCTCCATATCTTAAACATACAAGGTTGACTCCTCAACAAATGGATGAAAGGAAAGAAATTCTGATAGAAAGTATAGTAAGAGACATAAATGAAGTGAGAATAAATTATTCTACAGAGATTGTGAAAATGAAGAAGATAAAGAATTAGAAACTTCACCAAATCTAGAGCTAGAAGAGACTACTCCAAAAATCTCGTATTATTAAGTCTTATCAAGGCCATTCTCAGAGTCAATATTAGAGTAGTGATTTGGGGTTCTAAAACTTCTACATAATTATTTTACTCAATGTCATTTTACTCACCATTACATTTCCAAAAATTTTAGGAGCATCTTACTCAGTGTTTGTACGAGGGATTTATACATCTACCAAGATCCATTTTTTCTTTAACTACAACCATACCAAGTGTTACACCAATTTTTGGTCATCTAACCATGTGTAATTAGATGGATCGAAATACACCATGTAAGACCAATTTTACCATAGTAAAATTGCTTTCACTAAGAAATAATTTAATAAACCATAGCTTATTAAGTTATTTCTGGTCCAAATAGAAAACCCCATGCGGAATAATTAAATAATCATTATTTATCTTATTATTCTCTAGGAATAATTAATTAAATCATTATTTAATTAATATTCCTTGTTAAATTTGATTAAACCATTTAGCAATGATAAAATAAATCATTATTTTTTTAATTATTCCTTGATCCCATCCTTGAAATAATAAACAAATATTTTATTTGTTTATTGTTTCTAAATAAATGGATTTAACCAATTTAAATTCATTTTCCCTCCAACAAAATATAATAAAATATTCCAAGCAATTAGATCTAGATTTTGGTTAATAATATTTTATTATGTACCATTATCAAGGATAAATCATTATTTTGTTATAAATAGAAGGGTTTTTCCATTCATTTATTACCTTTGATCCTTTTATCTTGGTTAGACTTTGATCATCTTATCATTGTCTATCTTTGATCCATTTTTCTTTTGCTTATTGAGCTCCCTTTGAGTTCTACACGTCTTGGGAATTCTACAACCATTGAGAGAGAAACTCTGAAGCCGAAGTGTTTGAGGACAACCAAGAACCCATCCCATTGAGGGGGAATCTCTATGTTCCCTTCCCAGGCATTACATACTACAAAAAATTCTTTATAATTCTTGTCTTGTCCATTGGATATTTTGGAAAAACTCTTATTTCATTTTGTTTTTTCGCTACTTTATTTGCATATATTTGGGTTTATTTTGCATTTGTTTCGACCGTCTAATGCATATCTAAGAAGTTTGATAAACATTTTTATTTTTAGGGTTGTTTTTCATGTGCAGCTAAAGTGATCTCTTTTCGTACACTTGCATTAAGATTTCATACTAACAACTGGCGACTCCACCTAGTTTTACTCAGATTTTCCTACGCGGCCATTTGCTTTAGTACCTAGGGTTTTTTATTCAGCTTTCTTTTTTAGCTTCTTAATGTTTTTTTTTACCTTTTATGCCCTAAAACAGTAAAAAATATATTTTTTGCATGTTTATGGGTGTTTTCCGCAGATAACAAGTATCAGTCGCGACACAAACGACAAAATTTTTCCGCAACCTACCGTCGAGACTCTTGAAATTTTAGCTCACACTTTTCAGCCCTAAACCTACGATTTCAGGGCTCAGATAGTAGATTTCAAGCCAAAAGCTATGAATTCACCGGCCAGCAAGTTAGTACCTATGAGTTACAGTTTTTTGCTGGGTTTTTTTCTATAATTTTCAAGGTTTTTCGCAAGTACTGTTAAGGGTTGATTGACCTCTATCTCCACCTATCTTAGGCCTGTATATGCTCAGTTTTTCTTTTTGAATTGGGAACAAGCCTCTTAGGGATTCAGTACACTTCCACCTTTTTAGGAAGGGTTTAGCTGAGTAGGTATTCTGAGATTTTGCGGCACTTTCAGTCATTTTTCAGCGTATGATCCCTTTTTCTTTCAGATCCATTCAGATTAGTTATTATATCATCCAAATCTCCTTCTTGATTCTTGTTTGACCTCTCCCTTAGGGCCCCTCTTATTTCCCTTAGGGTCTTAACCTGTCGCCTTCCATTTTGCAGCAATTGTCCCTCAAGATTTTTGTTGTTTTTTGCACCTCTTTTCAACAGATATTAGTCATTAGATCCCTATCCCTTAGACCTTAAATATTTTGGCCTTTTTTGTGTTTTGAGTCAATTTCGCCCGCCTTTAGAACAATTGCTTGGGAGCCATTCTTTTTGGGTTAGAATTATGCATCTTCAGTTGTTTATTTCACTGTTAGTTTCAATTGTATTTACAGTTATACAACATTTTTTATTTTTCTATATACACAACCGTCTGGGCTTAATTAAAATTAACACACAGATCACACACACGCACACCTAAAGTGAAGAACACTTGGTTCACACCGCCAAGTCAAGACAGAACATCGTAATTAATTTATCTTCCCCTCTATGCCTTTGTTTATCTCTCTTCATTATTTGGGTATTTGTGTCTTGCGATCATTGTGTCCCCAAGGTGTTTATACCGGAGACTGATAGGCCTTCATCCTCGGTTTCCCTTAGGAATACTTACTCCACCTCGTTACCGTCGAGTCCATTAGGGGAATTTTGATGTCTAAAATAGGCCTCCTAAGGAAAATGTACAACAAAAATAAACTTTATAAGAACCAATAGGATTCAAGATGATGATGTCAACCATGGGGGATGATTCACCATTTTCTAAGTACAACGGTAAAAGATTAAAAAATAATAAAATAATAAAACTACTTTTTCAACTCGTATTTTCAACTTATCTCCCATATTTTTTCCTCAAATTTCGAGCAGGATTACTTGTTGGATGAAAAATTTAATTCCTCATCCAAGAAGTACCCATTTTGCATACTTTCGATGTACCCTGCTACATGAAAAAAGAGAAATACATAAAAAAAACGTGATTACAATCACGTTTTTCATGTATTTCTCATTTTTCGTGTAGCAAGACCCATCAAAAGTATGAAACATGGGTAATCCTTGGATGAGGAGTTAAATTTTGCATCTAACCAATACTCCCGCTCGAAATTTGAGTAAAAACTTTGGGAGATAAGTTGAAAATATGAGTTGAAAAAGTAGTTTTTTCTTTTTTCCCTCTAAAATTTGATGATGTAATCAAATATTATTTTATTATTTACACTATTATTTTATAATTTCCTTGGGAGGCCCATTTGAGACCTCAAAATTCCCCTAATGCAGTCCTCCGACGAGTCCCTATACCAACTCTTATTCTGGTCCATCGGGCCCTCATTTTGATTCTGATCCCAGTTCCCCTCTACCTCATTCTCCCACCGTGTCAGGTGCCAATGCAGGTACTGGTCCTAATGCTGGTGGTAGCCCCAAACCTAACTCTGAATATGCTAGTAGTGGAACTAATACCAGAACCATCCCAGCTACTCCCTTGCTACCTTTTATGGCAGGTTTGAGCCTCTCTGATTTTAGTGAGTTAATCAAGCTTCCTTATGACATATCTAAATTCGAAGGAAACGTTGGAGAGGACCATACTAATCACATCCACTCCTTCCACATGTGGTGTTCATCCAACTCCATTACTGATGACTCTATCCGACTTCGGTTATTCTAGCATACACTCACGGGTGATGCTGCTAAGTGGTATGTTGACCAAGCCTCTGCCTCTCATTCCACTTTTGCGACTCTCACAAAAGCATTCCTATCCTACTTCCAGTTACCTCTCCGATGCGATACCGGTACTGAATTATTAACCGCATTCCGTCAGACTTCTGCTACCCATATTTCTAACCATGTCCAATAATGGCATAGAAGGAAGAGCTTATGTCAAGCTCCCACATTTGATAATTGTGTCTATATGGATTGGTTTCTTAGGACGCTTTTTCCCTCTATCGGTAAAGATGTCACATCCCACTTTCCTCAGGAAGAGGAAGAAGCTCTCCAAATCGTCTTGAAATATGACCCCATCTACGCTCAGTTTGGTTATGTTTATACCGTCTTACAGAATCTTCCAAGACTTGGTGGTGCCAACGCATCGGGGGCATCTCACGCCGACGACGATATCGTTGGAGCTCTTTCACATCCGTATACTCATCATCCCATGGGTTATGGTTTCCCTCGGGGAGGGGCCATCTCCTCTAGCACTTATCCCACTCCCTGCAACATGTATCCATGACAAAGCACATTTGACCCATTGCATCATCCGATGCTAGGGCCTATGGTTGCTCAATCTGTTTACCCCAATGTTTCTCAACCTCCTTACTATTTGTATCAACGGCCTAGTGCTCCATCCCCTCTGGCATTAGCACCCTAGCCTCCTATGCCTTCTCAACCTCTGCCGCAGCAGCCACCTTCCCCTCTGAGTCAGGTGTATGCACAGCAGAGCGAGACCGATCCTCAAAAATATAAGAAAAAGAGGAAAGGAAACCAAAATCAACCAACGCAAGGTAATCAAGGGCGTCAACCTAATCCACCAATCACTAACAATCAGCAACAGGGAAATCATCCCAAATAGGACATGCCTCTTTGTACGAATAAGCCTTGTTTTTATTATGGTGTGCATGGCCATCATACTCACAATTGTCCCCTTTTACCCAAAATGCGTCTGTTGTGGGAAGCATAAGCAACATCTAGAGGACAACAAGCCATGGTTTCGGCTCTTACAAATACTGTGCCTGTTCAACTGGTTGTTTTTACTGATCCCTTCCCTTAGCAAGGGTATGTGGTTGCCCAACCCCCTCAAGGTCAGGTCGCCGCTCAAACCTCTCAGTCTAGTACCTCTGATTACTAGATTCTCATGATGAATTCTGATGTGGTTAATACAGCGGATGTCAACATTCAAACTCGGTCGCGCCAATATGACAAGCCACCTGCTTCCTCTGCAACCGAGCCTCGAACCACTACTTCCACAGATTATATTTCAACACCAGATGTCCCTTTATAGATCCCTCAGCCACATGTAGAGATCCTTCCCAAGATCCAAAAAGGGCCATTATGCCAAACAATTTCTTCCTCCAAATCCACCCATAACTACAACATAATAGATGACTTAGCACAATATCCTATTGCTATGTCAACACTGGAAGTCCTCCTATCGTGACCTTCACAACGTAAAGCTCTATTATTTTCTTTGGGCATTGTGGATCCTTCACATGATCGTTTGATCCTCTTTGATGTTGACAAATCAAATCATCCCCCCCTTACCTTTATCTGTCACCTTCCAAATACCTGTCAAGATACAGAATGCCCATGTTTCGTGTTGTATCATTAACGAGGGGGCATCCACCTGCATGATGTCTACCTCTGTTTGGAAGAAACTTGGATCACCTGAGTTAGTCCCATCCACTATCACTTTGCGTGCTTCGGATGACCACTCTTCTCAGCCCCTTGGCATGTTTCGCAATTTTCATGTTACTCTTGCAGGAAAAATTGTTTTCATTGACATTGAATTCATTGATGCCCCTTTGGATTAAAACATCTTGTTGGGTCATAGCTACACCTATGCGATGTTTGTTTTCGCATCTGCAGTTCACTATAATATGTGTTTTCCTCACAATGCAAAGGTTGTCACCATTGATCAATTGACATATTACGAACTGAAGTCTCAGCTCTCTCCCGAGTCTATCATCTCTTCGATGGCCGATAAACAAACAGTCACACCTCTTACCAGTGTTTCACCTGGAGTCTATAAATATTACACCTTAATTGGTGCATTCCTTGGTCCCCCTCCTCTTGTCGTAGATCCCAGCTCATCGAATGTTTGCATGATTTGAATCATCTTGGACTAATCATAAGCGGTCTGGTTCAACCACCCAGTAGCCCAAGCCTCCACAACCTACTGGTGGTCACTCGATGGAGCCTGCAGGGCCTTCCTTTGAAGGTACCTCCTCTTCTTCTGGTATCTCTTCCACTCCTTTTCAACCAGGAATGGTTCCCCCTAGAATTTAACCAGTTGGGAGCCATTCCGCCAGACCAGTACCCCTCCGGTCAGATACCATTTTTAGCTCCCCCATTTGGAGTAATTTCGGTACTTGTTATGGCTACGTTGAGTCCTCCCAATTTGACCCTGGGGATCCCAATCTGGTACATCGATCCCCCAACCGAAACCCCACCTGGTCAACTCAAAACTTATATCTCTTTAACCTCGGTCCAACTGGTCTCCACAAGCCCTACCTTTACTTCAGTGCCTCAGCCACCTCAACATAAATCTACTCCTGTTGCGAAAGCATCTGGTCAGGAGGGAAAATCCAGAAAGAAGGAACCTACGGAAAATGGCCGCCCTAACAACTCCTGCTCCTCCTAAGCCTCCTAAGAAGTTACCTCCATGCACTTTGCACGATGTTGTTGGACATGCCACCCATAACTATCCTGAACTTCCTCGTCTCAAACCTGTGGTCAATGACTCATTTCCTGAATCCGATATCCTGAAGGTCCATGTTACCTTACCAGATTCAGTTAAGAAACTTAAATCGTTGTGCACAAATCACCCTTGTGCTTTGTGTGATCTTTATGGCCACTATTCTCACCTCTGTCCCCGTCTCGATGACTTTCGCGACACCCTTGAATCTATTCATGAAATAGAGGCTGCTCGTAGTGGACCATGTACTCCTCTACTTGTGTGTTCCGCTTTAGTGGAAATTTAGGACGTTATCATACCTCCTCCCGATGTCAAGATGATGGAATCTATGACCACCATCCACTATTTTCCATCATCTATGAGATCCTTGGTGGAACACCCCTCTAGGGATTTCCCTTCTATTTCGATTGAACCTCCTTCCAGATCACCTTGCGCTCAACATCGGTAGATGTTTCATCTACTAGCTCTTAGTCTACCCTCTGTAGCGACACATATGTGAACCATATCTCTTATGATGATGCATCAGGTAGTCTCGCCGCGTCATGTGGTACTTCTTCTGCCAATCCCCCCATCTTTCACTCTGATGAGGACATTATGGAAGCAATGACCACCCCTGAATTTCCTTGGGAAGACATGCACCTTCGTGCATACTTATTTCCGCAGCAGTCCCTTGACCAATATGGTGTGGAGTCTAAAGACTTTATCTCTGCTAAATTCGATCAGTTTTAAAATCCCATTCCTGAACCCGATGCTTCCGACAAAGAAAACATTGCCTTGGGGCCACCTTGTGCCCTGGATGAAATTGAGGCTTACACCAAGCTACTCAATATATTCTGTAATGTTTCTGCCATGTCCTATTTTGAGAGGCCTACACATGATCCTACCGTTGTTGACCATCAGATGGACACATGGCCTGATGCCTACCCTATATGTCACAAGTTGAGACACATTTCTTGACGAGAGGCTCTCAAAACCAAAATTGATAAGCTCAAGAAGGATGGTTGTTCATATCCCGTTTTCAAGAAATCAGGTATCATCCGTGTGTGTATGGACTTTCGTGACATGAATAAAGCTTGTCCCCATAATAGCTTCCCTGCATATAAATTTTACCCATAGCATCCCCCATGTCTGTTTTATTTATGCCATGCATTTAGGATTCTTAAATTTTCCATCATCTTCTCCTTTATTATCTTGTGGTGCCCTTCAGATGGATCCTTCATCCACACTATACATCGGCTAAGCCGACAGTGAAAGTCGCTACTCGTGGAATCTAGCCTCGACAGTCTAGGCCATTGTTACCCCCATACATTCGTTAGTCCTTTCTAGCAGCTTATGTATTGGATCTGCCACCAATAATCAGGCTGAATATGATGTAGTGATAGGTTTGTTATTCGATGCCCTTGACTGCTGCATCCTTCACCTTCATGTTCATTTAGATTCCCTGCTTCTTGTCATAAAATTGAATGACGTTTATCGTGTGCATAACCCTATCCTTTTTAGAAGATATTTATGAGTGAAGATATTAATGCGTGAATTTGAAACCATTACATTTAGTCATGTACCTAGAGCCCAAAATCACTATGTAGATAGCATTGTGAACAATATTCTAGATTGGTACTTATCACATGCATTTAACACAATAAAATAACATTAAACAAAAGGAGAGCCACATGCTCGTCATAAATAAAAGATGCATATCCATAGTATGTGTCTACAAAATCATAAATATATTGGAGTCCTCTACTCTAATACATCCAACGTGCTCACAACATGTTTCAAAACAAAAAATGGGGGCACCTCATGCCCCTACATCTCGTTACTATGTGGAGGGTCTCGAGCTAATAGCTCAGCTCCTGTAGCCCGCAGGTCCCGCATACCTTAACCTTCCATCGCCATGCGTCACATGACCCCTCGCCACTTCGAGGGTATACCAACACATGCCTCAATGTAGTGGTCATCTAGATCTTTCCAGCCACGCTCTCATACCCCGGTCATCAATAGCTCGCATATGTGGCGGAAATCCTCCAATAGTGCATCTGAATCTGATCAGTCAGCTCCTCTAGCTGTACTAGACCCTGTAACCCCTGGCACTGCGAGTCATCCCATATACCCAGATGGTCTCACCTGTGCTATATATTCATACCAAAAGTAAGGAATCGGTACCATATACACCATTATAAAAATTTAAAAGGCATCATAAAATACAACAACTTGTTACTCACCATCTGGTCCCCATGCTTGACCGGGCCGAAGTGGCAAGTCTGGGTCCCCCTGATAGTTCATACCACTATATGGATATTCATCTATATACATAAGCATTTGGTCCCAATGTGCAAAGAAATCGGGACGGAACACCTGCCCGACTCCCCCGCCTCCTCCTCTCCTTAATAGCCGCCCCCAGCAGCACATATTGGGCTCCTCTGGGCCCCCATTTGGGATCTTTACATGAGGAAGAAGCGTCGGGGTAGTCTCAAAGAAGAATGAGCACAACACTGTCCCAAAAGCGCAGTCATGGTTCACTTGTCGCTTGCATAGCGGAAGTTTTTGTTTCAACAACAACAACATCATCTGGGCCCATCCATAATAGGTCTTTCTTAACACACTCTCAATAAGCATCATCTACCCTCCGGTGATATGGTGGAAGGCTTGGTTGCCCAAGATCCACAGCACTGCTATGGCGACAACCTGAGTCTCTAGTCTCTTTAGGTCTCTGATCAGTATAGTTGTGCCCTTGACATACACATCCAGTCAACAAAGGCGGTCCAAAAACTTGGAAATATTCCGCCCTCATGATAGTACTGGCTGGATGTTTCCCACCATCCCCAATGGTGGTAGATCAGTCATGAAATAAATGTCATGAACATTCAGCTCAATCTGGTGCCCCTACACTATAAAGACCTCTAGTTCCGAGTCCCAATAGCTGACGATCCTGGCTAACAATGGCTCTCCTACCCTCATCAAAGGGTTCTCAACCAACTTGAGCACCCCATATCTTGCCAGTGCACCTCAAATAAGTTGATTCCCCTGGATCTCAAAATGAAGCGCCTCAAGATCTCTCTCTCTCTAGCTGATCCTTATCTCTTCCATACCTACACAAAACCATCAATTTTTCAATACGAGTAGGGAAAAATAGCCTCAAAAGCATCAAGACCCAGTTCCCAACCAAAAACATCAAAAAACCCCACTTTTGACAGCTCGTATATTTTTCAGTCCTGTACCTACGAGGTTGTAAATTTTGCCCTGAAACATACTACCCAAGTCATAGAACAAACCCCAAAAGGTGCGATTAGGCCGAGAGGAGGTCCAGAGTGTTGATCCTAGGCTCTGGGCACCTAATCAGAAATTCTAATCCACTAAAATTGAAGGTTATGGTTAGGCCACTTACCTCCAACTGATAGATCTCGATTTTGATGATTGGTTTGTCCGCTATGAACACCACAAGATTTAGGGCCTTCTCCTCCTCTCCACATTCACCCCAACTACACTTTCAAATGAATCAAATTGGAGGGAAATCGCCCTATTAAAAGATAAACCCTAATTTTTCTCTCGCCAATTGTGACCAAACTGTAGCTCCATTTGATTAATTGTCAGCATCGTTGGAAATCTCTCACCAAGCTCTAAAATGGGTGTTCGTTCATTTTTGGTGATTTGATACTTCATCTAGAAGCCTTTTTTCCACGAAGGGTCACTTCGCCACCTTCAAAATAAAATTTCTGCACTTGCGCCACTTGTACTTTGGGCACCACTTAGCCTTAATACTTGTTGACAGTTATGTCAATTTTCGTCATGAGTAACCATCTTTTGCTAATGTTTTTATGTTCCCCACTGGGCCTATTCCGTGTGGCAGCATCATCGAGTTTCCTTTTATCATAGCGTTCGAGTTGAGTCATCATCACATTCATGGAGTCTCTCTCGAGTCTCTTTTGCCTCTCGTTACAATGTTCCATCCATTCATGCCTTGTCCCTCTCTCGTGTATCCCTTTTTGGCCTCCAGTCCCATTATCTCCCATCCCCTCAGGAATCAAGTCAGTCGTTGCCAGGTCATCCCTTATTTTTATGCTATGACAAGGGAATTCATCCGTTTGCTACTCATTATCCCCCATTCCATCATCATCCTTGGTGTCAGTACATCATTTACTCTACTATATTCCCTTGTTCCTTAGTTGAGGACCCTCATTGCCTCACCTATGGCAGACCTCCTTTTTTCAACATCAGCACTTTCATTCGAGAAGACAGGTCTAGAGGGCGATGTATCTTGGTTCTAGATTCCATCATTGCTCGATGCCTCAGATCAAGCAAAGGTTCTCCTTATTTCCCTTTGACTTTATTTTTTCTCATCCGCTCCACTTTAGCATGAACGAGATTCGTATAATCAATAGTTCAGTGATCCTGCAGATTGATCCAGTGATTCCCAGGTGTGTGTGAGATGTTTTAGACCTCATGAGGGGGTGGCCCTTCAAGTAGCCCCCCACATGCCCAGATGAACTTATTCTCTTCTACAGCCTCAGATGCATCTCCGCATATTATATGGGTTAAGCCCCAGGCGCTTGCAGTGCCTCTTGCATGCATGTATCACTTAGATGATCCATTTATATTTTCAAAGCCCTTTCCTATTTTTCAAGGCTTCTCTAGTTGTTATTATATCTCATGTACTTAGATATTATTGTATTCAGTCCTGGCTACTGTCCCAGGTAGAGTATGTATGTGGGATTCATTATGTTTTTTTCTGGCCCATGTTTATGCCAGCATATCATGTAATTTATAGCTCAGTTTCATTCTACTAGGCGAACCATTATTCTTTGTACTTCGTTATCTAAGCGGGCATAGGTATGCCTAGCCCGCCTCATTGTATATAGGTACTCAACCATAAAAAGAGACTTACGGTTGTCGGTCTCGTTCCATTAGGGTTATTATCCTCTCATGCTTCTCTTCGCCTACGTATCTCTCTCTCAATGGCTCCCCTTCGGTGTCTAGTGATTGTGTTCTTACAACGTACTTTGGTCATACAATTAGCTCCTAACGCTCGCACGTTGGGGAGCAATATGTTACACCAAATTTTGGTCATCTAACCATGTATAATTAGATGGATCGAAATACACCATGTAAGACCAATTTTACCATGGTAAAATTGCTTTCACTAAGAAATAATTTAATAAATGATAGCTTATTAAGTTATTTCTCGTCCAAATAGAAAACCCCTTGAGGAATAATTAAATAAATCATTATTTATTTGATTTCCTCTAGGAATAATTGATTAAACTTCTGTTTAATTATATTATTGGTCATATTTAACCCAATTAATGAGAAATAATTAGATAAATAATTATTTATCTTATTATTCTCTAGGAATAATTAATTAAATCATTATTTAATTAATATTTCTTGTTAAATTTGACTAAATAATTTAGGAATAATAAGATAAATCTTTATTTGTTTAATTATTCCTTGATCCCATCCTTGAAATAATAAACAAATATTTTATTTGTTTATTGTTTCTAAATAAAGGGATTTAACCAATTTAAATTACTTTTCCCTCCAACAAAATATAATAAAATATTTCAAGCAGTTAGATCTAGATTTTGGTTAATAATATTTTATTATGCAACATTATCAAGGATAACTCAATATTTTGTTACAAATAGAGGGGTTTTTCCATTCATTTCGTACCTTTGATCCTTTTATCTTGGTCAGACTTTGATCCTATTATCATTGTTTATCTTTGATTCGCTTTTCTTTTGCTTATTAAGCTCCCTTTGAGTTCTACACGTCTTGGGTATTCTACAACCATTGAGAGAGAAGCTTTGAAGCTGAATCGTTTGCGGATAGCTAAGAACCCATCCCAACGAGGGGGACTCTCTATGTTCCCTTCCCAAATGTTACATAATACAAAAAATTCTTTATAATTCTTGTCTTGTCCATTACATATTTTGGAAAAACTCTTATTTCATTTTGTTGTTTAGCTGCTTTATTTGCATAGATCTGGGTTTATTTTGAATTTGTTTCGACCATCTATTGCAGATCTAAGAAGTTTTAAATTCATCTTTGTTGTTAGGTTTTTTTGTCATGTGTAGCTAAAGTGATCTCTTTTCGTACACTTGCGTTAATATTTCATACTAAGACCAAGTGTTTGTCATGTTAGCTCTCAATCTCACATATGGAAAATGAATTGCTTGGATACTTTCAAAAACGTCTTAGTGGATCCAAAA
Organism: Pinus albicaulis; assembly: GCA_034641835.2. NCBI lineage: Eukaryota > Viridiplantae > Streptophyta > Pinopsida > Pinales > Pinaceae > Pinus > Pinus albicaulis. The sequence goes on from CM076583.1 coordinate 293,204,921, forward strand.
CCCAAACCATAATTAAGAGATAAGAGATGCAAAAACCTTAAACCTAACCTTAAACAACTATCAAGATTTATTAAAAATTGAAGCACAAGGGAAGAAAGGGGTTTCATTCATATTGTAATTACTTACCATTCCATAGTTGAGCGTAATAGAGTAGTGGTATATCATAGTAGAATAAAGGAAGAAGATAACTATATAACAACCAATATAGGGTCGTAATGCCTATTTTGACATTAATTTATCTTGAGTTTTAATATAAGAAGAAAATAAAAAGCACACTCCTCATTTATTGCTAGGATTTCCCACATAGTACTTCCTACCATACATCATATAATCATTATATTGAAAACACCATTTCTTTTAATAATATCAAATTTTATTTACATTGTCAATTCATTTCAATATTTAAAGTGGTATAGCTATTATTACATATTAATCATATATAATCACCATTTCATAATATATAGTACGACTTTAATGTGTTTATAGTATCATTTTAAAATATATCGTGATGAGTAGTCCAATAAAATATCCATCACAATTTATGTATCAATAATTATTTAATATCACATCACCATAAATAAATAATGAAATATGTCAACTATATCTATTTATAATTTCTTTCTCTCAAAATTTTATAAATGAGAGAAAATATAATTACAAATTTGATCATATCATAAAGTGAAATGTTGAAAGTGCCACCCTATATCATATGCACTTTACCTATCCTTTTCATTGATAGTCACTAAATTTGCAAAGTGCTTTTTTCTCCAATATATAGATCAAATATTAGAGATTTTGTTTACTTCCTCTAATATCAAGCATCAAAAACACAACTCAAACACAATGAGAAAGGCTCATTATTATAATATTTCACAATAAAAAATGGTTTGGGAACTTCGTTAGCCATTGTAATTTTAAAAAACATTCTACATGTTTACTCTTACCTGAAAGAAAAACAAAAAGAAGGTTACCTCAAATAAAATAGAAAGAAGGTTTCACTTGAAGAATTTTAACCAACATTGTTAAGATTCATCAAACTATTTAAAAAATGGAAAGAAAGAAATTACATATTCAAAATTGAATTTTAAAAAATAGTTTTAAAGGATATTGAAGAATTGTGTCTAATAAAAAAAAAAGAATCTCCTAAACCCCATGTAATATCCCCATCCAACCTATCTAGCATTAATAAAAATATTATTAAATTATTATGTTGTAACCGCTTAAGAATTAGTTGCAAACTAATTTTATCATTCTTTAAATTGAAGAGACTATGATAATGACCAGGGAGTCAATTGTGGAGGTTATTTGGAGTATTTTTCCTCCCTGTTGCTTCTTGGATGTGGTCACTCTAACTCAATCACCTGCAAAGCCCCTACAACCATTGAAATACATATTATATTCCTTTCTAAGATGTTCCATGAAGGTACCTCATAGACGAAGGAATAAAAAAGAAAGGGAACACCATCATGTTTTGGGAAATCAAATTTCCATGGAGTTATATGCATTGGTAGCTTTGAAAACATATGAATAGTAAAACCCCTAATATTGTGTGCATAGCCTGTGAACTTGTGTTGTATTCCATTCATTATAGCTTACCATTTTTCATGGTTTTCTATTTCTATTTGGAGAAAATGATGAGGAATGGCTCTAGAAGAGGCTGGTCCCCAAAATTCTAGTGGTCAAATGGAAGATAAGTTGCATTATCTCACTTAATTTTGACTATGTAGATTAAAATTTAAGTATCCTAGGCTATTTAGAGGAAGACACTTAACAAGTTATCTCAGTTAAGATTCAAATCTTGTGCATTAAAGATAAGCTCTTGGGGATGAGATAAAAAGGGTAATCTTTAAAAAGTTTCATATTATCTTTAAAAAAATGAAGATAAATTAAGAGACAAATTTCAAATCTTATACATTAAAGATAAGCTAATGTGAGCCAAAAGAAATTTATTTAGATTATTTTCTTGAAAAGATTTAAAAAGTTTATAATCCCAAGGGAAGATAAGATAGGAAATCTTAACTACATGCATCAATTTATTATATGTCCAAGTGAAATGTGCTTACACACATTGTCTTATTATCGTGTTATATTCTCTGAGAAGAGAAAAGATTTTGCATGCATTATTTGTATTAAATTCTTGGAGAAGAGAAATGTGTATTTAATGCACAAAAAGGAAAAATAATTGGTATATATTTTCTTGGAAATGAAAAATAAAGGATTAATTAATCTGTTAATTTCCTAAAAGAATCACACACTATATTTTTAAATAGATAGGATCCATGCTATCTAGGTAACTAAGATAAATTAAAGAGGGTAATTAGTGAAATATTTTCATGGGTAGTGAAAAATAAAAGATAAAAGTTAATTAGATTAATTTTCTTGGAAGGGTTTCCATGAATCTGTATGCATATGTTACCCAGTTTGTATAGTTAAATACTGCAAGGATTTGAATGCACCCATGCTGTATAGTTAAAGACCACGAGGATTTGAGTGCAAAAAGATCGCATGGGATTTTTGTGCATGAATTGATGAAAAATAAACATTGTTTTCTTAAATTATGCATATGAAACTTGTTCATACAAGAACCAGAACGCATTATTGTTTCTTAAAAATATTATGTGCATTGGAGTAAGGGTGATTGTGTTGGAAAGAAAACACATGTTTCATGCACAAAAGGGTAGTCATTATGATATAGAAAATATGTTTTTGCATGTAGATAAAGAAATTTATCATGTTAATTTTCTTGAAAAGGATAATATCTTTAAAATATTTCTTTTTTAGACGAATTCTTTCAATTTCTTGAGTTAAACTTACCTTGTTATTGTTGTTTAGTTTTATGCATAAAGATGGTTATCTATAGTAATTTATTGAAAGGGAAGCATGAAAAACTTTCATGTAGGAAGATAAAGAAATGAGGTTATATTAAATTCCTTTTTTAACAATAATAGTTAATGATGGTAGAATTATAGAGAAAGGAATATGTGTTGTGTACATCAAAGAAGGGATATTATGATAAGCCCTTGCATGCACAAAGAATAGTCATTGTGTTATAGAGATATGTTCTTTGCATGGATAGAAGAACTATTCAAATATATTCCTTTAGAAATATTATATGTGATTACTTTTTATGTTACCATAACTATTATCTTGGTTTTTTATGGAAGAAGTATATGCATGCAAGACTTGTGTTAGTGTTCGTTTGGAAAGAATATACACTTGTATTCGGGAAATGAAAACATGTTGTGTTACCCTACATTCGAAAATATACTTTTGGAATGTATATGCATTTTCATGCATAGGAACAACATTTGTTGTGTTAGTTTTCTTTACATATTTGCATGCACCAAATGTAATAGTTGAAGTGCTATTTATTTTGATAAAGTTTACGTAATTCACATGTACGAAGATCATAATTTAGGTTTTGGTTTCCTTTAAAGACATGTCTGGACATTTGTAGCAATTTGTCTTGCAAGAATGTGTGCTTATGTGAGGGAAATATTAGTTAATGTGATATAAATTTTATAGACATCCTTTGATGGTTACATGCTTATAACTAGCACATATGCAGTGTTGTTAAAGGAAGCATGCCATGATATTTTTCTTGCATGTCATGAATGTACATGAATAGATAGAGAAGCATCCCTAGTATAGATTTATGAATGGGTGGATTAATACTTTATGTAAATTTTGACATCAATGTATGCTAATGAAAACAATAGCAGGAAATGATAGTGACTTGTGTAAAGGATAGCTTTTGCTTAACATGGTGGAAGGTAAATGATTAATTGTCCATGCAGATGAGTGCAAGCTGCAAGATGGTCCACTGTAGGAACAACCATGTCACAAAGATATGAAGATTGAATATTTTTGGGTAAATTTTATCATAATGATTGTAATAGATTTTAGCTATATATTTTACATTTAAATGACATTCCCTTGTAATATTTTATAACAATGGTTAAGGGATGGACTCCCTTATAAACCATTGAGTGATGAGTGAACACCCTCATGAGAATTTAATAATAAAATTAAACATTTTTTGGTTTTCACCCTACAGGATTTCCAGGGTATATCAGTGTTCAATGATGTGATAGATTATTGTGATGTTGATTCCTTGCCTCATATGATGTTCATAATGTCAATTATGTGATTAGTTAATCTCGTTAAATGAGTCATGAAATGGATGTAAGTTTACATCATATAGTTTATGTTAATATACTACAACTATGATTGTTAACGGTTATGCAACTTACTATGCCTTTACTAAAGTTACTCTATGAACTGATGAACATTCTAAATAATGGTTAATAGTGAGGAATCTAGAATATTAATTTGGATAGTTACCCATGTGCAATTTGTGTAAAAGAAAAATTTAACGCCATGCATTTTCATGCGAGGCTACCTGGGTATGGTTACAAGTGGTATTAGAGTTGAAGGTTGCAACACTAGCGCCTTTGGTAATTGTTAAGAAAAAATAAATCGAGGTATGCTACTTATGGGCATCATCTCAGGTATTAGTCTAAAAATATTCATATCAAATATGCAGTTACCTACTTTTGACATGATATGTGTGATTCATGTTTATAACTACATTGAAGAGTAGTAAGTAATAAATTTTGTTGTAAAACTATGTTCATGATATTTGAATCATGTTGAGGATAAAAGACAATAAAACCTTTGTTGCACTTATAAAAAACCAGAGTACTTACTAGTGAAAGTGAGAGTTGACTATCAACATTTGCATATATGACAAATTACTGATACATTTAATAAACATAACTAAAGTTACCATGCACTACTTAAAATGTTTGAATGTGTATAGCGATGGTGTGTGAAACTAATGCATGAATGAAAAATATGGGGAAATTCCTTGAAGAGGACAATAGAGTGTTTTAAAATGAAATTGAATGAACCCTTTTAGATATTAAAACTACACAATGAGTCGAATAATGATACCTAACTATAATGGCAAGTTATTGAATGAGTCATGTCATGGCTACATTAAGATTATTAGTAGCAATGATTAGTTAGGGTTGCAATTGTTGAATGAGTCATGTCATGGATACATTAAGATTATTCGTAGAATTGATTAGTTAGGGCTACATGACTAAATAATAAAAATTATCTGCATGAATTGGTTTTGATTATTTAGCTTATTGTAAGTTGTGAACAAGTGATTATGGTATTTAATTCATGTGTTAGTTTGGTGTTAACAGTGCACTGTGGGAATTAGAAATGTTTGGACTGTTACCATAACCATTATTGACATATAAACATTAATGAATATTTGTATATACTTTTATGCATTACAATATTCTATACATGAAACTAAAATGATTACGAAAGTGAATACTTGTTTAAACAATGCTTATTTATGACTAGTGTTGTTGATGATATTAAGCATGGGTAACTTAATGGCAACAATAAAACCTATGAAAGTAAAATGTTACAATGTGAATAACAACCATAGATGATAAATTATAATGTTATAATGTGAATTTTAAAAATCATAATGTATACAACCTGTATGTTAGTCATGTTTCCTACAAATATAGATATTGTGGACTCATGATGAGGGTCAAGTATAATTTCATGATGTACATAAAAGTTTCTTTTGTTTGACATATAATGTGAATATGGTTCATTATGTAAATTACTATGGGGAATATTTCTAAAAGAGAAATTTAACATGCCAGACAGTTGTGGATAGTTGTGAAAAGCCAAGAGGCCTTGGGTTGATGGTGGTCTCCTGCCCGGAGGGATTGATGGTGTTTTCCTGCTTGGATTTCCTCTCCCTAGAGATAGATGATCTCAGTAAGGGAAAAGAGTTGGCCAATGTGGTGAAGAGGAAAAAATCCTGAGGCAACTTTGTTGATTTTGGAGCTTGTTGGAGGAGGACCAAAATTCCTCATAGATGGGGCATTGTCAGAGGAATAGGTAGGACGGTGCCAAGAGGAATCCTATATTGGACCTTGTGTTGTCATTGGAATTCTTGAGCTAGTTTTCCAGTGGAATTCCAGATTGGACCTAGTATGGTCCATGTCATAGAACTGTCTGTATATGAAAATGGCTCAATCTGGTTGTGGAAATTAGTTCCCACTCCTTGGGACAGAAAATATTTTTCCATTGTAGTTCTCATAGTAGAAAAATTAACTAATATGTTATGTGTTATGTTAAAAATAAATTTTCTATATAATTGTGTAAATATTTTATGTACATTGTATTACTAATCATTTGAATGTCTTAGCAGGGTCTAGGAGACTATGCACACGGTGCATTAATTGATCATATCGATGTTTAGAGAGCCATATGCTCTTTGAATACTTTTAGAAGTACTAGGTGGATGTCTTTATGATCTTTATGAGATCTTAATGTAAATGTGCTTGAGGGTTTGTAAATTACAAGTGTTAAAATTAAGTTTTTGAGAGCTTTTATGTTAATTTTTAAACACATAAAGCAAGAAAAAAAACTCTAAAATAATAGAAACAACAGACAAATGAACCATAAAAATAACCAAAACACAACAATTGATGAAGGAGTTCACTCCTTCTGGATACATCTCCTTGGTCTAGCTTCCAATGGCTTGGCCCTCTTTCATTATGCTCAAATTGGTGATTACATACATTTATAGTGCTCAAATGGCTTCAAAACCTATTCCATCAGTTCCAGAACACCCAAAAATGCATGTGTAGCCTCTTTATGCTCCAAAATTGGTCAAAAACTCAAGAAGTTATGAGCCTCCCTAGCTTTGCTGCTAATCGCACCACAAATTCCCCAAAATCTAGACAGATCCTACAATTTCGTCCCATAATCTGCTAACCGAGCAACAAATTTCTAGAATTCCAGGAAATTTTGTCGGATCATTAATTTTCACAATGCCGCCCAAAATCTGAATTTAAAACCATTATAATATGGTTAAATAAAAAAAAATTAATAAAAAATTTCGGGTGCCTACTTTAACCGTCGCGGTTAGGGTTAGTGTGACATGGGATGTTACAGTGATGGTTTGGGTGGGTGGCTTATCCTCCGTGCCCTCGTTTCTAGTGGTATAGTCGTATGCATTAACATGTGGGGGGCCCAGGATAAGCCCTGACCCCTTACCCCAAACCCCCGGCGCATTAAATTTATATAGGAATTCAGACCATAGTTTTAATAACAAGCAACGTGGCCCAATGGTTGGGTGGTGCACTTTTTGATGCAAGGTCACCATGTCGAATCTTGCAAAGTGTTAATATTGAACCTTAACCAATTTTGGTGGCCCCCATGCTACCACGTGGCAGCCTCCGGTTGGGCCACGTGGCAGCATGTGGTTGGTCACCAACCGACCAACCAAATTCAACCAAACTAGAACCAATGAGGTTCGAACAAGTGGCGAGGCTTGATAGGCCTAAAAAAATTAAATTTTGACCAACCAGAAGAGGCCACGTGGCAGCCTATCACTAGCCAAAAATACACAGTTAGGTGTCATTATTTTGAAAATTTTGCTTGTTTGGGAAAATGAACAAAAAAAGTTTCTGAGAGCATACAGTGTCGGTTTTCTGTGAAAGGAGCTACACCAGATTTAGAACGATGAGATCTACGTGGTCGTTCAGGTTCTACACCATTCTGACAAATTTCATTTTTTAGCATAATTTTTAGCACCTGATCACACCTCCCCACTGGAAGATTTTGGACCCCAAAAACTCTTATATTACATAACATGTGGATGAGGGTACAACGCCCTCACCCTTCCAATTTCAATCCACTAGAATTTGCCTGAATTCAACAATTTGATATTTTCATGAAAACTTATCTTTTTCCTTGATTCTGGAGACCCTGTCTTGCTGTTGTAGTACCATCTTGTTGAAATTTCCCAAAATTTGCAGAACAAAAAAATATTCTTGAAGAAACAAACATGTTCCCTCCTCGATCGTGAATCAAAGGAAACTTAAACAACCTGGAATTCTTCTCACCTCGAACACTATCGACATGAAGATGTTTAGCTTGTCTTACCATGTGCTTCACTCGACTCTTGACTAAATGTGATCGCCATCACCATGCAACATCCCATTTCAAAGACAATACACTGTGAAACCCTTAAGAAAAAAATTTGATCCGAATGCCCTCTTTGTCAAATTTCTTTTGCGCTTGCTCTTTTGTCTTTTCACTCTCTTGCACGGACATCTTGTTCACATCATTGCTCAATAATGATGCATGCTTTTGCAATTTTATCACATCGTGTTGACCTATTTTTGGAGGCAACATGTTAGGCTCCTAAAACATATTATCACAAACATTAGCTACCTTAATTAAATCAGAATTTTCATTTGATGCATCACCTTGAAAGGCCTCATTGACAACATTTTGATGCATGAACATTAACAAAGCAAAATTTTGACTAGCATTCACAATTCTCTTCATTTTTCCATCATGCATAAGAGACAAACTCTTCTTCTTACTATGCGCTCTAACAATGTACTCAATCCCATTTTTGAACAAGTGATACTTATTCTCATGGCGATGAAAGATTTCTCTCCTATCATAAAGATATGGGCTACCCAAAACAATACTAGAAATATCAAGCAGAACAACATCAAGTTCAACTTCTTTAAGAAATTTTGCAGTGATTTCAAATCTAAGTATGCACTTCCTGGTCACCTACAAATTTTAATTCTTACATATCCAACCTAAAGGATAAGGTCTCAGATGTTTCTAAATTCAACTACTTGACTAAGTATTCAGAAATAAGGTTTTCTTTTGAACCACTATCAAATAGGGTGTCAATCTTGGTATGCTTTGAAATAACTCTAACATGGAAAAGTTCAATTCTTGTTTCAACATCTTGAGTACTATTTTTACAACTTGAAGAACTAGTACTTGCAATGTCCTTACCTTTCAAACCCATTATGGTGATTTTGGTTTCATCTCCAAAATCATAACCTAAATCATGAGTTATTGTTGCAACTGTCTTCTCCTTCTCCTTGTTTTTAAGCTTGTTGGGTCTCATCTCTGGATGAATTTTCCGGCAATTATCTCCATCATGCCCATCTTTAGAACAATGTTTGCATGTGAGTTTTTTTTTCTCCATCTTTATGGATGCATTGTTCTTACCTTTACCCTTGAACTTACCCTTTCCTTTCCCTTCAGACTCAAATGTATCCTCACTTGTCTCATCTTAAACATGTTTCTCTCTTGCTTCAAGATGTTTGGCCTGTACAGATACTTCATCTAAATTTTAAGGATCAAATATGAGAATAGTATGTATTAGGTAGCTATGCAAACCTCCGATGTACTTTAACAAAGTTTCTTAAGATGTCAAATCTACACCAAAATTAGTGCTCTTCTCCTAAAATCTTGAGTATAGCTTTGGACACTTTGTCCTTTACCTTGCCTAAAGTTTTTACAATCCATTATACCCTTTTGCATGTATGCTAATGTATAAAAATGTCTCCTTAAGGCAGCAAATAAATCATTCCAAGAGGTTAAGACCTTACCATGTTTCTTCATGTCCTCTTGAATTTTTGCTTCCCACCAAATAAGAGCTACACTTTCCAATCTTAGTGAAGCAAGTTGAATCTTGGTGTCATCATCCTTGATTCTTTGTATCCTAAAATACACTTCAAGTTGGCGTGCCCAATTTTCTAATCTTCCAGCATCTACCTCTCCATCATACATAGGCAAATCAAACTTAATTTCAAGCTTTAAAAATGGATTTTTACCATGACTTTTTGGAGATTTTGGAGGTGTTTGTGAATGGCTTGGTGTAGAAGAAGATGATGGTGAAGATGGTGGTGAGGATGGTGGTGAGGAGAATGGTGGTTTTTCACCATTCTTGTTACCTTTTGGAGGCTTGTCTCCATCTTCTGATTCTTCTTTTGAAGACTTATCTCCCTTTAGAGAATTGGAGCTCTCACCTTGCATCCTCGTCCTTCTCTCCTCATGGATAACTTTCATAATTCTTTTCATATCAAAGAATGATTTCCTGAAGGATTTTTCATCCTCTCCTAAATGAGACATACCTATTGAAGCTTCAACTGCAATTTGAGGAAGAATTTTTGGTGCAGATTGTAGCAAAATTTCTCTCCTTGTGCTTAACCTAACTTGAGGACTTGCAACCACAAGCTTTCCTTCTCCTCTCTTGAGCTTAAACCTTGTAAGAATCGCATACACTTGTAAATAATTAAATCCTCACATAATAAAAAAATACCAAAGGTCCGATACCAAACTTGATCTGTATGAGATCTTAATGTAAATGTCCTTGAGGGTTTGTAAATTACAAGTGTTAAAATTTAGTTTTTGAGAGATTTTATGTTAATTTTTAAACACATAAAGCATGAAAATAAACTCTGAAATAGAAGAAACAACAGAAAAATGCACCATAAAAATAACCACAACACAACAATTTATGAAGGAGTTCACCCCTCTTCAGCTACGTCTCCTTCATTCAACTTCCAATGTCTTGGCCCTCTTTCATTATGCTCTAAATGGTGATTACATATATTTACATTGCTCAAATGGCTTCAAAACCTGTTCCATCAACTCTAGAACACCAAAAAAATCCTGTCTAGCCTCTTTCTTCTCCAAAATTGGTCAAAAAATAAAGAAGTTATGAGCCTCTCTAGCTTTGCTGCTAACCACACCACAGATTCCCCAAAATACGAACGAGTCCTACGATTTCGCCCCATAATCCACTAACTGAGCAAAAAAATTTCGGAATTCCGGGCGATTTTTTTCGATCATTTATTTGTACAATGTTGCCCAAAATATGAATTTAAAACCACTATAATATGGTTAAATAATTATTTTTTTAATTAAAATTTTGGGCAGTTACGTTAATCGTCGGCGGTCAGGGCGACGGTATCACACAGCCCATTATGGTGACAGTTTGGGTGGATGGCTGATCCTCTGCACCCCTGGTTCTGGTAATATGGTTGTATGGATTAACATGTGGGGGGGTCGGGGCTAAGCCCTGGCACCTTATCCCAAACCTCTCGCGCGTTAACTTTATATAGGATTTTAGATCATAGTTTTAATAATGAGCACAGTGGCCCAATGATTGGGCGGTGTGCTGTTTGATGCAAGGTTACCATGTCGAATCATGTGAAGTTTTAATCTCGGACCTTAACCAATTTTTGTGGCCCCAGTGCTGCCAGATGGCAACCTCCGGTTGCGCCACGTGGCAGCATCTAGTTGGCCTCCAACCGACCAACCAAATTCAACCAAACCATAACCAATCAGGTTCAGACAAGTGGCGAGGCCTGACAGGCCTAAAAAAAAAAATCTTTTGACCAACCAGAAGAAGCCACGTGGCATCGTGCCACTGGCCCAAAATACACAGTCAACTGTTAGTTTTTTGAAAAAATTCCCTATTTGGGAAAACGAACATAATGCATTTTCGAGAGCAAAAGGTGCTGGTTTTCCATGAAATGAGTTGCACCAGATTCAGAACGACGAGCTCTATGCGGTCGTTCAGGTTTCACACCATTTTGAAAACTTTCATTTTTTAGCATAATTTTGAGCACCTCATCACTTTAGTAGGACCTAAGATTGTGCACATTGTGCAATGATTTATCATTTTTATGAATAGAGTGTTGGCACTCTCTAAAGACAAGGAAAATTATTCTTATTAAAATATCACTTGATATTGCATATTTGAACGACAGTTAAAATTATATTATTTGATTGAAAATGTTGTGAATGATTTGATTATGTTGGATTTGTTTAGTCTTACATTACAGGTTTCTTGTCATATATTTTTGATGTGTTTTCAAACCATTGGAGCACTTGCGTAAAAGTGACCATGACTTCCAAGGGTAATTGGTACGTAATGGTAATTTCGTATAGCGATTTTGTTTTGTTTCTATGAATTTTAATAATGGCTAAGTGGTTGAAATTAGAAATTGTTTATTTTTACAGTTGTAAATGATTATGGCTATGGATAAAACAATCTTGTTTCATTTAATGGTATTTTGGAAATGAAATTCTTTCATTGTGAAGGGAAAGTACCCCCTATTGGGTTGTTTATATTTCTATATCATAAATAAAAATTTAATGATAAACATCGAGGAGAATGTTTACTTCAAGGGGGGGCTATTCAATATCCCCAGCCAAACTATGTGGCATTAATACAAATATTATTAAATTATTATAGGTGTAACCATTCAAGAATTAGTTTCAAACTAGTTTTATCATTCTTGAAACTGAAATGACTATGAGAATGACCGAGGAGTCAATTGTGGAGGTTTTTTTTGGAGTATTCCACCTCCCTATTGATGCTTGGATGTGGTCACTCTCACCCAGTCATGTTTGAAGCCCCTACAACCATCAAAATACATTTTATATTTCCTTTCTAAGATGTGCCATGAAGGGACCTCAAATATGAAGGAATAAAAAAAATGGAACGCCACCATGTTTTGGGAAATTGCATTTCCATGGAGTTATGTGCATTGGCAGTTTTAAAAATAACTGAGTAGTAAAACCCCTACTACTGCGTGTGTATCCTGTGAACTTGTGTTGTATTCCGTTCACTATAGCTTACCATTGTTCGCGGTTTTATATTTCTATTTGGAGGAAAGGATGAGGAATTTTTATTGCCTAAATCTACCTCAGGCTGAAAGAAGGCAGAGTCTAGGGTAACATAAAACCACACTTAATCTGGTAGCTAGCCCTACCAGATCGAGAGAGGGATCTCTCCTTGTCAATCTCACCAAAAATAATCAATAAGGCTTGAGATGAATTAAAATAAAGGCTGATTTTAGGCTAGGTATACATATAAAAGAGTTTGATTTGATTTTGGGGGTTTTTTGTTAGAATCAAAGGGAAAGGAAAATTTTGGGTCCGGGAAATTATCAGTTTTGCAGAGAGCTAAATGGGGAAAAGAAGGCGATTGTTTTGATGCTTCAAAATTGAATGAAATGAATAGATTAGACAGGTGAGGAGTTGAAGAGGGCAAGAGGCATTCAAGAATCCTCTTCAGACAGTTGAAAACATGGAGAATTAAACAAAATTTCAAGGCAGAGCACTGCAAATCTAATGGATTCCACCTTTATCATTTATTTGTTTAATTTGAGAAGAAATGAGAAGGATAATGATACACATGAAACATCAGTAAAATTACAATCACAGAGAGAAACACACCATCAAAAAATAGAGCCACATGGATCCCAAAGAGTGCTACAAACCCTGGTCTATTCCTTTGCCAAAATGCAGAGAGGAAATGTACAATGAAGTGCCAAGCAATCCCAAGTGTCCAACCTATGATAATGACTAAAAAATTACAAGATATAGACCACACTAACTCATCCCTAGTCTCTAGGGGTCGAGCTCACAAGTTTAGGAGCTGTTTCAACAAGATCTAAACTAAGAACTGGAAAATAGGTAGTGGAACAGCTTGCCTCTATAAGATAGGAAACTGATTCATTCAGTTACATTTCACTTTTTGGTGAATGAGTCTACTTACATGACTGAAAATTAATCAAAATTACATAAAAACCATGAAATTACATCAAGTTACATCAAGAGTTGTACATTTGAAGATAAAAAAGTCAAACTGGCCAAAACTAGGCAAAAAACTGAGTTACTGAGTGAAAACTAGGCCAAAATTCCCAATGCGCCGCGCCTGAAATCTCTATGCGTCGCACCACTTTGGAGCTGATTTTGAGGGCCTTCCCGGAGTCCAAATTGAGTATAGGATAGCTCATTAGAAATCTCTGCCTATCTAATTTCCAACCAAAGTGTAATTTCTGAATTTGGTTGCCATTTGCTACTCCAAAAATGAGTTTTCCCAACACTGCTTCTTGTGTGTCCAAAAGAGGGCAGAAAGGTCATTTTTAAGGTGTTTTTGACCCTTCAGGAAACCCAAAACTTGTCAAAATATTTAGGTAATGGGTAGGCATGCATAAATTTTGATGAAAAATCCAGAAATACAAATTTTTCTTCAAGAGGATCTGCCAATTATAAGCGCACGCCAAGTGGCGCTACGCGTCAGGCAGGAAAATCTGTGTTAAGGCCAAAAAAATCAAAATTGAAAAAATGTGTCCCAAAATTCTTGAAATTTGGGCTGAGTGTCCTCCATCATGCACTATGCTGGGCCAAGGAAGCTTCGGCCAAAATTTGGATTCTATCATGCCTTTTCTGATGCTTTAATTCCCTCTTTAACTTCGCCTTCAGGATCTTGATTCGTGCCTTGCAAACATGATTTCTCGCCCAATAATGATTCTTCATGTGCCTGAGCACGTTATTTTCCTTGTTTGCCTTCTCCAACAGCTTCTCCAAATGAATATTGACCCTCTCATGCAAATTCTCTCGATCAACCTCAATCTCTCGCTCAAATGTGGTCAATTTGATTTTCCTCCTCTTGGTAGCTTGCTGGTTTTGCCTTCATGTTTTTGAGCGCCACGGATGAGTGGGACTAATGAGGGGAGGATTTGATGCTAGCTATAGGATTTTAGGGAATGAAAGGATTTAGGGGATGACATCTAGGGTTTTGGATGGCAATTAGTGTTTTGGGGATGTTTGACTAGGGTTTGGGATAGTGGGATTAGAGATTTAGGGTTAGTTGATTAGGGATATGGGAAATGTGGAATGGGTAGATGAGAATGTAATGAAAGGGAAAAATTAAGGAATAAAGGAGTAAGGGAGTGAGAGATAGCTAAGAGTGGAATTGGCAGTAAGAAATAGAACTCATAAACCCTATGCAACTGCTTTTGGCAAGAAATGTAAAGAGGTAGGGTTTTGATTTTTTCTCATTAAATCACCATAAGCACCAAGAGAAATTAATTCATTGGTCATGGAGGGATGTTAACTTACTTGGGAAATGAAAAATTTAGCAATTTGAGAGCTTTGGTGGAATATTTGAATGGATTTCAGGCTTTTTAGCCTAATGCGTAGTGCCATCTCAATGCGTACCGTCAGTTACAAAATTACACTGCAAACCACTGCCCAATGTGCAGCGCCTTTTTGCAGGAGGATTTTGCAGACCTTCTTGGTGTCCAAATTGGGTGTGGGATAGCTCGTTGGAAATATGATTGAGTCTACTTTCCAATCCAACTGGAATTTTTCAATTTGGAGTTCATTTGCTCTGTAAAAAATCAAATCTCCCAAGACTGGTCAAAATGTGAAAAATGAGGTTGCCTCAAGGAAGAGTGTTGTTGCAGTCAACTTTTGAAGATCTTCCTCAACTCTAAATTGAGCTCATGATAGCTCATTGGAAATAAATTTGTGTCTAGTTACCATTTGACTCATAAAGCAAGTCATTTGGCCAACCGCTAGGAGAAAACTTGATTTTCCCAAGGTCACTACAGAGGTGTATCACTTCTCCTGAGGCAACTGTATTTTTGACATTTCTCTAAAACCATGACACCTGTGTAAAAAGTGAAGGATTTTCTTCTTCCTTGGCCTATTTTGGACAAAAACCTCTCTCATTCTTCCCAAATTAATTTTTTTTTGCTCAGAAACATCATTGGAGGAAAACCTATCCCGATGTGTGGAACAAGGGATTTGTCGAGATGAAGCGAAACGAAGGGGATAAGGGGCTTACAAATTCTTGAGAAAATTTTTGGAAGTAGGGAGGAATGTTAGGAAGCAGTGGAAAGTGGAATTTCAGAGATTGAGTGAGGGGAAGGGGTCCAAAAGGGAAAAACACAGGCCTAGCCTAGAAAATTGCCAAGTTCTAGCAAGAAACTAGGGTTTGTGCGAAAATGAGGAATTTGGGGGATCTCAGTAATGGGAAGTGTTTAAAAAGGTAAATTAAGGATAAGGGAAGGTGTATGAATATCAGGATACAATTTTTGCTGATGATTTGACCATCCAAGATAAATTACCTTCAAAACCCTAAGAGAGGGAAATGAACCTTACCTAGGCACAACTGAAGCATGAACAAGGTGTAAAATGACCCAGTGGAACTTCACATGATGATGAAAACCCTCTCAATGATGGTACACTCAGCTGAATGGTGACATGGACCGAAATTTGGACAACTTTGACAAGAGTAAAAGCAAACCCTAGACCTAATACCTAGTGACCAAATTTTACTTGAAAACTCACTGAAATGACAAAATTTGACCTTGACATCTTAAAATCACTTTGTAAGAGCATTTTTTATCACTGGAGGAAGGCTGAAAATATTGACACTAACATTGACTCCAATGGGGATGGTAGCTCCTTGGAGGTGCCAAGAAATACATATCTTTAGAAAGCAGACAGTGCCTTCATCCATTGGGCAATGGAGTCAAAAAATCAAGCTGAAATGCATGACTGAAAACTGATGACTTGACGACACAAATTGACACTCACTCAAATAAAAAATGACTCGATACTTAAACACAACCGAAAAACTGGAAAATATGCTCAATATGAAGCTTATTCAATACAACCTACTCTAATTGTTCCATTCATCACCTGATCAAGTGAAATGAAACAACCAATGCAACCAAGTAAGTATTCTTGTTGTTGTTTGAATTCTCCACAAGTGCTCACTTATGAACAACAAGAGAGAACTACTGAAAAGCAACTCCCATGAAAACTTGTGAACAGATCCGTTGAATACTATGGATTCTCTATCCACCTCCAAAAACACTGCATAAGGATCTCGAAATTCATGCACACTAGGACTTAGCTCATCCAATGGATTACTTCTCTTCTTCTCATACCATGAATGCAAACTTTGATTTGAGCTTTGTGTCGAGACTCCTGCTGAAAATGACAAAGAGACCGGCTGCCGGATCAAGTTTATATCAGCACACGTTTCAAGCTTACATATAGTGAATGGAGAAGGACTTTGATTGCAGACATCATCCAACACATCAGCTATTGGATCGTGAAAATTTTGAAAAGACTGTTGCAACCCATTTTCTATTGGTTCCGATGAGATTACATGATTTCCTACATGCTGCTCATTTGAAGATATACTATGCAATTTACCCTTCAAAAACTAAAATGATCCAAAAAAAAATGGTACGGAATCATCTTATATCATTTGATCATATGTGCCAGCTTCCATGTCTTCATCTGCAACTTGACAATCAATGGCATTCGGGGGCTGAAAATCTGGATATGAGAATTTTTGAACAAGGTTTTCATTGCCCTCAAGACGATTCAGATCAAGTCTTGTCGACAGTTGATTTCTGATTGCATGGAAGTTGTCTCTGATGAACTGAAACGAATCAAAAAAAAAAGGCAAAGATCCTTCACTTACTTCAAAATTTTTTGCACTTTCCTCGTCATTGTCATAGCTGATATGCATCGGTTGATCACTGTACTCAAACTACTGAAAGTGAACTTCCTCCTTCCACAAACTAGCTGCTGATTTGTCTGCAATATTATCTTCTGTTTGGAGAACATAATCATCATCATACTGATCAAACTGAGGCTAATCATCAGTATAAAACACATCATCAAGCATACATGTCATATCAACAGATCTCTCTTCTCCAAGATGATCTATAAAACATTCATTATCAGATCTATGATGACTAGGATAAGAAACAAAATATTTTGTATCGGAAACTTGTTCTTCTTCAATCATCGAGCCATGGGCTTGAACATTATACTCATTCCTTGTGGTGATCTTTTGCATCATCTCTTCCACTACACTTACCAACATGTCAAGCTTTACCTCTAGAGATGTCGATTTCTCTAGATCTATGTTTTTCATCTCTTCTTCTTTCAACTTTTCCATTCGAATCCGCAAATGAGCCTCTAAATTTATTGCATTGTTCTGCATCTCTTCAAGTGTTGCAAGATTCTTTTCTCTCAGCTGAAACTCCATTTCCGGATCAAAGGCACTCGAGTAGTGCAAGAGAGCGGATCTAGGAGGAGGTGTTATATCAACTGGCATTGTAAAATATACTTTGTTAAATCTGGCAGAAAATTGTTTTACTGTCTCCTCTGGCAGTCTTTTCAGCTGGTTATACTCTTCTATAATCAAGAAAGGGTTCTGTTTGATGACCCACCTGTCGAGGAAAACTTTGACGAACTGCTGGAAATTTGAGATGCTCGCATCAGGCAAGTTTTTGAACCAACTCTTGACTTCGCCTTGCAAAGAAAGAGCAAAAAGCCTAATACTGACATCCTCTTCATCAACTTCAAAAATATCAAGAAAAGACTCAAAATTCATAACATGTCTCTCAGCAGTGATGTTGTCGTGTTCACCATCAAATCTTGGTAGATATAGATCATAATTTTTATGGAAAGTATGGGATATAGGAGGTAAGATCATAGGCTTGTATCGATCTGGAATTTTACAAGGTATAGGGGTATGTACAGAAGGTATAGAATCAGTCTTGGTCTCTTGAGGTTCATCAGTTTGAAGATGGTCATCACAAGATTCGGAAGAAAGGACTTGATCAAGCTCAAAAGCATGCAAATCTTTGGTATTTACAGACTTCAAAGGGAAGGAATCAACTGCAGGCCGAGGGCCTTTTCTCAAATACAATATACTTTGCAAAGCCTTCTTGAAATTTTCGGGAAAAGAGAAGAAATAATTTAGAACAAAGAACAAAATGTCTTGGATTAAATTTCAACTTGAATACCTGATCTTTCCATATTGTCCTTTCATGTTTCTGCTGGTTAGGTTCATCCTCCAGTGGAGTCCTTGGATCTGATCTTGAAACTGATTTAGAGTCACCAGGTGAATGATTTCAGCCTTGCGGTGTCTGATCGTTGTCCACAACCAACAATTAGATCTTAACTTGATTACATTTTACTGAGGAAACCAGATGTTCAGTTCATAAACTAGACTAGAGATTGACTAAAGCAGCATTCATCTAATTTCGCTAATGCAAAGCAAGAGCGTTTCGAAGGCTACCTAGCTAACTTTAGGCTCCGTCTGTAGTTTATAAAGCAAACAACAAACATTCGCTTCCCCAGTATGGTCGCCACTATGTTATTGCCTAAATATACCTCAGGCTGAAAGAAGGCAGAGTCTAGGGTAACATCAAACCACGCTTAATCTGGTAGCTAGCCCTACCAGATGGGGAGAGGGCTCTCTCCTTGTCAATCTCAGCAAAAATAATCAATAAGGCTTGAGATGACTTAAAATAAAGGCTGATTTTAGGCTAGCTATACATATAAAAGAGTTTGATTTGATTTTGGGGGTTTTTTGTTGGAATCAAAGGGAAAGGCAAATTTTGGGTCCAGGAAATGATCAGTTTTGCAGAGGGCTAAATGGGGCAAGGAAGGCAATTGTTTTGATGCTTCAAAATTGAATGAAATGAATAGATTAGACCGGTGAGGAGTTGAAGAGGGCAAGAGGCATTCAATAATCCTCTTCAGACAGTTGAAAACATGGAAAATTAAACAAAATTTCAAGGCAGAGCACTGCAAATCTAATGGATTCCACCTTTATCACTTATTTGTTTAATTTGAGAAGAAATGAGAAGGATAATGATACACATGAAAAATCAGTAAACTTACAATCAGAGAGAGAAACACACCATCAAAACATAGAGCCACATGGATCCCAAAGAGTGCTACAAACCCTAGTCTATTCCTTTGCCAAAATGCAGAGAGGAAATGTACAATGAAGTGCCAAGCAATCCCAAGTGTCCAACCTATGCTAATGACTGAAAAATTACAAGATATAGACCACACTAACTCATCCCTAGCCTCTAGGGGTCGAGCTCACAAGTTTAGAAGTTGTTTCAACAATATCTAAACTAAGAACTAGAAAATAGGCAGTGGAACAGCTTGCCTCTATAAGATAGGAAACTGACTCATTCAGTTACAATTCACTTTTTGGTGAATGAATCTACTTACATGAGTGAAAATTAATCAAAATTACATCAAAACCATGAAATTACATCAAGTTACATCAATATCTGTACATTTTAAGATAAAAAAGTCAAACTGGCCAAAACTAGGTGAAAAACTTAGTTATTGAGTGAAAACTAGGCCAAATTTCCCAATGCGCCGCGCCTGAAATCTCTATGTGTCGCGCCACTTTGGAGCTGATTTTGAGGGCCTTCTCGGAGTCCAAATTGATTGCAGGATAGCTCATTGGAAATCTCTACTTGCCTACGTCCCAACCCAAGTGGAATTTATGAATTTGGTTCCCATTTGCTTCTCCAAAAATGAGTTTTCCCAACACTGCTTCCTGTGTGTCCAAAAGAGGGCAGAAAGGTCATTTTTAGGGTGTTTTTGACCCTTCAAGCAACCCAAAAATTGTCAAAAAATTTAGGTAATGATTAGGTATGCATAAATTTTGATTAAAAATCAAAAAATACAAAGTTTTCTTGAAGAGGAGTTTCCAATTATAAGCGCGCGCCAAGTGGTGCTACGCGTCGGGCAGGAAATCCTGTGTTAAGGCCAAAAAAATCAAAATTGAAAAAATGTGTCCCAAATTTCTTGAAATTTTGGTTGAGTGTCCTCCATCATGCACTATGCTGGGCCAAGGAAGCTTCGGCCAAAATTTGGAGTCTATCGTGCCTTTCTCGACGCTTTAATGCCCTCTTTAACTTCGCCTTCAAGATCTTGATTCATGCCTTGCAAACATGATTTCTCGCCCAATAATGATTCTTCATGTGCCTGAGCACGTTCTTTTCCTTGTTGGCCTTCTCCAATAGCTTCTCCAAATGAATATTGACCCTCTCAAGCCAAGTCTCTCAATCAGCCTCAATCTCTCGCTCAAATGTGGTCAATTTGATTTTCCTCCTCTTGGCAGCTTGCCGGTTTTTCCTTCATGTTTTTGAGCGCCACGGATGAGTGGGACTGATGAGGGGAGGATTTGATGCTATCTGTAGGATTTTAGGGAATGAAATGGTTTATTGGATGACATCTAGGGTTTGGGATGGCAATTAGTGTTTTGGGGATATTTGACTAGGGTTTGGGATAGTGGGATTAGGGATTTAGGGTTAGTTGATTAGGGATATGGGAAATGTGGAATGGGTAGATGAGAATGTAATGAAAGGGAAAAATGAAGGAATAAAGGAGCAAGAGAGTGAGAGATATCTAGGAGTGGAATTGGCAGTAAGAAATAGAATTCATAAACCCTATGCAACTGCTTTTGGCAAGAAATGTAAAGAGGTAGGGTTTTGATTTTTTCTCATTAAATCACCATAAGCACCAAGAGAAATTCATTCATTGGTCATGGAGGGATGTTAACTTACTTCGGAAATGAAAAATTTAGAAATTTTATAGCTTTGGTGGAAGATTTGAATGGATTTCAGGATTTTTAGCCCAATGCGTAGCGCTATCTCAATGCGTAGCGCCAGTTACAAAATTACACTACAAACCACTGCCCAATGCGTAGCGCCATCTCAATGCGTAGCGCCTTTTTGCAGGAGGATTTTAGAGACATTCCTGGTGTCCAAATTGGGCACAGGATAGCTCTTTGGAAGTATTATTGAGATTACTTTCCAACCCAACTGGAATTTTTTAATTTGGAGTTCATTTGCCCTGTCAAAAAACAAATCTCCCAAGACTGGTCAAAATGTGCAAAATGAGGCTGCCTCAAGGAAGAGTGTTATTGCAGTCAACTTTTGAAGGTCTTCCTCAACTCTAAATTGAGCTCATGATAGCTAATTAGAAATATATTTGTGTCTAGTTATCATTTTACTCTTAAAGCAAGTCATTTGGCCATCCAAGCTAGCAGAAAACTTGATTTTCCCAAGGTCACTTCAGAGGTGTATCAATTCTCCTAAGGCAACTGTATTTTTGACATTTCTCTAAAACCATGACACTTGTGTAAAACGTGAAGGAGGTTTTTCTTCCTTGGCCTATTTTGGACAAAAACCTCTCTCAGTGTTCCAAAATTCATCTTTTCTTTCTCAGAAACGTCATTGGAGTAAAACCTATCCCGATGTGTGGAACAAGGGATTTGTCGAGATGAAGCGAAACGAAGGGGATAAGGGGGTTATAAATTCTTGAGAAAATTTTAGGAAGTAGGGCAGGATGTTAGGAAGTAGGGGAAAGTGGAATTTCATAGATTTAGTGAGGGTAAGGGGTCCAAAAGGGAAAAACACAGGCCTAGCCTGGAAAATTGCCAAGTTGTAGCAAGAAACTAGGGTTTGTGCGAAAATGAGGAATTTGGGGGATATCAGTAATGGTAAGTGCTTAATAAGGTAAATTAAGGATAGGGGAAGGCGTATGAACATCAAGATACAATTTTTGCTGACTATTTGACCTAAAAGTTGCTAGTTTTCCATGAAATGAATTGCACCAGATTCAGAACGACGAGATCTATGTGGTTGTTCACGTTTCACACCATTCCGAAAAATTTCATTTTTTAGCATAATTTTGAGCACCTCATCACTTTAGTAGGAGCTAATATTGTGCACATTGTGCAATGATTTATCATTTTTATGAATAGAGTGTTGGCACTCTCTGAAGACTAGGAAAAGTATTCTGATTAAAATATCACTTGATATTGCATATTTGAACGACAGTTAAAATTATATTATTTGATTGAAAATGTTGTGAATGATGTGATTATGTTGGATTTGTTTAGTCTTATATTAGAGGTTTCTTGTCATAGATTTTTGATGTGTTTTCAAACCATTGGAGCACTTGCGTAAAAGTGACCATGACTTCCAAGGGTAATTGGTAAGTAATGGTAATTTTGTATAGAGATTTTGTTTTGTTTCTATGAATTTTAATAATGGCTAAGTGGTTGAAATTAGAAATTGTTTATTTTTACAGTTGTAAATGATTATGGCTATGGATAAAACAATCTTGTTTCATTTAATGGTATTTTGGAAATGAAATTCTTTCATTGTGAAGGGAAAGTACCCCCTATTGGGTTGTTTATATTTCTATATCATAAATAAAAATTTAATGATAAACATCGAGGAGAATGTTTACTTCAAGGGGGGGCTATTTAATATCCCCAGCCAAACTATGTGGCATTAATACAAATATTATTAAATTATTATAGGTGTAACCATTCAAGAATTAGTTTCAAACTAGTTTTATCATTCTTGAAACTGAAATGACTATGAGAATGACCAAGGAGTCAATTGTGGAGGTTTTTTTTGGAGTATTCCGCCTCCCTATTGCTGCTTGGATGTGGTCACTCTCACCCAGTCATATTTGAAGCCCCTACAACCATCAAAATACATTTTATGTTTCCTTTATGAGATGTGCCATGAAGGGACCTCAAATATGAAGGAATAAATAAAATGGAACGCCACCATGTTTTGGGAAATTGCATTTCCATGGAGTTATGTGCATTGGCAGTTTTAAAAACAACTGAGTAGTAAAACCCCTACTACTGCGTGTGTATCCTGTGAACTTGTGTTGTCTTCCGTTCATTATAGATTACCATTTTTCGCGGTTTTCTATTTCTATTTGGAGGAAAGGATGAGGAATTTTTATTGCCTAAATCTACCTCAGGCTGAAAGAAGGGAGAGTCTAGGGTAACATAAAACCACGCTTAATCTGGTCGCTAGCCCTACCAGATCGGGAGAGGGATCTCTCCTTGTCAATCTCACCAAAAATAATCAATACGGCTTGAGATGACTTAAAATAAAGGCTGATTTTAGGCTAGGTATACATATAAAAGAGTTTGATTTGATTTTGGGGGTTTTTTATTGGAATCAAAGGGAAAGGAAAATTTTGGGTCCGGGAAATGATCAGTTTTGCAGAGGGCTAAATGGGGAAAAGAAGGCAATTGTTTTGATGCTTCAAAATTGAATGAAATGAATAGATTAGACGGGTGAGGAGTTGAAGAGGGCAAGAGGCATTCAAGAATCCTCTTCATACGGTTGAAAACATGGAAAATTAAACAAAATTTCAAGGCAGAGCACTGCAAATCTAATGGATTCCACCTTTATCACTTATTTGTTTAATTTGAGAAGAAATGAGAAGGATAATGATACACATGAAACACCAGTAAACTTACAATCACAGAGAGAAACACACCATCAAAACATAGAGCCACATGGATCCCAAAGTGTGCTACAAACCCTGGTCTATTCCTTTGCCAAAATGCAGAGAGGAAATGTACAATGAAGTGCCAAGCAATCCCAAGTGTCCAACCTATGATAATGACTGGAAAATTACAAGATATATACCACACTAACTCATCCCCAGCCTCTAGGGGTCGAGCTCACAAGTTTTAGTTAACTTTCCATGTAGATCTAAATAAGAGGCAGAAAATAAATGAGTGGAACAACTTGCCTCTATAAGATAGGAAACTGATTCATTCAGTTACATTTCACTTTTTGGTGAATGAATCTACTTACATGAGTGAAAATTAATCAAAATTACATCAAAACCATGAAATTACATCAAGTTACATCAAGAGTTGTACATTTGAAGATAAAAAATTCAAACTGGCCAAAACTAGGCGAAAAATTGAGTTACTGAGTGAAAACTAGGCCAAAATTCCCAATGCGCCACGCCTGAAATCTCAATGCGTCGCACCACTTTGGAACTGATTTTGAGGGCCTACACGGAGTCCAAATTGAGTACAGGATAGCTCATTGGAAAGCTTTGCCTGTCTACTTTCCAACCAAAGTGTAATTTCTGAATTTGGTTGCCACTTTCCACTCCAAAAATGAGTTTTCCCAACACTGCTTCTTGTGTGTCCAAAAGAGGGCAGAAAGGTCATTTTTAGGGTGTTTTTGACCCTTCAGGCAACCCAAAACTTGTCAAAATATTTAGGTAATGGGTAGGCATGCATAACGTTTGATGAAAAATCTATAAATACAAATTTTTCTTCAATAGGAGCTGCCAATTATAAGCGCGTGCCAAGTGGCGCTACGTATCGAGCCGGAAAATCTGTGTTAAGGCCAAAAAAATCAAAATTGACAAAATGTGTCCCAAATTTCTTGAAATTTGGGCTGAGTGTCCTCCATAATGCACTACGCTGGGCCAAGGAAGCTTCGGCCAAAATTTGGAGTCTATCATGCCTTTTCCGACGCTTTAATTCCCTCTTTAACTTCGCCTTCAGGATCTTGATTCGTGCCTTACAAACATGATTTCTCACCCAATAATGATTCTTCATGTGCCTGAAAACTTTATTTTCCTTTTTGGCCTTCTCCAACAACTTCTCCAAATGAATATTGACCCTCTCATGCAAATTCTCTCGATCAGCCTCAATCTCTCGCTCAAATGTGGTCAATTTGATTTTCCTCCTCTTGGCAGCTTGTCGGTTTTGCCTTCATGTTTTTGAGCGCCACGGATGAGTGGGACTAATGAGGGGAGGATTTGATGCTATCTGTAGAATTTTAGGGAATGAAATGATTTAGGGGATGACATCTAGGGTTTTGGATGGAAATTAGTGTTTTGGGGATATTTGACTAGGGTTTGGGATAGTGGGATTAGAGATTTAGGGTTAGTTGATTGGGGATATGGGAAATGTGGAATGGGTAGATGAGAATGTAACGAAAGGGAAAAATAAAGGAATAAAGGAGTAAGGGAGTGAGATATAGCTAGGAGTGGAATTGGCAGTAAGAAATAGAACTCATAAACCCTATGCAACTACTTTTGGTAAGAAATGTAAAGAGGTAGGGTTTTGATTTTTTCTCATTAAATCACCATAAGCACCAAGAGAAATTCATTCATTGGTCATGGAGGGATGTTAAATTACTTGGGAAATGAAAAATTTAGCAATTTGAGAGCTTTCGTGGAATATTTGAATGGATTTCGGGCTTTTTAGCCCAATGTGTAGCGCCATCTCAATGCGTACCGCCAGTTACAAAATTACACTGCAAACCACTGCCCAATGCGCATCGCCTTTTTGCAGGAGGCTTTTAGAGACCTTCATGGGGTCCAAATTGGGTGTGATATAGCTTTTTGGAAATATTATTGAGTCTACTTTCCAACCCAACTGGAATTTTTCAATTTGGAGTTAATTTTCTCTGTAAAAAATAAAATCTCCCAAGACTGGTCAAAATGTGCAAAATGAGGCTGCCTCAAGGAAGAGTGTTGTTGCAATAAACATTTGAAGATATTCCTCAACTCTAAATTGAGCTCATGATAGCTCATTGGAAATCTATTTGTGTCTAGTTATCACTTGACTCATAAAGCAAGTCATTTGGCCAACCAAGCTAGGAGAAAACTTGATTTTCCCAAGGTCACTTCAGAGGTGTATCAATTCTCCTAAGGAAACTTTATTTTTGAAATTTCTCTAAAACCATGACACCTGTGTAAAAGGTGAAGGATTTGTTTCTTCCTTGGCCTATTTTGGACAAAAACCTCTCTCAATTTTCCCAAATTAATTTTTTCTTGCTCAGAAACATCATTGGAGTAAAACCTATCCCGATGTGTGGAACAAGGGATTTGTCGAGATGAAGCGAAACGAAGGGGATAAGGGGCTTAAAAATTCTTGAGAAAATTTTGGGAAGTAGGGAGGAATGTTAGGAAGCAGGGGAAAGTGGAATTTCAGAGATTGAGTGAGGGGAAGGGGTCCAAAATGGAAAAACACTGGCCTAGCCTAGAAAATTGCCAAGTTCTAGCAAGAAACTAGGGTTTGTGCGAAAATGAGGAATTTTGGGGATCTCAATAATGGGAAGTGTTTAATAAGGTACATTAAGGATAAGGGAAGGTGTATGAACATCAGGATACAATTTTTGCTGATGATTTGACCATCCAAGAGAAATTACCTTCAAAACCCTAAGAGAGGGAAATGAACCTTACCTAGGCACAACTGAAGCATGAACAAGGTGTAAAATGACCCAGTGGAACTTGACATGATGATGAAAACCCTCTCAATGATGGTACACTCAGCTGAATGGTGACATGGACCGACATTTGGACAACTTTGACAGGAGTAAAAGCAAACCCTAGACCTAATACCTAGTGACCAAATTTTACTTGAAAACTCACTGAAATGATAAAATTTGACCTTGACATCTTAAAATCACTTTGTAAGAGCATGTTTGATCACTGGAGGAAGGCTACAAAGACTGACACTAACATTGACTCCAATGGGGATGGTAGCTCCTTGGAGGTGTCAAGAAATTCATATCTTTGGAAAGCAGACAGAGGCCTTCATCCATTCGGCAATGAAGTCAAAAACTCAAGCTGAAATGCATGACTGAAAACTGATGACTTGATGACACAAATTGACACTCACTCAAATAAAAAATGACTCGATACTTAAACACAACCGACAAACTGGAAAATATGCTCAATATGAAGCTTATTTAATACAACCTACTCTATTTATTCCATTCATCACCTGATCAAGTGAAATGAAACAACCAATGCAACCAAGTAAGTATTATTGCTGTTGTTTGAATTCTCCACAAGTGCTCGCTTATGAACAATAAGAGATAACTACCGAAAGGCAACTCCCATGAAAAATTGTGAACAGATCCATTGAATACTATGGATTCTCTATCCGCCTCCAAAAACACTGCATAAGGATCTCGAAATTCATGCACACTGGGACTTAGCTCATCCAATGGATTACTTCTCTTGTTATCATACCATGAATGCAAACTTTGATCTGAGCTTTGTGACGATACTCTTGCTGAAAATGAAAAAGAGATCGGCTGCCGAATCAAGTTTATATCAGCACACGTTTCAAGCTTACATATAGTCAATGGAGAAGGAATTTGATTGCAGACATCATCCAACACGTCATCTATTGGATCGTGAAAAAATTGAAAAGACTGCTGCAACCCATTTGCTATTGGTTCCGATGAGATTACATAATTTCCTACAGGCTGCTCATTTGAATATATACTATGCAATTTACGCTTCAAAAACTGAAACGATTCAAAACAAAATGGTACGGAATCATCTTGTATCATTTGATCATATGTGCCAGCTTCCATGTCTTCATCTGCAACTTGACAATCAATGGCATTCGGGGGCTGAAAATCTGGATATGAGAAGTCTTGAACAAGGTTTTCATTGCCCTCAAGATGATTCAGATCAAGACTTGTCAACGGTTGATTTCTGATTGCATGGAATTTGTCTCTGATGAACTGAAACGAATCAAAACAAAAAGGCAAAGATCCTTCACTTACTTCAAAAATTGTTGCACTTTCCTCGTCATTGTCATAGCTGATATGCATCGGTTGATCACTGTACTCAAACTACTGAAAGTGAACTTCCTCCTTCCACAAACTAGCTGTTGATTTGTCTGCAAGATTAGCTTCTGTTTGGACAACATAATCATCATCATACTGATCAAACTGAGGCAAATCATTAGTATAAAACACATCATCAAGCATACATGTCATATCAACAGATCTCTCTTCTCCAAGATGATCTACAAAACAATCATTATCAGATCTATGATGACTAGGATAAGAAACAAAATGTTTTGGATCGGCAACTTGTTCTTCTTCAATCATCAAGCCATGGGCTTGAACATTATACTCATTCCTTGTGGTGATCTTTTGCATCATCTCTTCCACTACACTTACCAACATGTCAAGCTTTACCTCTAGAGATGTCGATTTCTCTAGATCTATGTTTTTCATCTCTTCTTCTTTCAACTTTTCCCTTCGAATCCGCAAATGAGCCTCTACATTTATTGCATTGTTCTACATCTCTTCAAGTGTTGCAAGATTCTTTTCTCTCAGCTGAAACTCCATTTCCGGATCAAAGGCACTCGAGTAGTGTAAGAGAGCAAATCTAGGAGGAGGTCCTATATCAACTGGCATTGTAAAATATACTTTGTTAAATATGGCAAAAAATTGTTGTACTGTCTCCTCTGGTAGTCTTTTCAGCTGGTTATACTCTTCTATAATCAAGAAAGGGTTTTGTCTGATGACCCACCTGTCGAGGAAAAATTTGACGAACTGCTGGAAATCTGAGATGCTCGCATCAAGCAAGGTTTTGAACCAACTCTTGACTTTGCCTTGCAAAGAGAGAGCAAAAAGCCTAATACTGACATCCTCTTCATCAGCTTCAAAAAGATCAAGAAAAGACTCAAAATTCATAACATGTCTCTCAGCAGTGATGTTGTCGTGTTCACCATCAAATCTTGGTAGATATAGATCATGATTTTTATGGAAAGTATGGGATATAGGTGGTAAAATCATAGGCTTGTATCGATCTGGAATTTTACAAGGTATAGGGGTATGTACAGAAGGTATAGAATCAGTCTTGGTCTCTTGAGGTTCATCAGTTTGATGATGGTCATCACAAGATTCGGAAGAAAGGACTTGATCAAGCTCAAAAGCATGCAAATCTTTGGTATTTACAGACTTCAAAGGGAAGGAATAAACTACAGGCTGAGGGTCTTTTCTCAAATACAATATACTTTACAAAGCATTCTTGACATTTTCGGGAAAAGAGAAGAAATAATTTAGAACAAAGAACAAAATGTCTTGGATGAAATTTCAACTTGAATACCTGATCTTTCCATATTGTCCTTTCATGTTTCTGCTGGTTAGGTTCATCCTCCAGTGGAGTCCTTGGATCTGATCTCGAAACTGATTTAGAGTCACCAGGTGAATGATTTCAGCCTTGCGGTGTCTGATCGTTGTCCACAACCAACAATCAGATCTTAACTTGATTACATTTTACTGAGGAAACCAGATGTTCAGTTCATAAACTAGACTAGAGATTGACTAAAGCAGCATTCATCTAATTTCGCTAATGCAAAGCAAGAGCGTTTCGAAGGATACCTAGCTAACTTTAGGCTCTGTCTGTAGTTTATAAAGAAAAAAACAAACTTTCTCTTCCCCAATATGGTCACCACTATGTTATTGCCTAAATATACCTCAAGCTGAAAGAACGCAGAGTCTAGGGTAACATCAAACCACACTTAATTTGGTAGCTAGCCCTACCAGATCGGGAGAGGGCTCTCTCCTTGTCAATCTCAGCAAAAATAATCAATAAGGCTTGAGATGACTTAAAATAAAGGCTGATTTTAGGCTAGCTATACATATAAAAGAGTTTGATTTGATTTTGGGGGTTTTTTGTTGGAATCAAAGGGAAAGGAAAATTTTGGGTCCCGGAAATGATCAGTTTTGTAGAGGGCTAAATGAGGCAAGGAAGGCAATTGTTTTGATGCTTCAAAATTGAATGAAATGAATAGATTAGATCGGTGAGGAGTTGAAGAGGGCAAGAGGCATTCAATAATCCTCTTTAGACAGTTGAAAACATGGAAAATTAAACAAAATTTCAAGGCAGAGCACTGCAAATCTAATGGATTCCACCTTTATCACTTATTTGTTTAATTTGAGAAGAAATGAGAAGGATAATGATACACATGAAACATCAGTAAACTTACAATCATAGAGAGAAACACACCATAAAAACATAGAGCCACATGGATCCCAAAGAGTGCTACAAACCCTAGTCTATTCCTTTGCCAAAATGCAGAGAGGAAATGTACAATGAAGTGCCAAGCAATCCCAAGTGTCCAACCTATGCTAATGACTGGAAAATTACAAGATATAGACCACACTAACTCATCCCTAGCCTCTAGGGGTCGAGCTCACAATTTTAGGAGCTGTTTCAACAATATCTAAACTAAGAACTGGAAAATAGGCAGTGGAACAGCTTGCCTCTATAAGATAGGAAACTGATTCATTTAGTTACAATTCACTTTTTGGTGAATGAATCTACTTACATGAGTGAAAATTAATCAAAATTACATCAAAACCATGAAATTACATCAAGTTACATCAATATCTATACATTTGAAGATAAAAAAGTCAAACTGGCCAAAACTAGGTGAAAAACTGAGTTACTGAGTGAAAACTAGGCCAAAATTCCCAATGCGTCGCGCCTGAAATCTCTATGTGTCGCGCCACTTTGGAACTAATTTTAAGGGCCTTCCAGGAGTCCAAATTGAGTTCAGGATAGCTCATTGGAAATCTCTACCTATCTACTTTCTAACCCAAGTGGAATTTCTGAATTTGGTTTCCATTTTCTTCTCCAAAAAAGAGTTTTCCCAACACTGCTTCCTGTGTGTCCAAAAGAGGGCAGAAAGGTCATTTTTAGGGTGTTTTTGACCCTTCAAGCAACCCAAAAATTTTCAAAATATTTAGCTAATGAGTAGGAATGCATAAATTTTGATGAAAAATCTAGAAATACAAAGTTTTCTTCAAGAGGAGCTGCCAATTATAAGCGCGCACCAAGTGGCGCTACGCGTCGTGCAGGAAATCCTGTGTTAAGGCCAAAAAAATCAAAATTGAAAAAATGTGTCCCAAATTTCTTGAAATTTTGGCTGAGTGTCCTCCATCATGCACTATGCTGGGCCAAGGAAGCTTTGGCCAAAATTTGGAGTCTATCATGCCTTTTCCGATGCTTTAATGCCCTCTTTAACTTCGCCTTCAAGATCTTGATTCGTGCCTTGCAAACATGATTTCTCGCCCAATAATGATTCTTCATGTGCCTGAGCACGTTCTTTTCCTTTTTGGCCTTCTCCAACAGCTTCTCCAAATGAATATTGACCCTCTCAAGCCAAGTCTCTCGATCAGCCTCAATCTCTCACTCAAATGTGGTCAATTTGATTTTCCTCCTCTTGGCAGCTTGCCGGTTTTGCCTTCATGTTTTTGAGCGCCACATATGAGTGGGACTGATGAGGGGAGGAGTTGATGCTATCTATAGGATTTTATGGAATTAAAGGATTTAGGGGATGACATCTAGGGTTTGGGATGGCAATTAGTGTTTTGGGGATATTTGACTAGGGTTTGTGATAGTGGGATTAGGGATTTAGGGTTAGTTGATTAGGGATATGGGAAATGTGGAATGGGTAGATGAGAATGTAATGAAAGGGAAAAATGAAGGAATAAAGGAGTAAGAGAGTGAGAGATAGCTGGGAGTGGAATTGGAAGTAAGAAATAGAACTCATAAACCCTATGCAACTGCTTTTGGCAAGAAATGTAAAGAGGTAGGGTTTTGATTTTTTCTCATTAAATCACCATAAGCACCAAGAGAAATGCATTCATTGGTCATGGAGGGATGTTAACTTACTTGGGAAATGAAAAATTTAGCAATTTTAGAGCTTTGGTGGAATATTTGAATGGATTTCAGGCTTTTTAGCCCAATGCGTAGCGCCATCTCAATGTGTAGCGTCAGTTACAAAATTACACTACAAACCACTGCCCAATGCATAGCGCCATCTCAATGCGTAGAGCTTTTTTGCAGGAGGCTTTTAGAGACCTTCCTAGTGTCCAAATTGGGCAGAGGATAGCTCGTTGGAAATATTATTGAGTTTTCTTTCCAACCCAACTGGAATTTTTCAATTTGGAGTTCATTTTCCCTGTCAAAAATCAAATCTCCCGAGACTGGTCAAAATGTGCAAAATGAGGCTACCTCAAGGAAGAGTGTTGTTGCAGTCAACTTTTGAAGGTCTTCCTCAACTCTAAATTGAGCTCATGATAGCTCATTGGAAATATCTTTGTGTCTAGTTATCATTTGACTCTTAAAGCAAGTCATTTGGCCATCCAAGCTAGGAGAAAACTTGATTTTCGCAAGGTCACTTCAGAGGTGTATCAATTCTCCTAAGGCAACTGTATTTTTGACATTTCTCTAAAACCATGACACTTGTGTAAAAATTGAAGGACATTTTCCTTCCTTGGCCTATTTTGGACAAAAACCTCTCTCAGTGTTCCCAAATTAATCTTTTCTTTCTCAGAAACATCATTGGAGTAAAACCTATCCCGATGTGTGGAACAAGGGATTTGTCGAGATGAAGCGAAACGAAGGGGATAAGGGGGTTCTAAATTATTGAGAAAATTTTGGGAAGCAGGGAGGGATGTTAGGAAGTAGGGTAAAGTGGAATTTCATAGATTGAGTGAGGGGAAGGGGTCCAAAAGGACAAAACACAGGCCTAGCCTAGAAAATTGCCAAGTTGTAGCAAGAAACTAGGGTTTGTGCGAAAATGAGGAATTTGGGGGATATCAGTAATGGGAAGCGCTTAATAAGGTACATTAAGGATAGGGGAAGGTGTATGAACATCAGGATACAATTTTTGTTGATGATTTGACCTAAAAGGTTTTGGTTTTCCATGAAATGAGTTGCACCAGATTCAGAACGACGAGATCTATGCGGTCGTTCAGGTTTCACACCATTCCGAAAAAATTCATTTTTTAGCATAATTTTGAGCACCTCATCACTTTAGTAGGAGCTAATATTGTGCACATTGTGCAATGATTTATCATTTTTATGAATAGAGTGTTGGCACTCTCTGAAGACTAGGAAAAGTATTCTGATTAAAATATCACTTGATATTGCATATTTGAACGACAGTTAAAATTATATTATTTGATTGAAAATTTTGTGAATGATGTGATTATGTTGGATTTGTTTAGTCTTACATTACAGGTTTCTTTTCATAGATTTTCGATGTGTTTTCAAACCATTGGAGCACTTGCGTAAAAGTGACCATGACTTCCAAGGGTAATTGGTAAGTAATGGTAATTTCGTATAGAGATTTTGTTTTGTTTCTATGAATTTTAATAATGGCTAAGTGGTTGAAATTAGAAATTGTTTATTTTTACAGTTGTAAATGATTATGGCTATGGATAAAACAATCTTGTTTCATTTAATGGTATTTTGGAAATGAAATTCTTTCATTGTGAAGGGAAAGTACCCCCTATTGGGTTGTTTATATTTCTATATCATAAATAAAAATTTAATGATAAACATCGAGGAGAATGTTTACTTCAAGGGGGGGTTATTTAAAATCCCCAGCCAAAATATGTGGCATTAATACAAATATTATTAAATGATTATAGGTGTAACCATTCAAGAATTAGTTTCAAACTAGTTTTATCATTCTTGAAACTGAAATGACTATGAGAATGACCGAGGAGTCAATTGTGGAGGTTTTTTTTTTAGTATTCCACCTCCCTATTGCTGCTTGGATGTGGTCACTCTCACTCAGTCATCTTTGAAGCCCCTACAACCATCCAAATACATTTTATATTTCCTTTCTGAGATGTGCCATGAAGGGACCTCAAATATGAAGGAATAAAAGAAATGGAACGCCACCATGTTTTGGGAAATTGCATTTCCATGGAGTTATGTGCATTGGCGGTTTTAAAAACAACTGAGTAGTAAAACCCCTACTACTGCGTGTGTATCCTGTGAACTTGTGCTATCTTCCATTCATTATAGCTTACCATTGTTCGCGGTTTTCTATTTCTATTTGGAGGAAAGGATGAGGAATTTTTATTGCCTAAATCTACCTCAGGCTGAAAGAAGGCAGAGTCTAGGGTAACATAAAACCATGCTTAATCTGGTAGCTAGCCCTACCAGATCGAGAGAGGGAGCTCTCCTTGTCAATCTCACCAAAAATAATCAATAAGGCTTGAGATGACTTAAAATAAAGGCTGATTTTAGGCTAGGTATACATATAAAAGAGTTTGATTTGATTTTGGGGGTTTTTTGTTGGAATCAAAGGGAAAGGCAAATTTTGGGTCCAGGAAATGATCAGTTTTGCAGAGGGCGAAATGGGGAAAAGAAGGCAATTGTTTTGATGCTTCAAAATTGAATGAAATGAATAGATTAGACTGGTGAGGAGTTGAAGAGGGAAAGAGGCATTCAAGAATCCTCTTCAGGCAGTTTAAAACATGGAAAATTAAACAAAATTTCAAGGCAGAGCACTGCAAATCTAATCGATTCCACCTTTATCACTTATTTGTTTAATTTGAGAAGAAATGAGAAGGATAATGATACACATGAAACATCAGTAAAATTACAATAACAGAGAGAAAAACACCATCAAAACATATAGCCACATGGATCCCAAAGTGTGCTACAAACCCTGGTCTATTCCTTTGCCAAAATGCAGAGAGGAAATGTACAATGAAGTGCCAAGCAATCCCAAGTGTCCAACCTATGCTAATGACTGAAAAATTACAAGATATAGACCACACTAACTCATCCCCAGCCTCTAGGGGTAGAGCTCACAACTTTAGGAGCTGTTTCAACAAGATCTAAACTAAGAACTGGAAAATAGGCAGTGGAACAACTTGCCTCTATAGGATAGGAAACTGATTCATTCAGTTACATTTCACTTTTTGGTCAATGAATCTACTTACATGAGTGAAAATTAATAAAAATTACATCAAAACCATGAAATTACATCAAGTTACATCAAGATCTGTACATTTGAAGATAAAAAAGTCAAACTGGCCAAAAATACGCAAAAAGATGAGTTATTGAGTGAAAACTAGGCCAAAATTCCCAATGCGTCGCGCCTGAAATCTCTATGCATCGTACCACTTTGGAGCTGATTTTGAGGGCCTTCCCGGAGTCCAAATTGAGTACAGGATAGCTCATTGGAAAGCTCTGCCTGTCTACTTTCCAACCAAAGTGTAATTTCTGAATTTGGTTGCCATTTTCCACTCAAAAAATGATTTTTCCCAACACTGCTTCTTGTGTGTCCAAAAGAGGGCAGAAAGGTCATTTTTAGGGTGTTTTTGACCCTTCAGGCAACCCAAAACTTGTCAAAATATTTAGGTAATGGGCAGGCATGAATAAATTTTGATGAAAAATCTAGAAATACAAAGTTTTCTTCAAGAGGAGCTGCCAATTATAAGCGCGCGCCAAGTGGCGCTACGCGTCGGGCAGGAAAATCTGTGTTAAGGCCAAAAAAATCAAAATTGACAAAATGTGTCCCAAATTTCTTGAAATTTGGGCTGAGTGTCCTCCATAATGCACTATGCTGGGCCAACGAATCTTTGGCCAAAATTTTGAGTCTATCATGCCTTTTCCGACGCTTTAATTCCCTCTTTAACTTCGCCTTCAGGATCTTGATTCGTGCCTTGCAAACATGATTTCTCGCCCAATAATGATTCTTCATGTGCCTGAGCAAGTTATTTTCCTTTTTGGCCTTCTCCAACAGCTTCTCCAAATGAATATCGACCCTCTCATGCAAATTCTCTCGATCAGCCTCAATCTCTCGCTCAAATGTGGTCAATTTGATTTTCCTCCTCTTGGCAGCTTGCCGGTTTTGCCTTCATGTTTTTTAGCGCCGTGAATGAGTGGGACTAATGAGGGGAGGATTTGATGCTAGCTGTATGATTTTAGGGAATGAAATGATTTAGAGGATGACATCTAGGGTTTTGGATGGCAATTAGTGTTTTGGGGATATTTGACTAGGGTTTGGGATAGTGGGATTAGAGATTTAGGGTTAGTTGATTAGGGATATGGGAAATGTGGAATGGGTAGATGAGAATGTAACGAAAGGGAAAAATGTAGGAATAAAGGAGTAAGGGAGTGAGAGATAGCTAGGAGTGGAATTGGCAGTAAGAAATAGAACTCATAAACCCTATGCAACTGCTTTTGTCAAGAAATGTAAAGAGGTAGGGTTTTGATTTTTTCTCATTAAATCACCATATGCACCAAGATAAATTCATTCATTGGTCATGGAGGGATGTTTAATTACTTGGGAAATGAAAAATTTAGAAATTTGAGAGCTTTGGTGGAATATTTTAATGGATTTCAGGCTTTTTAGCCCAATGCGTAGCGCCATCTCAATGTGTACCGCCAGTTACAAAATTACACTGCAAACCACTGCCCAATGCACAACGCCTTTTTGCAGGAGGCTTTTGGAGACCTTCCTAGTGTCAAAATTGGGTTTGAGATAGTGCGTTGTAAATATTATTGAGTCTACTTTCCAACCCAACTGGAATTTTTCAATTTGGAGTTCATTTTCTTTGTAAAAAATCAAATCTCCCAAGATTGGTCAAAATGTGAAAAATGAGGCTGCCTCAAGGAAGAGTTGCAGTCAAATTTTTAAGATCTTCCTCAACTCTAAATTGAGCACATGATAGCTCATTGGAAATATATTTGTGTCTAGTTATCACTTGACTCATAAAGCAAGTCATTTGGCCAACCAAGCTAGGAGAAAACTTGATTTTCCCAAGGTCACTTCAGAGGTGTATCAATTCTCCTGAGGCAACTGTATTTTTGACATTTCTCTAAGACCATGACACCTGCGTAAAAAGTGAAGGATTTTTTTCTTCCTTGGCCTATTTTGGACAAAAACCTCTCTCATTTTTCCCAAATTATTTTTTTCTTGCTCAGAAACATCATTGGAGTAAAACCTATCCCGATGTGTGGAACAAGGGATTTGTCGAGATGAAACGAAACGAAGGGGATAAGGGGCTTATAAATTCTACAGAAAATTTTTTGAATTAGGGAGGAATGTAAGGAAGTAGGGGAAAGTGGAATTTCAGAGATTCAGTGAGGGGAAGGGGTCCAAAAGGGAAAAACACAGGCCTAGCCTAGAAAATTGCCAAGTTCTAGCAAGAAACTAGGGTTTGTGCGAAAATGAGGAATTTTGGGGATCTCAATAATGGGAAGTGTTTAATAAGGTACATTAATGATAAGGGAAGGTGTATGAACATCAGGATACAATTTTTGCTGATGATTTGACCATCCAAGAGAAATTACCTTCAAAACCCTAAGAGAGGGAAATGAACCTTACCTAGGCACAACTGAAGCATGAACAAGGTGTAAAATGACCCAGTGGAACTTGACATGATGATGAAAACCCTCTGAATGATGGTACACTCAGCTGAATGGTGACATGGACCGAAATTTGGACAACTTTGAAAGGAGTGAAAACAAACCCTAGACCTAATACCTAGTGACCAAATTTTACTTGAAGACTCACTGAAATGACAAAATTTGACCTTGACACCTTAAAATCACTTTGTAAGAGCATGTTTGATCACTGGAGGAAGGCTGCAAAGACTGACACTAGAATTGGCTCCAATGGGGATGGTAGCTCCTTAGAGGTGCCAAGAACTACAGATCTTTGGAAAGCAGACAGTGCCTTCATCCATTGGGCAATGGAGTCAAAAACTCAAGCTGAAATGTATGACTGAAAACTGATGACTTGATGACACACATTGACACTCACTCAACTAAAAACTGACTCGACACTTAAACACAACCGACAAACTGGAAAATATGCTCAATATGAAGCTTATTCAATACAACCTACTCTAGTTATTCCATTCATCACCTGATCAAGTGAAATGAAACAACCAATGCAACCAAGTAAGTATTCTTGCTGTTGTTTGAATTCTTCGCAAGCGCTCACTTATGAACAACAAGAGAGAACTACTGAAAGGCAACTCCCATGAAAACTTGTGAACAGATCCGTTGAATACTATGGATTCTCTATCCGCCTCCAAAAACACTGCATAAGGATCTCGAAATTCATGCACACTAGGATTTAGCTCATCCAATGGATTACTTCTCTTCTTCTCATACCATGAATGCAAATTTTGATCTGAGCTTTGTGACGAGACTCCTGCTGAAAATGACAATCAACACATGTTTCAAGCTTACATCTAGTCAATGGAGGACTTTGATTGCAGACATCATCCAACACATCAGCTATTGGATCGTGAAAAAATTGAAAAGACTACTGCAACCCATTTTCTATTGGTTCCGATGAGATTACATGATTTCCTACAGGCTACTCATTTGAAGATATACTATGCAATTTACCCTTCAAAAACTGAAATGATTCAAAATAAAATGGTACGGAATCATCTTGTATCATTTGATCATATGTGCCAGCTTCCATGTCTTCATCTGCAACTTGACAATCAATGGCATTCGGGGGCTGAAAATCTGGATATGAGAAGTCTTGAACAAGGTTTTCAATTCCCTCAAGATGATTCAGATCAAGACTTGTCGACAGTTGATTTCTGATTGCATGGAAGTTGTCTCTGATGAACTGAAATGAATCAAAACAAAAAGGCAATGATCCTTCACTTACTTCAAAATTTGTTGCACTTTCCTCGTCATTGTCATAGCTGATATGCATCGGTTGATCACTGTACTCAAACTGCTGAAAGTGAACTTCCTCCTTCCACAAACTAGCTGCTGATTTTTCTGCAAGATTAGCTTCTGTTTGGAGAACATAATCATCATCATACTGATCAAACTGAGGAAAATCATCAGTATAAAACACATCATCAAGCGTACATGTCATATCAACAGATCTCTCTTCTCCAAGATGATTTACAAAACAATCATTATCAAATCTATGATGACTAGGATAAGAAAAAAAAAAATTTGGATCGGCAACTTGTTCTTCTTCAATCATCGAGCCATGGGCTTGAACTTTATACTCATTCCTTGTGGTGATATTTTGCATCATCTCTTCCACTACACTTACCAACATGTCAAGCTTTACCTCTAGAGATGTCGATTTCTCTAGATCTATGTTTTTCATCTCTTCTTCTTTCAACTTTTCCCTTCGAATCCGCAAATGAGCCTCTACATTTATTGCATTGTTCTGCATCTCTTCAAGTGTTGCAAGATTATTTTCTCTCAGCTGAAACTCCATTTCCAGATCAAAGGCACCCGAGTAGTGCAAGAGAGTAGATCCAGGAGGAGGTCTTATATCAACTGGCATTGTAAAATATACTTTGTTAAATCTGGAAGAAAATTGTTGTACTGTCTCCTCTGGCAGTCTTTTCAACTGGTTATACTCTTCTATAATCAAGAAAGGGTTCTGTTTGATCACCCACCTGTCGAGGAAAAATTTGACGAACTGCTCGAAATCTGAGATGCTCGCATCAGGCAAGGTTTTGAACCAACTCTTGACTTCGCCTTGCAAAGAAAGAGCAAAAATCCTAATACTGACATCCTCTTCATCAACTTCAAAAAGATCAAGAAAAGACTCAAAATTCATAACATGTCTCTCAGCAGTGATGTTGTCATGTTCACCATCAAATCTTGGTAGATATAGATCATGATTTTTATGGAAAGTATGGGATATAGGAGGTAAAATCATAGGCTTGTATCGATCTAGAATTTTACAAGGTATAGGGGTATGTACAGAAGGTATAGAATCAGTCTTTTTCTCTTGAGGTTCATCAGTTTGAATATGGTCATCACAAGATTCGTAAGAAAGGACTTGATCAAGCTCAAAAGCATGCAAATCTTTGGTATTTGCAGACTTCAAAGGGAAGGAATCGACTGCAGGTCGAGGGTCTTTTCTCAAATACAATATACTTTGCAAAGCCTTCTTGACATTTTCGGGAAAAGAGAAGAAATAATTTAGAACAAAGAACAAAATGTCTTGGATGAAATTCCAACTTGAATACCTGATCTTTCCATATTGTCCTTTCATGTTTCTACTGGTTAGGTTCATCCTCCAGTGGAGTCCTTGGATCTGATCTCGAAACTGATTTAGAGTCACCAGGTGAATGATTTCAGCCTTGCGGTGTCTGATCGTTGTCCACAATCTACAATTAGATCTGAACTTGATTACATTTTACTGAGGAAACTAGATGTTCAGTTCATAAACTAGACCAGAGATTGACTAAATCAGCATTCATCTACTTTCGCTAATGCAAAGCAAGAGCGTTTCGAAGGCTACCTAGCTAACTTCAGGCTCCGTCTGTAGTTTATAAAGCAAACAACAAACATTCGCTTCCCCAGTATGGTCGCCACTATGTTATTGCCTAAATATACCTCAGGCTGAAAGAAGGCAGAGTATAGGGTAACATCAAACCACACTTAATCTGGTAGCTAGCCCTACCAGATCGGGAGAGGGCTCTCTCCTTGTCAATCTCAGCAAAAATAATCAATAAGGCTTGAGATGACTTAAAATAAAGGCTGATTTTAGGCTAGCTATACATGTAAAAGAGTTTGATTTGATTTTGGGGGTTTTTTTTTGGAATCAAAGGGAAAGGCAAATTATGGGTCTGGGAAATGATCAGTTTTGCAAAGGGATAAATGGGGCCAGGAAGGAAATTGTTTTGATGCTTCAAAATTGAATGAAATGAATAGATTAGACTGGTGAGGAGTTGAAGAGGGAAAGAGGCATTCAAGAATCCTCTTTAGACAGTTGAAAACATGGAAAATTAAACAAAATTTCAAGGCAGAGCACTGCAAATCTAATGGATTCCACCTTTATCACTTATTTGTTTAATTTGAGAAGAAATGAGAAGGATAATGATACACATGAAACATCAGTAAACTTACAATCACAGAGAGAAACACACCGTCAAAACATAGAGCCACATGGATCCCAAAGAGTGCTACAAACCCTAGTCTATTCCTTTGCCAAAATGCAGAGAGGAAATGTACAATGAAGTGCCAAGCAATCCCAACTGTCCAACCTATGATAATGACTGGAAAATTACAAGATATAGACCACACTAACTCATCCCCAGCCTCTAGGGGTTGAGCTCACAATTTTAGGAGCTTTTTCAACAAGATATAAACTAAGAACTGGAAAATAGGCAATGGAACAGCTTGCCTCTATAAGATAGGAAACTGATTCATTCAGTTACAATTCACTTTTTGGTGAATTAATCTACTTACATGAGTGAAAAATAATCAAAATTACATCAAAACCATGAAATTACATCAAGTTACATCAATATCTTTACATTTGAAGATAAAAAAGTCAAACTGGCCAAAACTAGGTGAAAAACTGAGTTACTGAGTGAAAACTAGGCCAAAATTCCCAATGCGTCGCGCCTGAAATCTCTATGTGCCGCACCGCTTTGGAGCTGATTTTGAGGGCCTTCCAGGAGTCCAAATTGAGTGTAGGATAGCTAATTGGAAATATATACCTTTCTACTTTCCAACCCAAGTGGAATTTCTGAATTTGGTTTCCATTTGCTTCTCCAAAAATGAGTTTTCCCAACACTGCTTCCTATGTGTCCAAAAGAGGGCAGAAAGGTCATTTTTAGGGTGTTTTTGACCCTTCAAGCAACCCAAAACTTCTAAAAATATTTAGGTAATGAGTAGGTATGCATAAATTTTGATGAAAAATCTAGAAATACAAAGTTTTCTTCAAGAGGAGCTGCCAATTATAAGCGCGCACCAAGTGGCGCTACGCATCGGTCAGGAAAATCTGTGTTAAGGCCAAAAAAATCAAAATTCAAAAAATGTGTCCCAAATTTCTTGAAATTTTGGATGAGTGTCCTCCATCATGCACTATGTTGCGCCAAGGAAGCTTCGGCCAAAATTTGGAGTCGATCATGCCTTTTCCGACGCTTTAATGCCCTCTTTAACTTCGCCTTCAAGATCTTGATTCGTGCCTTGCAAACATGATTTCTCTCCCAATAATGATTCTTCATGTGCCTAAGCAGGTTCTTTTCCTTGTTGGCCTTCTCCAATAGCTTCTCCAAATGAATATTGACCCTATCAAGCCAAGTCTCTCGATCAGCCTCAATCTCTCGCTCAAATGTGGTCAATTTGATTTTCCTCCTCTTGGCAGCTTGCCGGTTTTGCCTTCATGTTTTTGAGCGCCACGGATGAGTGGGACTGATGAGGGGAGGATTTGGTGATATCTGTAGGATTTTAGGGAATGAAAGGGTTTAGGGGATGAAATCTAGGGTTTGGGATGGCAATTAGTGTTTTGGGGATATTTGACTAGGGTTTGGGATAGTGGGATTAGGGATTTAGGTTTAGTTGATTAGGGATATGGGAAATGTGGAATGGGTAGATGAGAATGTAATGAAAGGAAAAAATGAAGGAATAAAGGAGTAAGAGAGTGAGAGATAGCTAGGAGTGGAATTGACAGTAATAAATACAACTCATAAACCCTATTCAACTGCTTTTGGCAAGAAATGTAAAGAGGTAGGGTTTTGATTTTTTCTAATTAAATCACCATAAGCACCAAGAGAAATTCATTCATTGGTCATGGAGGGATGTTAACTTACTTGGGAAATGAAAAATTTAGAAATTTTAGAGCTTTGGTGGAATATTTGAATGGATTTCATGCTTTTTAACCCAATGCGTAGCGCCATCTCAATGCGTAGCGCTAGTTACAAAATTACACTACAAACCACTGCCCAATGCATAGCGCCATCTCAATGCGTAGCGCCTTTTTGCAGGATGCTTTTAGAGACCTTCCTGGTGTCCAAATTGGGTGCAGGATATCTCGTTGGAAATATTATTGAGTTTACTTTCCAATCCAACTAGAATTTTTCAATTTGGAGTTCATTTGCCCTGTCAAAAATCAAATCTCCCAAGACTGGTCAAAATGTGCAAAATGAGGCTGCCTCAAGGAAGAGTGTTGTTGCAGTCAACTTTTGAAGGTCTTCCTCAACTCTAAATTGAGCTCATGATAGCTCATTGGAAATCTATTTGTGTCTAGTTATCATTTGACTCTTCAAGCAAGTCATTTGGCCATCCAAGCTAGCAGAAAACTTGATTTTCCCAAGGTCACTTCAGAGGTGTATCAATTCTCCTAAGGCAACTGTATTTTTGACATTTCTCTAAAACCATGACTCTTGTGTAAAAAGTGAAGGATTTTTTTCTTCCTTGGCCTATTTTGGACAAAAACCTCTCTCGGCGTTCCCAAATTCATCTTTTCTTTCTCAGAAACATCACTGGAGTAAAACCTATCCCAATGTGTGGAATAAGGGATTTGTCGAGATGAAGTGAAACGAAGGGGATAAGGGGGTTCTAAATTCTTGAGAAAATTTTGGGAAGTAGGGAGGGATGTTAGGAAGCAGGGGAAAGTAGAATTTCATAGATTGAGTGAGGGGAAGGGGTCCAAAATGGAAAAACACAGGCCTAGCCTAGAAAATTGCCAAGTTGTAGCAAGAAACTAGGGTTTGTGCGAAAATGAGGAATTTGGGGGATATCAGTAATGGGAAGTTCTTAATAAGGTACATTAAGGATAGGGGAAGGTGTATGAACATCAGGATACAATTTTTGCTGATGATTTGACCATCCAAGAGAAATTACCTTCAAAACCCTAAGAGAGGGAAATGAACCTTACCTAGGCACAACTGAAGCATGAACAAGGTGTAAAATGACCAAGTGGAACTTGACATGACGATGAAAACCCTCCCAATGATGGTACACTCAGCTAAATGGTTACATGGACCGACATTTGGAAAACTTTGACAGGAGTAAAAGAAAACCCTAGACCTAATACCTAGTGACCAAATTTTACTTGAAAACTCACTGAAATGACAAAATTTGACCTTGACATCTTAAAATCACTTTGTAAGAGCATGTTTGATCACTGGAGGAAGGCTGCAAAGACTGAAACTAACAGGAATGACTCTAGAAGAGGCTTCTCACCAAAATTCCAGTAGTCGAATGGAAGATAAGTTGCATCATCTGACTTAGTTTTCATTATGTAGATTAAAAGTTAAGTATGCTAGGCTATTTGGAGAAAGACACTTAAGAAGTTATCTCAATTAAACTTCAAATTTTGTGCATTAAAGATAAGCCATTGGGGATGCGATAAAAAGGGTAATCTTTGAGAAATTTCATATTATCTTAAAAAAAGAACAAAGATAAGATAAGAGTTAAATTTCAATTCTTGTACATTAATGATAAGCTAATGTGAGCCCAATGAACATTATTTAGATTATTTTCTTGAAAATATTTAAAAAGTTTATAATCCCAAGAGAAGATAAGATATGAAATAATAACTGCATGCATCAATCTATTAGATGTCCAAGTGAAATGTGCTTACACACATTATCTTATTATCGTATTAGATTATCTGAGAAGAGAAAATATTTTGCATGCATTATTTGTATTAAATTCTTGGAGAAGAGAAATGTGTATTTAATACACAAAAAGGACAACTAATTGGTATAGATTTTCTTGGAAAATAAAAAGAAATGATTATTTAATTTGTTAATTTCCTAAAAGAATCACACATTATATTTTTAAAAAGACTGCAAGGATTTGATTGCACCCATGTTGTATAGTTAAAGGTTGCAAGGATTTGAGTATAGAAAGATCACATATGAGTTTTGTGTATGAATTGATGAAAAATAAACATTGTTTTATTAAAAGATACATATAAAAATTGTTCATACAAGAACAAGAACACATGCTTGTTTCCTAAAAATATTATGTGCATTGGAGTAAGGGCGGTTATGTTGGAAAGCAAACACATGTTGCAAGCACAAAAGGGTAGTCATTGTGATATAGAAAATATGTTTTTACATGTAGATAAAGAAAGTCGTAATGTTAATTTTATTGAAAAGAATAATCTCTTTAAAAG
This sequence comes from Pinus albicaulis, assembly GCA_034641835.2. Taxonomy (NCBI): domain Eukaryota; kingdom Viridiplantae; phylum Streptophyta; class Pinopsida; order Pinales; family Pinaceae; genus Pinus; species Pinus albicaulis. The sequence goes on from CM076583.1 coordinate 293,249,727, forward strand.
ATTGCATGAGTAGATGAATTCTATCAATTTCTTAAGTTAACTTTACCTTGTTATTGTTGCCTGGTTTTATGAATAAAGATGGTTATCTATGGTAATTTATTGAAAGGGAAGAATGAGAAACTTGCATGTAGGAAGATAAAGAAATGAGGTTATATTAAATTCCTTTTTGAAGAATAATAGTTAATGATGGTAGAATTCTAGAGAAAGGAATCTGTGTTGCGTACATTAAAGAAGGGTTATGTTATAGGTCAATTTGGGCACCATTCCCAATGACCTGGTTAACTGGGCATCATCTCTAGGACCGATGATCAAGGGTCTATCATTCCCTATAATTTCAGTTGCTATATTCTCTAAGACAGAAAACAAGACAAATCAAACAAGACTTTCATCAAGCAAAGGTTTCCATGGTTTGAAGATTATTGTATAGCATATGAGAGCTCACCAACGCAGGCTCTAAGGGGCCTAAGTGCGTTGCATATGCAGGTAGCCCCATGCAAGGCTGCTCTGCAAAGCACTTCCCGACATTCAAAGGTGTGTTTGCCACTGGGGAGTGAAATTCTCAATGTTCCAGAATCTCCACTTGTCTAGTGCCTTCTAAAAGAGTTCACATGTGTCAAGCTTCAGATCCAAGTGTCCATTTGACATCTACATGAATGGAAACATGTCTTGCCTATTTTTGGAAAGCTATTGATTGCAAAACAACCTACAATTCATCTATAAATTGAACACAGATCTAAATGCTTGAGAAGGAAAAATTTGAGTAGAGAAATGCTAGAGAATTTTCAATTGAGAGTTTGATTTGTGGAGCTGCTGTTGGAGAGATTTATGCTGTGATGAGACTTGGGAACTTTGCTGAAAGGTCACTTCAAATCAGTCACTAGGTTGTAACCTCTCCTTCTATCAGCAATAAAGAGTACTTATTTTTCCCTACATGCAGCTTTGTTAACTTTGATTTTCCATATTGTAAGATCTTGTTTGATGAATGTAGTTCATGCTTTGCTGATTTAGCTAACCAGCTTGAATAGATATCTATATTATTGCATCTTCTTCTGTTTCAGTGTTATTTTTTGCAGGAAGCATTCAACTCACAAACCGCTTGAACTTGAAGCTGCAACAGAAGGAGCCATTTGGAAGCTTTTGAACAAGTAAGCCTCCAATCCTCTCTATTTATCTATTCTGAGTTAGGAGAAATGGTAGTATAGTCTTTCACCTATTGTTCTAGACTAACACTTTTCTAGGGAAGTGTAGTTTATTCGTAGATTACAATTCTGGCCCAAAAAACTGGCGACTCCGCTGGGGAGAATTTCTCTTAGTTCTAGGTGTTTTAGTCTCTATTTTGATTTCTAAATCCACCCAGTAGTTGTTTCACATAAAGATTAGACTTTTTCAGAACTTAATTTGCAAAGGTAGTGAGTTAAACAGTAGCTTTTTCTTTGTTTACTATGCCCAAAGCACCCTTAGACTAGACACAGTGCTTTGCAGAGCACTGTCTCCCTTCCAAGCCTGCGTTGCAGAGCACTGTCTCCCCTTGGAGACTGTGTTGACTCCTGAAAGTGACCAAATTCCCTTGAATTTGACTTTGCAACTTGCTTCAGTTTTGTTTTTTGTTGTGTTCTGAAAAGTTTGATGCTCAATTGACCAGTGACTCTATATACTTCTTCCTCCTTTGGCTGAAAATTTGTTCAATGTTTGTTTAGAAATTTTTTTCTTTATCATTGACAAGTTGATTTCAAAGTATTTTTTATGGTCACATTAAGAATCATTTGCTTTCGAAATAGGAAATTGTCGTAAAATCTTCATTTCCTTGATAGGATAAATTGTTGTTGAAATCCTCATTTTTCCTTCAAAGAAGAAATTGTTGTTTGTATTATTCGTTTCTCAAAAGTAAAAAGCATTTGAATTATTGATCTAGTGCACCTAGTTTCTTTTCTGCATTCATAACATTAAAGAAACTGAAAAGAAAAACTTGCATTTGCATGTAGGATTGTGTGTTTTTTGCAAAAGGAACATTAGGAAATCTTCATTTAGTTTGAGATTCATTGATTTTGTTTTTGCTCATTGATTTGTTTGCTCTCAAATTATTTTGCTCTCTTCCCTTATTAGCTAGGTTCTTCATTGAAAAACCTGAAAGTGAAAGTTTGTTTATCATTCTTAGCTGCATTTTAGTAATTTCATATACATCATCGTGGTGAACCTGAAATGAAAATTGTTAAGCATGATCAACATAAAATAAATCTCAATTTACTTAACAACGCATTGGAACATTAACGATAACATTTAGAAGGTCTAGGCTAGAGACGTGTTCCGGCGTCGTAAAACATAGCAGATGTCATTAACTTGTCTTCGATACATTCCGAGTGTGATACCTCACTCCATGTATGTAAGTATATCTTAGCTCATCCACGTACTCTCGGGTATATCGGGCGGTGTTACAGTACGATAAGTATAAAGGTGTGCTCTTACTATGTGGTTTCGCATCAGACAGCGCTAATACGGACTTGGGCCTCCACATACCTTCGGGTATATTTGGGAGGAAAAATTTTAGGTGTTATCCATCCATAGTGAACCGAGTCGGCCGCCTTGAAATTGTGATAAACCGAACACAGCATTCAGGGAGATTACCTACCCGTACTTCTTGGTTCGCCAAGAGGTATTCTGCAGTTCACAGTTTCTTGGTAAACCCTTTTTGCCAAGCATTACCCTCTTTTTATTCTTTTTTTTTTTGGATAAAATAAATCAGTAATCGTGGAAGAACACAATCCTACCCCCCGTCGTTCACGTAGATTATCTTTAAAACCACCTTTACAGCCGGAAGTTACTTCTGGTAGGCGAAGGCAATCACGATTTGCCGAATCAAGTACAATTCGTACCTCTGGCGAAACATCATCTTTTAACCCAGAGTTAGCTCAAATTTTTTCCACACATCTCGGTTCATTTACTGTTGTTGAAACGGAGTCTTCATAGCTACCCGTGGTCACGATCCATTCAATCGCTGAGACCATACCTCCTGGAACCGACATTGTTCAATCACAAATTGATCCAGATCATGTCTCTTCTTTGCCAGCACATCTGAATCCTGAAGTTGAACAACCGAAATTTGTTCCTACCTTGGTCATCCCACAAAGTTCTGTAGCTATTGAAACTCCCATATCGCACAATCAACCGTCTGAAATATATTTTGGGACTGACAGTGAAGTTCTTCCTCCTAGTTTAATCGCGATTGAAGAAATCCCACAACCTGATACACCTTTAAGTCAAACCCACTTTGGGGGAGACCTTTACCTATACCAATATTTTCCTCAATCGTTTCCATCTGCTTTTGTTGATCCTATTGCCATTCAATCACCCCTCAATTTTCGAGGGTATACATTTGATTAAACAACCATGTCTGAACCAGCATCTTCGGTTGGGTCTGATGTTCCAATTACGTCAGCCCCTACCCCCGCTACTCATTCGATGTTTACAATCTCACTAGAGACATATTTTCACGGTGGCCCTTCGGTCCCAACAAGTTACAAATCATTATCTGGCACTTTCTCTGGTGCACCTTCACGTTCATGGTCTTTTCCAATGTCCTCATATAGTGTTTTAACTGGTAGTCCTATAGTTAGTACTGAACGAATTGAATCATTACATCCATCATCAGGGCAATATCAAGTCAATCCTTGTGGGTCAATTCCTTTAAGTACCATATCAACTAGACTCCCAGCATTCAGGGAAAAATATTTTTCGTCTTATTATCCTCCTTATGCTGGGGGGCAACCTTTGGTCACCCAATATGATTGTACTCAGTCACATTTTGGTCAAACTAATGTTGACATGAATGTTTGTCAATGGTAGCCCACTCTACCTATCCAACCACAAACGGTTGTATAATCGTATCAACCAATTCAACCTATTACACCCACTTCATTACCACTTGTTAATACATCTATACCCCTGTTAAAAAATCAAAATCTTGTACATCAACCTTATCAGGTGAGCTCTTCAACTAAATATCATCACATGTTGGGTCCACAGACTCAAAATCCTTTGGTTAATTTACAACAAACTGTATCATGAATTATTTATTCACAAGCTGGTGTACCATTTTATGGGGTGTCACAAATGCAATCTGGTTATACATATCAACCAAATCCAACTTATACTAATTTGGGTTGTAATATTGGTGGATAGACCCCTTGGCAGCCACAAGCACAAATTCCTCAAACTTCATTTCAACAAGTATCATATCCAGGTTTTGGTCAACAGAACTCTCAAGCATTTTCTATGAAAAACAACCCCTATCTAGGTTACCAACATCAAATCCCATATGCTGGTGCTCAAAGACCTGTTGCCCAAGAAATTCCATCTTACTCTGGTTATACTCAACCTGACCTTAATAGACAGTTGCCTTTTGTTGCAACCTTGGAATTACCATATTTAAACTGGTTAACCAACGATCCTATCAATTATGCTCCTTGGTGGACGGTGATACCTCATAAATTACCCTCTAACATTCTTAACTTCAATGGAAACCCTGGAGAAGATCCGTCAACTCATGTTATGACTTATCATTTATGGTGTTCATCAAATTCCTTGAATGATGATTCTATTCGACTACATATTTTTCAGCATACGCTTACAGGTCCGGCTGCTAAATGGTACATTGAATTACCTAGAGCTTCTTTCAACAATTTCACTTCCTTAGCTACTGTCTTTTTAACCCATTTCCAGTTACCAATCAGATATGAAACTAGAATGGAACTCTTGACCAATTTGAAACAGAGTAATGCTACTCACATTTCAGATCATATTCATGAGTGGCGTCACCGTCGACGAATGGTTAAGACATTTGTTCCCAATCATCTCCTTGCTGAATGGTTCATTAAGTCCCTGTTACCATCTATAACTGAGGATGTGGCTAAAGGTGGCGTCATCACAGAAGAGCAAGTTATCGCTCGTGCTCAATATTTAGACTTGATTTATACTCAGTCTAGCACATTCTATGAAAAAATTTCAAATGCACCGCGATCTAATTTCAATGTTCCTCCTCAAATAAAGGACTCTCATGCCAGAGACAGCTTGATAAGCACTACAAACACACACCACACTACTGCATTTGATCCTGCTCCTACTTCCGAAATTAATGCCATGTCATTTGACAAAGGAAAAAGTGACAAGCAACCAGGAGGTAAGAAAAAGCAAACTTCTAACCCACAAGAAAGATCATCTAATCAATTGTCAAGACCACGGAAAACTCGTTATCCATGCATAATCTGTAACGAGGAAAATTTTGTTAGGATTTTCCTCACCATGCTGAAGTCTCAAAAATCATCAAAACTTCTCATGCATCAGTTGTGTTGACAGACCCATTTCCAAATCCAGACACAAATTTGGTTGTTACGGATCCAGCTCCTTGTTCCCAAGTGTTAATGTTATCCACCACAAAACCTTCACAAGATATTTTGGTGTTGACGCGGAATAAAGACTATGGTATTTCGGCCACTGAGCAACCTACTACCTTGACAACGAATCCATCTAATGATCAGTATGACCTCTTATTATTCTTGAATTGACAATTAAGCCACCAAAGGGAGTAATTCATAAATCTACATATAATCCTCGAGCAAGAGCTGCACAAAATTATAATATAGTTGAAGATTTGGCTCAATCCCCTTCAGCTATGTCTACTCTTGAGGTATTACAAAATTGTCTCTCCCAGAAGCAGGCTTTATTGTCAGCAATTGGTGGAATTGATCCGACTGATTCTAATCTTGTCATCTTTAATCATACAGGCTATGTGTCCCAGCTACCTGCAGAATTGGCATTCTCCATCCAAGTAAATGTTCTCAATCACCTTGTTCATCGCACTATTATTGATGAGGGAGAATCTACGTGCATTATGTCTCTAAATTGTTGGAAGTCACTGGCTCGCCGCGATTATCACAATCATCAACGATGTTGAAGGCTTTTGATGGAAGAACATATAAACCTTGTGGTATTATCAATAACCTGCATGTTGAATTAGGGAGAAAAATAGTAAGTATTGATGTTGAGGTTGTTGACGGACCCTTTGACTATAATATTTTACTCGAAAGACCATGGGTATATGCGATGACTGTTATTGTTTCTACATACTTCATAATGGTTTCCTCTCCACATAAAGGTACAATTACAGTCATTAATCAATTATCCTTCTTTGCCTCCGCTTCGCAGGTAACTGGAAGTGTTCCATTTGGTCACTTACCCCAACTATAAATCCAGAACATTTTTGTAGGACTCTTAAATGATTCCACTCTTATGGGAACCTTTGCATTATCGCCGCCCACGACGACGGCAAAAATTGCAAGTATAGAGACCTGCTACATGATCTCTTCCACTCTATCTGGCTTAAGGGAGAGTACGGGTGATTCTGATATTTCTATGTTGGATGATGTTTTACCACCCAACCCTATTGAGCTACAATAGAAATCAATCTATTTGGCTTGGGCGGCAATCAGAAATCAGCGTCGCCGAGTGTTTGGGTTGATCGTTCCTTAGATTTTAGTACTCCATCTGATCCATTTTTCTCAAAATTTTTGATAGATGAAAATAATTTGGAAGCTATTATGTCAGAAGGAGAACCATGGGAAGATTATCATCATCGTTCCCATCTTCCAAATTATGAAGAAAATAATCTAAGTGAACTATATCACCCATCCATCACAACTTTCTTTTCGAATTCTTTTCCAATTAATGCTATCGATTCTGAGCGAAACTTATCAAATATTGAAGAAACTATTTCTATCGATATTTCGACCAAACCTGGTGTTGTAGAAAATATTCATGTCAGTGTATCTTGTTCTCCATCATAACTTGATTCATATCGCTCTCTTTTTCGTGAATTTCGTGACGTATTCGCTTGGTCTTATGAAGAAATTTCAGGCATAGATACTAGTATAGTTGAACACACTATTAATATGTATCCTGATGTCAAACCGGTGCGTTCATCCGAAGAAAGCCGCTACCATCAAAGCAGAAGTTGAAAAAATTTTGCGTGCTGGTTTCATTTACCCTGTTAAGCTTACTGAGTGGGTTTCCAATATCGTTCCTGTTATGAAAAAACAAGGAACCATTAGAGTGTGCATCTATTATCGGGATGTTAATCATGCTTGTCCAAAAGACAACTATCCTACTCCCTTTATCGACCAGATTATTGACGACTGTGCTAGATGCGAGATTTTTTCGTTCATGGATGGATTTTCTGGCTACAATCAAATCAATATCCGCCCAGATGACCAACATAAGACAACATTCATCTATCCCTAGGGCACATTCGCATATAGGAAACTTCTGTTTGGTTTAAAGAACGCTGGGGCAACTTTTTAGAGAGCAATGGATTATGCTTTCAACGACATCAAGCACATTGTTCGACCATATCTAGACGATTTGCCAGCGGATTCATGAAATTGGACTGATCACCCGATGCATTTGAGAGCCATTTTCTTATGCTGTCGACACTACAAGATACGCCTCAATCCGCAAAAATGTGTGTTTTGTGTTGGTTCTGGTCAATTGCTCGGATTCGTAGTCTCAAAAGAAGGAATTTGAATAGACCCACTGAAGGTTCAGGCCATTCTTGATTTTCCTACACCATCAAACTTACTTCAAATACAGAAACTTCAAGGAAAGGCTAACTTCCTGAGAAGGTTTATTCCAAACTACGCCAAAATGGCTAAAGGATTTACTCGATTATTGAAAAAAGGAGTTCCCTTCCATTGGGACCAAGTTGCGCAAGCTTATTTTGATGTTGCCAAGGACCATATTGTCTGAGTTTCATTAATGTATCCTCCAAATTATCAAAATGATTATTTCCTATATATCGCTGCGCTGAAACGACCATCACTATGGTTTTGGTCCAAGTAGAAGATGGAATTGAACATCCGATCTATTATTTGAGTCATAATCTCAATGATACGGAAGTTAAGTACTCATACATGGAAAAGCTTGCCTTGGCAGCTGTTCAAGCTGTCCAAAGATTTCGCCATTATATCCTACTCTGAAAAACAACAATAGTTTCAGATTGCAACCCCATGACTTACATCTTATCACGTCAATTGTTGGGGGGCAAGTATTCAAAATGGATCGTCATTTTGCAGGAATTTGATTTGGAATTAATTAAATCCAAGTCAAAGAAATCTTTAGTTTTGGCTGAGCTTCTCTGTGACCTTCCCTATGATAGTAATCCTACTACATCGGAACCATCTATTCCAGACGAGTCTCTGTTTATGATCGGATCATCTAATCCTTGGTATGGGGATTTCATCATTTATCTCCAAACCCAAACTTTTAGACTTAATACCTCTCACTCTGACCAATGACGTATTCGATACCAAGCCAAAGATTATCTGATCGTCAGCGATACACTTTATCGTTGTGGTTTCAATACCATTTTAAGGAGGTGCCTCACTCATGAGGAGGCCGAAAAATTGTTAAATGATTGTCATGCTGGGACTTGTGGTGGCCACTTATCTGGATATGCTACCACGCAGAAGATACACTGTGCCGGTTACTTTTGGCCCACTATTTTTCGAGATTGCATCCTCGCATTCAGAAGTTGTTATGCATGCCAGATTTTTTATCGTAAAATCTGCAAACCGCCAGTGCCAATGCATCATGTTGTCTCTGCTGGACCATTTACAAAATGGGGTATTAACTTCATGACCTGTAACCCTCCTTCGTCCGGGGGGCATGGTTATATTATTGTCGTGGTCGACTATTTTACCAAATGGGCCGAAGCGATGCCTACATTTAATAACACAGGACAAACAACAACATTGTTTTTCTTCAACCATGTTATTGCACGGTTTGGGGTCCCACAGGCTATAGTTACGGATCATGGGAAGCATTTTTGCAACCATATGATGTCTGAATTGACAGCCAAGTTAGGATTTTCACACGATAATTCTACTCCTTATTATCCACAATCAAATGGACAAGTTGAGGCTATTAAAAAAATTCTTAAATGAATGCTTCAACGAATGATAGGAGTCTGTAAAAAGAACTAGCACTTGATCTTGTACTCCGCCTTGTGGGCGTATCGAACCTCGGTGAGAAACGCAACCGGATTTACTCCTTTTCAATTGGTGTATGGTCTGGAAGCTATCTTACCAATCTAATTTGAAATATCATCATTAAAACTCGTGATAGACTTGTTACCTGACACCTCAGAAGAAGAAGCACGTCTCCTTAACCTCATCCATCTTGATGAAATGCGTCGAGAAGCCCAATTGGCCAACAAAATGCATAAGAGACGTATAAAGGTGCAATACGACAAAAATGTCTAGCCTCGCATCTACTCAGAGGGTGACTTGGTCCTTCTTTACAACCAAGAAGTTGATGTAATAGGTACAGGGAAATTCGAGCCATTATGGCATGGCCCCTATATTTTCAAAAGAGTTCTTGCTAAGGGTGCCTACGATTTAGTTGATTACAATGGGATTCCATTGGCACAGCCTAGAAATGGGTTGTATTTGAAACGTTACTATGCTTAATCATGAGCATAGTAATTTTTTGTATTATATTGTTTATATGTTGTTGATTTGCATTCACTATCTTAATTTGTTTTTAAAATTTTTCTTGACGTTAGTAATCTGCTTTACATTTTTTATGGCAGATGTCTGAATCTTCGAAACCATTTGTTGGATATGCTGATGGTGCTAGTCATAGTACACAGAATCTATCCTCTGCAACGTGGGCCATTTTCGCTTCGAACGGCGAGTTAGTGAGTTTTCGAGGGATTTGTATTGGTAGATCGACAAACAATATTGCTGAGTATAGCGCGTTGATCGAACTTCTCTCTGATTCCATTTCATTTGGTATTAACCGCATAATAATAAGGTTAAACTCACAACTTGTGGTACTACAACTTACTAGTATTTATACTATTAGAAATCCGACACTTCTTAGATTGTTCCTTAGAGTTCGACTTTTGGAAAGACATTTTGATTTTGTTCAATATCAACACATTTCCGTAAATTTGAACACTTTAATTGATTCATTAGCTAATCAAGTTTAAGATAGACATTTGCATCATAGGTAAAGAAAATATTCACAACATTGAATAGGATTGTGCATTAAACATAGGAGAAAATCTGAAAACATATAGATAGATAGTTATAGGTTTTTACAAAATTTGTGCCCAAGACATGTTGGTCATCTGAACTCAAAATGTATGAAAAAAGTCATAAGTAAACTAGTGGTGCTTGTGGTAACATGCTATAGATCTAGCAATCCTACAAAGCAACCGCATCCAATGGCTAGGAGCCCCAATTGTGTGTCGCTGCAGTCGAATGGGAAGCTCTTTGATCCGGAAATCTGGAATCCCGAAGGTCAACCCCTCTATGTGCTGCTGGAGCTTAGCAAGAATCTCAGCCATATCAAGGTCCAGACTGCTCTCCCAACACCCCTCTCTGCTGGCGCATCCGCTTCGTGCTCTGGTTCCTCTACTGGTTGAACACAACCGATATCTGCATTACATCAAACATTTAGTTTAGTCTTGGAAAGAAATCAAAACACAAAAACATTGTATAAACCTTAGAAAAATCAAAAAACATGGTCAAATCATTCTTACCTATTGCACCCCACTGAGTGCCTTCTGGTAATACTAGATCTGGATCTCCTAGGAAGTCGACGTCTGCATATGCATACTCGTCAATGGCGACAATCTGTCGCTGGAACCAGGCGAAGAATGCAGTATATAACACAATGATTGATTGGCCTATGTGCCGACCCATGAATTCTACCAATCTCTGCATTCGAGGATCTCTAGGACTATATATATCCAATGTTACATGCTGTGGATGCATAAGTGGAATCCGTTCCAAAGCGAAGGAGATAAGGATGGAACCATAACTGAAATTTTTCTTCCTTCCTCCCTTTGCTTTGTTCAATTGTTCCTTTATCTGAGATAGAATAGCTTCAGACCAGTTGAAGACCTGGATCAAACAGTGAAGAAATCCGTCCACAGAAACGACCATAATCAACGACTGAAGTTCGGGGGAAAAATCAGGTTCAGAGCTCCAAAATGCAAATGGTAATTATGGAATGGTAAAAATGAATAATGAAACTACTTTATATAGTCATTTAATTGCTTGCAAGTTAAATTTATTGCTATGACTATAGTTTTATTATGTTTTTATCATGAAACAGGTATTTTTAATCCATTTAGTGTTGTTCTGAATAGGAAATACAACTGACGAACAGATTAGTCATGCAGATTTATTTCAAAGGAAGACTTGACCACAAAGCGTACTTTTTCTCCTTTTTTTCAATCTTTGTTAAAAAACAAAAAAGGATTTGAAGCGCACTTTTATCTCTTTTTCTAGCTTCGATAACAGCGAAAAAGGAACCCCTGAAGTCTCCTTTCAGCTCTTTTCAGACTCCGATAATGTGAAAATATTTTCGAGCACTTGTCATTTCGAGCTCGTTAAAGTAAATGAATTGATATCTACTCAGTATAAGTTTAACCCTTTTCCAGACTGAGATGGATTATTTATGAAAAGGGAATACCTTGGTTAAACATGACCAAAGAGGTTCTTTCAGATATTATTTTACACATTTTCGGATCTGAGAGACAAATTTACAAAAAAGTACTTTTGGAGTTCTCTTTCGTCCTCTTTTTCAGACTCTCTAAATATGAAAAAGGACTGGGCTATCACTATCGTTAAGCTCGTTAAAACATAAAATAGCGACGGGCTTGTCGATCATGGCAAGAATCGAGTTTCATTCATCACTAGACTCGTTAAATTATTAAATAGTGATACTTTATTCGCCCGAAGGGTTGAATTACAGATCAAGCAAATGTTATCCTCCTCAAGCTTGTTAAAAAATAAAGAGGTACTGTTCGAAAAATGACCGGCGAAAATTTGGGAAAAGTAAGAAAAGTTTCTTTTTGGTAGCAAGTCGCTCTTGAACATGACACTTCTTTCACTCCATGTCCATGACTATTTGGGTTGGGTAATCATCTTGACGGTTCATTCACACCTATGGTTCATCATACCTTCACTTCAGTTTTGGGTCAATGCTGCCAACTCATCATAGTGTCACCAATATGTTCAAGAGAAGTCATCCAGTGATTAAAAACTCATCCATCTGCAATACTCGTAAACCTTCATTTTCATGACCGTCATCCCTGAAAAATTGCTATATCAAGTGATACCCTTGTCTCCGAAATCAGTAACTCCAGTTTTGCAATAAGGTGACTTCCTGTCGACAACATATCAATACCCAGGAATTTCACGTAGAAACATCAGATTCCAATACCATGAGGCTTGTTATAGCATCGACAAGATCTTCGCTTCCAGACTTTTGACCGAAATATTTTGTTTGGCATTTGACATCAAATCATCTATTCACGCCTTACGAAATGTATTGCAATACCTTGAGGGCCATTGAAATTAATGGTGGTTCTCTCGCATTTGTGAACAACTCACATTATTGGCTGGTAATCAAACGATGTCTTTCCATGTTTGACTACAAATCATATATTCGCATGGCTAGACTTGTACCCGAATGATCGAGTGAATGAGATAAGAAGACCCTGGATCTAGTTTCAACCATCTGGGCTGCGATTTCAGGATTGTTGTACACATCATCTGTACGGTGACCTTACATACAGATTGTCATCCAAACATGGGCCTATATCTGTAGGCATGTTTGCATCTGGGCAAAATACCAATGTAGACGACTTTCTGAATTATGTACATGTTATTAGATTGTTTATGTGCTGACTATGGGAATGCCTACCCTTAGCAATTATGATCAATAGAGGATATATCATGATGTAATGTATTGTAAGATTGATGCAGGTGACCATTCTGCTTCATTTCCAGGCTCATCACAGTGTAAAGCATCTCAATCAAATGTTCTTATTATTTGGATCTCATGTTTTAGGGGGAAATTGTTATAGGTCAATTTGGGCACCATTCCCAATGACCTAGTTAACTGGGCATCATCTCCAGGACCGATGATGAGGGGTCTATCATTCCCTATCATTTCAGTTGCTATATGCTCTAAGATAGAAAACAAGACAAATCAAACAAAACTTTCGTCAAGCAAAGGTTTCCATGGTTTTAAGCTTATTGTATAGCATAAGAGAGCTCACCAACGCAGGCTCTAAGGGGCCTAAGTGCGTTGCATATGCAAGTAGCCCCATGCAAGGCTGCTCTGCAAAGCACTTCTTGACATTCAAAGGTGTGTTGGTCACATTGGGAGCAAAATTTTCATTGTTCCGGAATCTCTACTTGGCCAGTGCCTTCCAGAAGAGTTCATATGTGTCAAACTTCGGATCCACATGTGTCAAGTGTTCATTTGACATCTACATGAATGGAAACATGTCTTGCCTATTTTTGGAAAGCTATTGATTGCAAAACAACCTACAGTTCATCTATAAATTGAACACAGATCTAAGTGTTTGAGAAGGAAGAATTTGAGTAGAGAAATGCTAGAGAATTTTCAATTGAGAGTTTGATTTGTGGAGCTACTGCTGGAGAGATTTATGCTGTGATGAGACTTGGGAACTTTGATGGAAGGTCACTTCAAATCAGTCACTAGGTTGTAACCTCTCCTTCTATCATCAATAAAGAGTACTTCTTATTTTTCCCTACATGCATCTATGTTAACTTTGATTTTACATATTGTAAGATCTTGGTTGATGAATGTAGTTTATGCTTTACTGATTTAGCTAACTAGCTTGAATAGATATCTATATTATTGCATCTTCTGTTGTTTCAGTGTTCTTTCTTGCAGGAAGCATTCAGCTCACAAACCACTTGAACTTGAAGCTGCAACAGAAGTGACAGAAGGAGCCATTTCGAAGCTTTTGAACAAGTAAGCCTCCAATCCTCTCTGTGTATCTATTTTGAGTTAGGAGAAATGGTAGTATATTCTTTCACATGTTGTTCTAGACTAACACCTATCTAGGGAAGCGTAGTTTATCCGTAGATTACAATTCTGGCCCAACAGGTTATTATTATAAGCCCTTGCATGCACAAAGGATAGTCATTGTGTTATAGAGATATGATCTTTGCATGGATAGAAGAACTATTGAACTATATTCCTTTAGAAAGATTATATGTGATTACTTTTTATGCTATTATAACTAGTATCTTGGTTTCTTTTGGAATAAGATGTATAAGCATGCAGGAATTGTGTTAGTGTTCGTTTGGAAAGAATATAAATTTGTATGACGTTGGAAAATATCCTTTTGGAAAGTATATGCATTTGCATACATAGAAACAACATTTGTTGTGTTAAATTTCTTTACATATTGGCATGCACCTAGTAGCAATTTTTCTTACAAGAATGTGTGCTTATGCGAGGGAAATATTAGTTAATGTGATATGCATTTTATAGACATCCTTTGATGGTTGCATGGTTATAACTAGTGCATATGCAGTGTTGTAAAAGGAAGCATGTCATGATATTTTTCTTGCATGTCATGAATGTACATGAATAGACGAAGAAACATCCCTAGTATAGATTTATGAATGGGTTGATCAATACTTTATGTAAATTTTAACATCAATGTATGTTAACGACAACAATAATAGGAAATGATGGTGACTTGTGCAAATGATAGATTTTTCTTAACATGGTGTTAGGTAAATGATTAATGATCCATGCACATGAGTGCATGTTGTAGGATGGTCCACTGTAGGAACAATCATGCCACAAAGATATGAAGATTGAAGATTTGTGGGTAAATGCTATCATAATGATTGTAATAGCTTTTAGCTAGATATTTTATATTTAAACGACATTTCCTTGTAAGACTTTATAACAATAGTTAAGGGATGGACTCCCTTATAAACCATAGGGCTTAACGCCCTCACGAGCGTTTAATAATAAATTTAAACGTTTGTTGGTTTTCACCCTACGAGGTTTCTAGGGTACATCGGTGTTCAATGATGTGATTGATTATTGTGATATTGATTCATTGCCTCATGTGATGTTCATAATGTCAAGTATGTGATTAGCTAATCTGGTTAATGGTGATATTGATTCTTTGCCTTATGTGATGTTCATAATGTGAAGTATGTGATTAGTTAATCTGGTTAAAGGAGTCATGAAATGGATGTAAGGTTACATAGTATAGTTTATGTTAATATACTACAACCATGGTTGCTAATGGTTATGCAACTTACTATGTCTTTACTAGGGTTGTTAATATACTACAACCATAGTTGTTAATGGTTATGCAACTTACTATGTCTTTACTAGGGTTACTCTATGAACCGATGAACATTCTAACTAAATATTAATAATGAAAAATCTAAAATAGTGATTTGGATAATTACCCATGAACAATTTGTGTGAAAAAAAAATTAATGCCATGCATTTTCACGCTAAGTTATGTTATACTCCATATCTAAAGACAACCAATACCAAGTTTATCTAAAACCCATGAATAACATTTTAATGTTGAATTTTGTATTAGTGGTTAAATTTTATTTTATTTTAATTAACTTTATTTTATTTTAAATTTAATTTTTTTATATTTTTATTTTTCATATAAATTAATAAAATTAGTTTAGGTTAAAAAATATATATTTATAAATTAATGGTTTTTAAAATATAAATAATAAATAATTTGAAAAAATTTTAAACCTTATATGATATAAAATAAAAAATTGTCCAATATTATTTGAAGAAATGTGTTGCATAAAAAAATGGAATCTCTTAAAAGCCATATCTAAAGCAGCCCATGCAAAGTTTATCCAAAACCCATGAATAACATTTCTGCAAAGTTTATCCAAAACCCATGAATAACATTTTAGTGTAGAATTTTGTTTTTGTGGTTGAATTTCTGAAGAGCCACATTTATGAATAACATTTTAGTGTTGAATTTTGTCTTCTTTGTCCAAAACCTATGAATAACATTTTAGTGTAGAATTTTGTCTTTTGATTGAATTTTGCCTTGTTAAGTAAGTTTTGTAATAATAAAATATACTAGAATTAGAATAGTGATTATATATATATTAAATATATATATGACTTATAATTTTTAAAAATAAACAATAAATAATTATTTTCCAAAATTCGAAGAAAAAAATTTAAACATTATATCATATAAATTAAAAATAATAATCTATTATTATTTTATGTTTACATTTCAAAAAAAATAAAATTTTGCCTAAAATGTTTATATTCAATTGTTATTTAAAATATAAATTTATAGAATATTTTTATAATAATAAGTAAAATTTAAAATAAAAAAATTAACTAAATATAATTGAGTAGGTAATAGAAATATTATTATTCTTTTACCAAAATACAATTTTCATATAAATATAAAGTTTTATTATAAAAAAATAATTTATTTTTTTTATTTTTATTTTTTAAATTTCGTCGATGTAAATATGAAATAAATCAAACCAACCAAAAAACAAAAGAAATAAAATTAATTCAAAATAATATACACATACATACATTATATTATCAAATTGGGATCACGAATGTTGTGACGTTCATAAAAAAGTTACAAATTGAAGAACTTTAATCGTTGGCGCAACTGTTCAACTATTCCCTCACCCCAACGCAGTTGGGGACAGTGAGCAACATCAAGCTTTTCCAAAGCTCGCAAATTTTCAACACCTCTGAGCTCTTCTAGTGCCTTACAAGAAGACACATACAGTATTCGAAGAGCTGCTAGCTGCCCTAATCCCTTTATTCTTTTCGGCCTGGAACATTCATCCGCCGAGAACTTCTCCAGAGCTTTCAACCTTTCAAGGCTGGGGAGATCCTGCAGTTCTACACACTTTCTGATGTTTAGCTTTCGAAGTCTTGTAAGATTACAGATACCTTCAATTCTCCTCAGTCGCCCGCATTTATATAATTTCAGCCTGATGAGTGTTGGCGGCAATGCTCCGATTTCCATCAGATAGGCACAATGTCTGATGTCCAGCTGTTTCAAGTTGGGGCAGACACTTTCACCAAAGGATATCTGCGATATTTCTGTCTGCCATAGCTGTAAGTATCCCAACCGGTACATGCATTGCTGTTGAGTATTGGCAATGGAGGAATCTAAATTAGCCTCTCTTTGTCCTGACGGATCTGTGAATGTTTCTTCTTCTCCTTCAACCAGATTTTTCAATAACAGCTCCCGTAATGGACACTCCCTCACTCTTAACTCTACCAGATTGTTCAACTTCGCGACTTCTGGCGGTAAGGACTGTATTCCACAGCCTCCGACCCACAACGTTGACAGCTGAGTCAACAGTCCCAACGAATGGGGCAAATATTTCAATGCTGGGCAATCACAAACCCACAGCTTCTTCAAGTTGCTCAGATGACCAAGAGAACTTGGCAGCATTTCCAACAAAGAGTTTCCCAAAGAAAGTTCTTCCAAACTACGTAGGTTTCCAATATACCCAGGCAATTCTTTTAAATTTGTCTCTGACAGGATTAATATTTCCAGGGACGGTTGATGTGCGACTTGGCGAGGCAAAACTTCCACGCTCTTGCAGTCTGAAAGGTTTAGATATTCAAGCCTCCTGATATCTGCAAATGTTTCCTCCGACAAGGTCAAATTAGAGCAATATTCCAAATTCAGATATTTAAGTCGAATTAAATTCCTGAAGGAATTTGGAAGCCCTTGCAAACTCAGGCAGCGAGAGAGATTGAGGTGTTGGAGGTTTGTTAAGGACCCGAAAGAATCAGGCAGCAACTTCATATCCGGGCATCTGAGGTGTAGGTATTTCAGTGAGGACAAATGACAGAATTCCTCTGGTAAAGTTTTGAGATGAATCAAATCTGACATACAAGTCACCACAATCTTTTCGATGTGCTTCATCTGTCCAATGGACTTTGGGAGCACTGAAAGAGGAGCATAAACATGTAACTCCCGCAACTCCAGAGGTGCCTGCCACGCAATATTCATCTTTCAACTGTAAGAAAAATACAGAGATGATAGCTTTTATCTACAAAATCTTTCAAATGCGTTCTAGAGCCTGTGCTAGTAATATCAATTGCAGCAATGGTCTAACATAAATTAGGGCGGCAAATTAAGAAAAGAGAATAAATACAAAATTGCCTTTAGCCCTAACCTGAGATTCTGCTTGCCACAGTCTTTTCAATTTGGTTCCTACCACTTCTAAAACCCTGATATTCTTCATCGGAATCCAGGGAGGCAGGCAAGAGAAGGGACAGTTGTTCCAGCGTAGCCATATCAGGTTTGGTGACTCTACCCTCCTCAATATGCTTTCCAAATGATGATCTTCAGTTCCAACAAGTTGTAACTTCCTGAAACGATATGGTTCAGGGTCGATCAACTTCCTCAGACAGTTTCCCAAAACTTCATCACACCAATTTGTGAACCACCAGACTTCTTCATCTGATTCTGGTTCCTGAAGGTGATAGAAATAACTGAGGTCACGAACCATCCTAATTCCCCGCACCTCGGTTGTTACCTGCAGATTCTTTACAAACAAACAGCTAATAAAGCAAACAGAGCAACAAGTTTTTCTCTTCCAAAGAGCAATTAAATAAAACAGAGCAACAGTTTAATGTTAGAATGATTCAAGCACTTACACGCGATTGCTGCCACAAATCATCAATCTCCTCCGTTGTGCGCCAAAGACGACGATCCAAAGAATCTTCCTGATCCGCTATATTTCGCCCCAAATCTCTGAGATGGTCATGCATTTTTATTGTATTATTTTCTATCATGCATTTTTATTGTATTATTTTCTATGTCTAGCTCAACAAGGCATTTGCTTTCCAGATTTAAAAGCCCCTCCAAACCATCCCAGCCTGATCCGTCCCATACTCTGATCGCCAATAAAATAACATGAAATGTCTAAGAATATTTGCTTTTCCTCTCCATCTAATGCATTGTAACTTATTTTAAGCCTCTCCTGGATTTCGGTGGGAAGTATTTGGCGAAGTTTATTCAATTGACCTTCCCAGTAAGATTTGTCCTCCTTTTGACACAGAAGCCCGCCAAACACCTTCAAAGATAAAGGCAATCCACCGCATGCCCTACAAAACTCATGTACAAGATATTCGAATCCTAACGGTGGATGAGGCTGCAAGAAAGCATACGAACAGAAAAGCTGCTGGGAGTATTGTTCATCGAGGCCTGTTAACTTATAGATTGATGACTCTGCTATCCCTGAGCTTGTGAGGACATCTTTGTATCTAGATGTAACCAATATTAAGCTATGTGATTGAAGCACATCCCTTATTGGCAAAAGTGCATCTAACTGATACACATTATCTACATCATCTAAAACTACTAGAGCATGTGAGGATGTGAGATACCTTCTGAATATTTGTATGCCTTCATGAATGCTATCTATTTGCGCATTCCTCTGAGTCAGGCCCATAAGAAGTTTGCACTGCAATGAACATATAGAGCTTTGATGTGCATTCTCTCTGCAATCAAATAAAAAGCAGGATTTATTGAAATCACAGCTCTTCTTGTTGAAGAATTCTTTGGCTAGTGTTGTCTTCCCCACTCCACCCAAGCCAACAATCCCGAAGACCTGAGCTTCGCCACTCTGCCGCTTCTGCAATAGCACAGTTTTTTCAAAATCTTCTACTTTTTCTTGTAGGCCAGTTGGGTATCTGGCCACATACAAGGCTGTTTTGGCCACATTCAAGGCTGCTTGTCTGCGCTTTTTAAGCAGGCATTTCACAACGCTATCCAACAGCTTGCCCTCGTCACTATAAATTCGAAAAACAAAACAAACAAAACATGATTAGTGTACATCACTACAAGTTCGATTCACAAAAAGGACAACGAGAGTTAAGATCAGTTCCAACCCATTGTAGGTCTCGAGTTCGAAACCGATTAAGGACGACACCTCGAATAGGGCTTTTTTCCAATTTTCGAGTGTTTGGTGGTCGTATCTGCCTTTCTAATCATGTTTTTTCAGGGATTCAGCATAGCGTCCTGCCCATCGAAGCTCCGAAGGCTTCACATTATAAAAGAGGGGAATAATAGTGGCCCGGGACTTCATTGCAGAGACAAGCTCATCCAGACACCATGTTGAATCGGCATATGTGGGAGAGAAAATAGTGATATGGAAGGAGGCTGTTCTGATGGCGCTTTCAATTTGAGGAGATAACAGCTCGCCCTTCTCCAATACCTCCCTGTCGAGGAAAGGTTGAAATCCATGTGAAAGAAGCCGATGGTAGAGATGGCTAGCGAAGGTGTCTTTTAGGTCTCGGCGTTGATGATTGATAAAGACATCGTAGGAGGGGTACTTACTTGATGTGGAGGGGAGGTCCGTGGGACTAGCGGTGGCAGATGTCTGTATGTCTGCCATTGAAAACAAATACAAATAATACCAACAAATACAGATAATACTATTGAGAGGAAGAAGATGATCATCAAGAAATGGATAAATCAGTAAGTTCAGGAAGTTCAAAGGCTCTAAATTGTGGCGCCTCTCTCCAATTCAATTCTGCAATCTCGATATATGGCTGACCAATGAGAGCCAGCAGGTATGCATGATATGCAGCTGTGATTATATTATAGTCGGTGAGAGATTTATTCTTGCAGGCTCTCCACCATGAGCAGGTTCAGTTTTTGGTCGAAAAAAATCGAAATCTTTGATAAAGAGATTTATTCTTGCAGGGTCTTCACAATGAGCAGTTTCAGTTATTAGCAGTTTCGGTTTTTGGTGGAAGAAAATCCAAATTTTTGATAGAGAAACTATTGGTTGGTGTACATGTATATAGTTAGAGTTATTTCACTTCAGTTAAATTCTAGTTCATGTATGTGATGTGCACTTACTTAGTTTTAGTTAAATCTAAGGCTTACATGTGGTGTGTATTTGGCTTTAGTAGTTAATTCTAGCACTACAGAACTTAAAGCACACTTAGTCTTAGTTAACTTTAGTTAGCCTTAGTTATTGCATGTACAACTAAGTTTAGGTTAGTTGTTTTATGTTTTCATTGTCAACTCAATATTTAATAATCGAATTTATTCTCTATTCCAATTTTATTTTCAATTCTTGCAAGTTTGTATCATTATTCTTCAACTAGATCCATATTTGTGCTCTAATAACCGAATACACTATTCACGTATATGATATTTACCAAAATAAATAGTTAACATTTGTAAATTGTTGATATTTGTTGATATTGAATGTACAAATAAATTCATTCTTTATTCCAATTTTATTTTCAATTCTTGCGAATTTGTATCATTATTTTTCAACTAAATTTGTATCATTATTTTTCAACTAAATCCATATTTGTGCTCTAATAATTTTACTATATAAAATCAAATGCACTATTCACGTACATGATATTTACCAAATAAATAGTTAACATTTATAAATTGTTGATATTTTTTATTTTGTTTAGATGTGTAGATATTTAAAGTTTTCAATATGGTGCATGTTATTTCAAAAGAATCAATGTTTTCACTTTATTAGTTTACATATGGTGGATGTTAAAAAAACACAGTTAGTTAATATTTGTGCATTGGATATTTTTATTTTCTTTTTTGTAAGCTTGGTAGTTCCTTTTTTCTTTTTTCTTTTTTTTCTTTTTGATATTTTTTATTTTGTTTCGATATATAGATGTTTAAAGTTTTCAATAATTTTTTATATTTTTTTATTAATGAATAGTTAACATTTGTGAATTGTTGATATTTTTATTTTGTTTTGATATGTAGATGTTTAAAGTTTTCAATATGGTGTATGTTATTTCAAAAGAATGAATGTTTTCATTTTATTTATTCATATATAGTGGATGTTTAAAAACAATGTTTCCATTTTATTAATTTACATATGGTGGATGTTTAAAAACAAAGTTATATTCATTTTTTTTATAAAGTGATTTTTAAAATTAATAAAAAAAAATTGGAGAAATAAGGTGTGTTTAAAAATTATTTTTTAAGATTTGTAATAAAATGAAGTTTTTGTAATGGAGTGATAAGCAGTATATTTTGTAAAGACCATGAGTAATTGAGCTTAAAGAGCAAGAGAGATGTGAGGATTTTGAGTAATTGAGCTTAAAAGAGTGATTCAAGGAATCAACAACCATGGTGTGAAAATTAGAGAGCTTCGATACCAATTGAAGATAATTAATAACTAGCAATTGCACCATATGTTGATTATATGTTGCAAAGGAAACGTTGTAAGGTTGTGGTATAGGAAAGAATAACATATAAGAAAGAAGAGGTAGTAGGAACTTTCTCAGCGCCAACTGAAGAATAAGGAGTGGAGAATTATGTGCTAAAACATAAACATAAAATGCATCAGTAATGTGAAAATATAAACATAAAAGACATCACTAATGTGTCTCACTTCAACTTGTTTTATTTTTACAATATTTTTTTACTTTCACTTAAAACTCAATTATCTTTCCATATCCCAATAATACATTAAGTTTGGTAGACTTATTTATCTTAGAGTTATTTTTATTTCTTGACATTTTGTTACTATATCCACTACCTAAAAACCATATTACACTAAACACATTGTTATGAATTTCCCCACCTCCATTTTATTTGTAAAAGGAAACTTATTGTTTTAGTTTTTCTATAAATTACATTTATAATGACCAAATTTCTTAGAATCTTGTGATTTTCCATTTATTTCACCTATATCACAATTATTTTTTCCACTTTCATTAAAATAAAATATTTCTTGAATCATTTTTTAGTCTTATCCATGTGTAAACATTCTCAATTTAATGAGCTTAATGTCTAAAAATATTGGTCCTTCCCTTAATTTGTTTTTCAAATAATGTTTGACGTGAGTGCTTTAATTTTGGTTCATGATGCCCATATAAATTTAATGAAATATGTCGCATAGTATTTTCCATTTATTTCACCTATATCACAATTATTTTTTCCACTTGCATTAAAATATAATATTTCTCAAATCATTTGAGTCTTATCCATGTGTAAGCATTCTCAATTTAATGAGCTTAATGTCTAAAAATATTGGTCCTTCCCTTAATTTGTTTTTCAAATAATATTTCCGAGTCTTTTCTTAGAAATTTCATTTTAATTATTTTTATTTTAAAAATAGAATCACACTATATTTATTAAATGAAAATTTGCAAAAATTATTCTAAAAATAGAATAACACTATATTTGTTGAATGAAAAAGGAGCTCTGGAGTACTTTTTCTCACATTACTTGAATTAACCTCCTTAAGCTTTTGTCCTAATTATAAGGAACATAACCATGAGTTAAATTTATTAAATAATATTTACCTCCTTAAGCTTTTGTCCTAACTATAAGGAACATAACCATGAGTTAAATTTATAGAATAATATTCTCGCAAATCCCATAATGCTTGAGAAGCACATAATAGTTTCATTTATAGGTAATGCTTGAGAAGCACATAATAGTTTCATTTTTAGTTTTCAAAATCCTTAATTCTCATATTTAGAGAATGATATTTGAGGTTGCTAGAATTTACTTTGAATTTGAAAAAATGCCAAAATGATATTTGAGGTGGTTGGAAATTACTTTGAATTTGTGAAAATGTGGGAATTATTGAGAGTAACCAACTTCTTTGAGGTTGTTGGAATTTACTTTGAATTTGAAAAAATTAACCTCCTTAAGCTTTTGTCCTAACTATAAAGAACATAACCATGAGTTAAATTTATCGAATAATATTCTCCCAAATCCCATAATGCTTGAGAAGCACATAATAGTTTCATTTATAGGTTTCAAAATCCTTAATTCTCATATTAAATTTATCGAATAATATTCTTGCAAATCCCATAATGCTTGAGAAGCACATAATAGTTTCATTTTTAGGTTTCAAAATCCTTAATTCTCATATTTAGAGAATGATATTTGAGGTTACTGGAATTTACTTTGAATTTGAAAAAATTCCATAATGATATTTGAGGTGGTTGGAAATTATTTTGAATTTGTGAAAATGTCGGAATTACTGAGAGTAACCAACTTCTTTGAGGTTGTTGGAATTTACTTTGAATTTGAAATAGAATAATATTCTCGCAAATCCCATAATACTTGAGAAGCACATAATAGTTTCATTTATAGGTTTCAAAATCCTTAATTCTCATATTAAATTTACCTAATTATATTCTTGCAAATCCCATAATGCTTGAGAAGCACATAATAGTTTCATTTTTAGGTATCAAAATCCTTAATTTTCATATTTTAATTCGAAAAAATGCCAGAATGATATTTGAGGTGGTTGGAAATTACTTTGAATTTGTGAAATGCAGGAATTACTGAGAGTAACCAACTTCTTTGAGGTTGCTAAAATTTACTTTGAATTTGAAAAAATTAATCTCCTTAAGCTTTTGTCCTAACTATAAGAAACATAACCATGAGTTAAATTTATAGAAAAATATTCTTGCAAATCCCATAAAGCTTGAGAAGCACATAATAGTTTCATTTATAGGTTTCAAAATCCTTAATTCTCATATTAAATTTATGGAATAATATTCTAGCAAATCCCATAATGCTTGAGAAGCACATAATAATTTCATTTTTAGATATCAAAATCCTTAATTTTCATATTTAGAGGATGATATTTGAGGTTACTGAAATTTACTTTGAATTTGAAAAAATGCGAGAATGATATTTGAGGTGGTTGAAAATTACTTTGAATTTATGAAAATGTAGAAATTACTGAGAGTAACCAACTTCTTGACCAACTCAAGGCCCCATCCAAAGAGGTGTCTTTAAGACATAGATGAGAAACTGATAGTGATGTCTTTAAAACATATATGAGAATATGGTATTGTGAAATTCCAGTTCTGGTCAATGCCATTTCCCACTTTCGAGTTAAGACCGGTAAAAAAGCTAACTTTCTTTCTCTCCCCTCGATATCCGTAAAGTGCTTACTCTCCGACTTAAAACCTGGAATGGTAGAATTTTCCACTATAGAAGCGAAAGAGTTATGCTTTACTGTATTCATTTTAATGGTAGAAGAACGCATAAATATTAAAACACTTAATAAAGTATTTTCACTATACTCTGAATCTACAATGAAAAATCACTGAAAATATTTTCGCACGTGGTGATGTGCACCATTATTTCGTTAAATTAAAGTCATATGTAATATGTGATATGTAGAACTTGAAGCTTAAAAAAAACGCAGAAAAAGCTTTGAAAAATTATAAATTAACCCCGCGATCTTGAAAACCAAACCTTCAGGAATTGTCTCACAAAAGGTTGCATTTGTGAGCCCTGCAACCAAGGTAACACAGACCATGGCAACGGGATGAGTGCAAAAAAGAAATTGCAGGAATTTGCTTCTTATTGGCTCTGCTCTTTATTTCTGAAGAATAGTACGATCACCGAAAGTGAAAGCCTGATCAATCTTTCTTAAAATAGATGCTTGCTCGCTGATTCACAGTTCAAGATAAAAAACCTTAGAAGCCATTACACTGAAGTTTAAAGGAAATTAAACCCCAAATTACAAAACCTCAAAACCTCAACTTACCTGTATCTCAAGGAATCGACTTACAGGTAATAATGACCACGAGCAAAGTTGTTGGCAACATCTTCTTTGCGAGTGATCAACCCTCTAGGTGAAAAAGCTGTTGAGTTATGCAGGTTCGATGCTACCGATTTGTGTAGGTTTGAACTTCATCTATGGCAATTGGTTTCAGATCAAGAAAAATGGCACTACCGATAACTGCCTAACCAAAAATTGTGATGAATGGATGCGTAAATAAAGAATTTTGTTTACGGTTAAAGTTGGTTTCGAGTGGTAGATCGAATGGTCAAAAATTTTTGAATCGTCTAACAATCAATCTAAGGGTGGAAAACTGTGTAGAGTGGCACTTTAGGGGGGAGTTGTTTTCAAATAATAACGTCTTACGACATAAAAATAAATAATATCAGAAAGACCATAAACATGGTGGAAAAGGCTTTTAAGCCTGAATGCATATTCACATAAAATATGTAATATTTCCAATCGGTTGACTTGGTTGGAGAAAATAATAATAATAATAATAAGTGGCATAAAGCTCATGGTTTTTGTTTTTGGTCCCAAGTAATTGGCCATAGTTTTTTCCAAGCAACCCAACTTTAAAGGAGGGGGAGGATTAAGAGCAAGGCATGGAATTTCGATTTTCTCTCTATTGATATTTGAGAACTTAGGTGATTTTTTGAGTGAGGATTTTCAGGGGAGATCTTCAGCCTCTCTTCGGTGGGATCCGATCTCACCCTAGTAGATAAACCCAATTTCGATGGTCTCTCTAATCACCCTAGCTAGCCCAGTTTATTTTAATTTTTAAGTTGAGAGGGTTTTTTCTTATTTTATCTGCTAGATTGAAGGGTCTATTATTTTATATGCAAAGGTTACGATTGAACAACGCAAAAGGAGCACACCAACGAGGAGGAGGTATGGTTAATCCGTGTGTGGGGATAGCAGCATTGAGATCAGACTTGGATGGGTGAGTAACCGCTGCGATCTGTCTCTGCAACTCCTCATCCCATTAAAGAATCGATTATCACCTGAGATCGCTAGTGGCAGCAAAGTAGACCCAATTTTTACCACTGAGATCATCGCCCTCACCGTCCAACAACAATGGAGGAAGTGGATAGGGGCAGCAATGCACTGTCTAGAAGTCCAAAACCTCATTCAAAACTGGGATGAGTCTTGCATGAATGTCGAGTTGACTGGGCAAATGGACGTGGACCTGTGTACCAGTGTGTAGCTTGTAGAGGGTTGCATAGATTATGTGGGGTGTCATTCCACCCAGTAAGAGGAACGAAACTCATGGCGGAGAACACATGGCTTGTAGCGTGTTTCCACTGTGCCACTACAACATTGACACCATGGTTTCACTATGTAATAAGCTTTGGGTATAATGTAAGGCCCAGGGTGTAGTTGACCCATCGTTGTCAACTACTGTAATGTTTGGCCAAAGCGCATTAATAAAATTATATTGGGTGGGTTTGTTTGAAATTTGGCCTTTTGCAATAAAGTTTAAGTGTGTGGTATATTTATTTGTATCATGGTTCAAATCATTGGAGATGTGAGTATGTGAGTATAATATGTTGAAGATTTTGGTATTAAGTTTATTATAGTGGTGTTGCTGGAAAATTCTTATCACAATGGTGTTTTTTATATATTAAGCATATTATAGTGGTATCAAAGCCACAAACTTGGCTAGGTGTGGGATGCTAAGAAAGGCTAAGCAAAAGGGGGTTGACATCAATTGGAAAGGGAGGAATACTAGAAGTCAAGGGAAAAACAAAGAGATCAACATTAGGGGCCAAGGAGATTCAGAAGGAGAAGAACCAATCAGTGATCATGAAAGTACTAAACTTGAAGATGCATTACAAAAGATCGTCGCCACTCAAGACACAATTGTGGAACTTCTCAAATTGCAGATCTGACACCCTAATTTGCAAAGCAATAATGGGAAGGTGGCTCTCATTCAGGGGGGGACAACCCATCACATGAACATGTCAACATTCGGAGCAGCAGTCCATCACATGAACATGCCAACATTCGAAGCAACCCCTTCAGCCGACCAACCATGCCTCCATTCTTGGATGATTCCTTTAGAGATCAAGACTCTCTTTCACTAATTGCAGAGACATTTACATATTGGATGAAGGAATATGATATGTTGCCTCCCAATGTGAAAGCAACCATAACCATGAATGAATATTAATTCATGAGGAGAAAACAATAAAGGAAGACAACCACATATGGGGGACCTCAGTCAAACATGGATCTGCAAAAGGTCGTGGGAAAAGTAACTCTTTCCTACTTTGACGGATCAACGAAGTGTTTGGCACAATCGTGGGTGCAGAATTTGGACACATATTTCCAGCTCAATCCCATGCATGAGAAGGATTCCATTAAATATGCCACACTTCATCTTTATGGAGAAGCACACGAATGGTGGCAACATGGCATGGTAACTCTAGGGCATGCAAGCATAATTTATTATACAGAATTCACGTAGAGATTCATAGAAAAGCTTGACAAGAATGACCTTGAGTTGTACTTTCGAGATCTAACCCAACTCCGACAAACATGAAGCATTGAATCATATATTGCGGAATTCCATAGGCTTGTAGTAATGGTCACCGACCTCTCAATGGCTCGATTGGTCATGTTGTTCATAGAAAGGTTGTCGAAACCCCTACATTGGTGGGACAGATATTATCAACTCGTGACCTTGCAAGATGTAATTAGCTGAGTAAGGGATATGCAAGATGCAGTACCCAAGACTAGATTCATACCCAAACTAACTATTCCTCAAAAGGGAAAGGAATTCAAGCAACAACAACGGGAGTCGTTTGGGAAGGGAAAGTTGGATGATGAAACCATGAAAGATATTAGGAGGAGAAGGCTATGCTTCTCTTGTCAAGAACCTTGGGTGCCAGGACATCGGTGCTCTAAAGTAAAGGCCCACTATATTGAAGTATTTTTTTAGAGCGAATATGAGGAAGAACAACCAGAGTCAGATCAAGGAGAATCACAAGGTATGGGGGCGATACAAGAGGATATCCGGGAAGGAATTATTGCTTCTATTACAGGGGTCCCAATATATCACACTTTTCGGATCAGGGAAACCATACAAGGATTGAAAGTGACTGTGTTGATCGATGGTGGGGCTTCCCACAGCTTCATTGATGTATACTTTTTAGCTAGAAGAGGACTATTGACTGAATAATTTGGAGGATTTGTAGTTTTTATTCCTGGGAAGAAGGAGCACAACCGCATTCCTTGCACTAAAATAGCCCCGAACATGATTCTAACAATGGTAAACTACACGGTTACTGATAAATTCTTTATCGTGGATTTTCCAGACTCTCATGTAGTATTGGGGGTCCAATGGCTATATTCAATCAAGACTCATACAGTAAACTATCAAGACTTGGAATTCGCATTTACGGTACCATATGGTAAGAAGGTGTTGTTCAGAGGAATGCATGCATATCTGCCCAAGATGGTGACATCCAACATGATGGAGGAAAATCTTACATGGGGATATTGTATGGGTAGTGGAGTGTCGAATTATGGAGAATAAACCAACATTAAAACATAAGGAGTTTCCACCTGACATCATGGCATTGTTGCAAATACACTAGAAGGTCTTTAGAGTTATACCCCCAGAGCGACCACCGGATAGGGGATTTGAGCACATCATCGAGCTATAGGAAGGGGTCCAAGTTTTCGTCACTACCCCTTACTGACATGCCAAAGCATATAAGGATGAAATAAAGAAGGCAATCTAGGATTTTTTTGCATCAAGACACATTCAACCAAGCTCAAGCCCTTTTTCTTCATTCGAGAAGAAGGATGGGTCCCTAAGGATGTGTATAGACTATCAAGTGCTAAATAAGAAGGCCATTATCCTTTCCCCAAGATCGACGAGCTGATGGATGCGCTGAAGGGAGCTAAGTACTTCTCAAAGATTGATCTCCGCTTGGGATACCACTAGATCAGAGTTCGTGGTCAGGATATTCCAAAGATAACCTTCATATGTGATCAGAAGATCAATTCCCTTGTAGAAACATGCTCAAAAATGAAGTTTCTCAGAATTGGTCCAAACTAGATCGACTAGAAAGAGCTCGGAAAAACGATCCTGTAACCACGAATGGCACTCAAATCCGTTAGCGTATGGAGGAGATATTGCATTTTGAAATCGCCCAATAACCTTCAATTTTGAAAGAATTTTTTTTTAATATTCTGTGTTGGGATAATTTTATTTTTTATTAAATTTTAATGAATTAATTAAATTATATAGTTTTAATATTTTATATGGTTTTTTATTAAATCATATATTATATTATTAATTATATGTTTTAATTAATTATTAAAAAAAATAATTAAACCTTATTAAAAATTAAATATTAAACCATACTATATATTAAACAAAATTTGAAATATGAAAAAATGTTAAAACCCACAAGCCTAAAGTTTGGGTTATATATTTAAAGTCACGTGGGCAATGTATTATTAACCATTACAACCCACGTAACAAAGGTTAAAAGGTATGCAACGTGGCTAATGTGGGTTTAAAGCACATGGTCAAAGGTTGTAATACGTGGCAAGGTTCTTATGGCGGAGTGGATTGTTAAAGTATGGTTCAAATTAATGGTTGTGGTTGTTACGTTGGTATTAATGCCAACGTTAAATGCAACGGTTGGTTCCAACGTATATTCCGACGGAAACCACGCGACATGTGACCACGTTCACAACATTTAACTTAACCACCCGATAAATTTGGAGCACGCCCCCAATTCTGGAGTTGTTGCCATTTTTAACTGGAGTTAACTCCAGTTCTCCACATTTAATGGAGTTTTTCTAGGTGACACTAGGCAAACTTCAGTTAGCCATAACTTTGGCTAGGGAAGTCCATTTGGGACGAATTTTTTTTTGTTTTTGGGGTATTGAAGCATTATAAAGCTGTTGGGACAGGTTGCAGAGCCATCAGAGCACTCTATCAGTGATTTTACCAGCGATTTCTGTTGTGGAGCCACTAGGGCCTAATCAAAGATCAGTTGTGTTGGACTATACTTATCCAATGGAGGTGAATGAATAGTCGATTTATACTGATTTCAGCCTTCTGTTTATGAATTTGTAGCTTATTTTTCCTTTTGAGGCTTTCTACATAGTGTAATTCATATTTTGAGCATTAATGAAAAAGGGAAAAGCCTAATTAGAGGCTTTTGGACCCAGCAGAGGTAGCTCAAGAGAGGGGTGAACTGCTTAAAAAAATGCTTACTGTTATGTTGTGCATTTTTGTTGTTATATTTCAGATTCTGCTACATTAAACAATAACTTTTCATAAGTATAATTTTCCCAAGAATCATTATACAGCGAACAAAACTCATTAGTTCAACTTCAAACCACATTACTTCATTTGCAGAATAATTAAACTTGCTTATTCACACATAAAATTTGGATTAATGAATACATTGCACATAAACAAATACTTTCATTGATCGGATCTATTTCAGTGTTTACATTTTATTTCTTTAGGCAGAGTCAGTTTGTGGGCCAGGAGCTTCTGGTTTCATCCTTTCTAGTAAAGGTGAAATAACCAGTAAAAGCCCCCTACTGTCAATCTCTATATGAGAAATACTTTGTTCTCACAATTTCAGATCAATATGCCACTATGGGCACTATGAGTTCCTAGTGATTCCTTTTGGATTGAAAAACTCCCTGACAACATTTTATTCATGTATGAACCATGTGTTCAATAAGTAGCTACACAAATTTGTGTTGGTCTTCATCGACGACATCATGATCTTCAGTCGAACATGGGAAGAGCATATACAACACCTGGACGAGGTCTTGGGAATACTAGAGGCACAACAATTTTATGCCAAAATCTCCAAATGTGAATTTGACATGAAAAAAATGTTATATTTGGGCCACATCATCGGAGGCCAGGGCTTCAAGGTGCACCAGGAGAAGATTGAATCCATTTTCAACTAGCCCACTCCCAAAAATGTGAAAAAATTAAGAAGCTTCTTGGGTATTTTCACTTATTATAGAATATTTGTGAAGGGATATTCACGGATGGCTCACCTCTTACTAACTTGACAAAAAGAGGAGCCTTTGTATGAACAAAGACAACCTAGGAAACATTTGAGTGAATGAAGGAAGTCATGAGTTCATGCCCAATGCTTTTGGGGAAGTAATTGGGGTTGTTATAAGACATAATCATCATCTGATTTCTTTTGAGAGTAGGAAGTTGCAGTATTATGAACGCTCTTCCTCCATTTATGACAAAGAAATGCTAGAAATTATGCATGCGTTGGCAAAGTTTCAGCCATATCTAGTGGGAAACCGGTTCAAAGTCAAAATTGATCATAATAGTCTCAGATAATTCCTAGATTAGAAGGGATTAAATGGAAGGTAGCAAAAGTGAGTCAGCAGGATCCAAGCCTATTCACTACTACATTTGGCGGAAATTCCAACACTTGGTTCCGACGCTTTTGACCAAATGTCAGAAATTTCCCCAAATTTTTTCAATCCCGCCCGAAACCGTCGCTATACCGACGTCTAGAGAAATGTGTCGCAATACCAACACTTAGACAAAGTGTCGCAATTGCGACGTTTGAAGGAATACGTCACAATTGTGACACTATGCCCCAAAGCGTCGCTATTGCGATGGATGCTTCCAAACGTCGCAATTCTAACACAATGTCTAAGTGTCGCAGTTGCAACGTTTGGAGGCAGACGTCGCAATAGCGACGCTTTGTTTGCGACACAATGTCTAATTGCCTCAATTACGACGTTTAGAGGGATCCATCGGACAGAACCCTCTTTGTTATCGACCGTACCAACTTGGAATTCTTTCCGAGACACCATCAAGGAACAAAACTGTCCCGTGGGGAGCTATGAGGACAAGTACATACAATGGACCACGCTGCGACAACAAAGGGATCAAGATGTGCATGAGCTGACGAATCTGTTCCATACCCTGAGCACAAAGTTGGGTATCAAAGATTCAGAGAAACATCTGGTGCTAAAGTATCGCAGCTGTCTGCACAAATACATTCAGGAGGAAATGGAGTTCCTTGACATCTCCTCGCTTGGTACGGCATACCGGTATGCTGCCAAGATTGAGCAGAAATTCAAGCAGAAGAAGCGAGACTTTGGATCTGCGAATTAAAAGCAAGGGAAAGGTGCTTCCAAACCGCAGAACAAAGGACCGAGCCAAGGCATGGCGGCTAAAGACAACTCATCGAAGCCACAAGAAAAGAACAGCACCGCAAAGCCAAAGAAGGACAGGGGAAAGTGGTGTGAGTTCCATAAGAGCTCCACTCACAACACAAGTGAGTGTCGGGCCAAGCAGTCGCTAGTGGCCGAGATGAGGGCTTCTGAGTTAGATGCATGCTCCAACTCCGAATCAGAACCTGAAAAGGGGAATGAAAAAGGGAAACAGATTATTGATGCGGAGCCCAACGCCACTGTTGCCACTACAAAGGTCCAGAAGGAGGAACCGGAAGATCCAGAGGAGGAGGAACGTCTCTTCCACTCCCAGATGTGGGTAAAGGGCTCCCCTGTACAGGTCATTGTCGACAATGGGAGCCAAAAGAACCTCATTTCAGCAGACGCCGTGAAGCGGTTGGGCTTGCCGACCACAGCTCACCCACATCCATACACCATCGGGTGGCTTCACCAAGGACGAGATCTCCGCGTCAGCCAGCAGTGTCGCCTTCCCTATAGCATCAAGCCCTTCACGGATGAGGTATTATGTGATGTTGCTCGTATTGATGTTTCTGATGTAATATTAGGACAACCATACTTGTGGAAGCGTCATGCTGTGTATGAGTCTCGACCTCGTGCTGTTATTATTACTTTGGGAAATAAGTTGTACAGGATACCAGAGGTACCACCTCCTACGACTATCTCTTTGGTTACTGCAAAACAATGTAGCAAGCTCATTTCCCAAACCA